>CM077099.1:24913493-24987716 GCA_039619505.1 Cimex hemipterus
GATATATATGTATAATATTATATACTTTATACATTGAAAATGTACAAAAGTTACATAAATTATGTAAATATTCTAAATAAACTTCCATTTTCTTTACATAATACTCCGTGTAAATATTGATAAGAAAGAAAGTCTTCTTAAAAATTGAACCTCAGTATTAAGGACTGTATAAAGGAAAAAGTGTTGGTTTAGTCGGGGCCATAAGAAAATTTACACGTTTTCTGGCCTAATATCACATTTCCTATACTTTACTAATATCACCCGAATCAGTGTTTAACTTAGTTCTTAGCCAAAAATTGTACATTATAATTATAAAAGTTGTATAATTGTTGGGTAAGAATAATTTTTAATTAAACAAAAAAATGGGTCTCTGTATTGCATATTTAAATTAATTTTGAGGTTAATATATATTGTATATTTATTCATAATATATATTGAAATTAAAAAAAAAAAAAAAACCTATTTGTAAATAAGTGTCAACAAATTTTGTAATATCAATTTGTATTGCTGTTTGTCTCTCCTCCCCCCATTTTTCTTTTGTTTTGTTTTTTTATTTTTCATTTAAGATTTTGTGATAATTTTGATTTATAAAAAAAATTCTTTAAAGAGAATATTTTCTTTTTAATGGCATTTGAAAATAAGTTCCTGTTAAAATTAAAACCAAAATCTAGTTAACAAAAGGCAAAAAAAGCATATAAAGGAAGTGATTTATTAATAATATAAAAATATATATATATATAAATATTATAAATAAAAATGTAGTTTGCTTTTAATAGTCAAATATACAATCGCTGTACATAGTAAGCTTTTAGTGGTGCCTTTTTTTTTTTTGCTGCATTTTGTCCTTTGATCTCTTTTAAGAAAAAAATGTATAATGCTCCCCTCGTTAGGGGGATCGTAATTGAACTATTTCCTAAACATGATCTACTTAAATTGAACCTCTAAAAATGTCTTGTTGGACGACTTTTAATTTTTGAGACAATAATTATGTTCAATCCCTAAATTAAAATGTAATCGCAGCCAACTGACAAAAAGTGGAAAATAATAATTGTGTTCTATAACGCTCAAACAATGGTCAAACTTTCAATGAACGTAATTATTACTTTTTACTTGGTTAAGGACCTTTTTGTGAATAAGGAAAAAGGACAAATTTTTTTACCTCTTTTTACAAAAGAAAAAAAAACAAACAAAATATTAGTGTAAAACTATATGATGTGTATTGTAATTTTAAAAAATGTACTTGGCTGCAGGGTTTTGTACTATACTTAACCGATAAAAAAAAAAAAGAATATTAAAAGTTAAGATTTGTATTCTCATTATGTCAATGTGTACATTTACTGAATAAAATAAAATACATTTAAAATTGTTGTTTTTTTTATTAGTTATTACCTTTTTTTCTTTATGAAAATTTCATCAGTTATGCTTAAAACATTTGAAGAGGTCTTGGACTGAATAATGAACAAAAGAAAAGGCCTAGAAGCAAATAAAATGGGAGCAAAACCTCAACTTCTTGACTTAACTAAACCAGTCAGGCCCACTGATGATTTATATATATATATATATATATATATATATATATATATATATATAAATTATGTTCATTACATTTTTAGTGGTTGGATGGTAATTAAATTTGTAGGTTATGTGTAGAGATTAGTGACTCTTAATAGATAATTACCAGACAGCATCTCACGATGTCTGAATAATTTGTAGGTTATGTGTAAAAGACTTAGATGATAGATAGATTAGGTTAGATAGTAGGTAGATGATAGGTTACAATAGTTTAATTTTTAAGTTGATGGTTTTAAGTGATACAGATTCGGGATGATGGAAGAGGTCAAGCGTATGTAGCTAGGGCACTTAGCATCCCCAAAACTACTGTCCAAAAGGTCATTCATCACTACCAAGATGCTGGAGGTTACTCAAGAAGGCATGGTGATACCAGGTCACCATCGGGTCACTTCTCAGAGATACAATCATTTTATTATTTCAATTGCACTCCTTAATTGACACCTCTGTTAAGATAAAACAATGGCTTCAACAGGTTAGAAATGTTAATGTCAGTTTGTTCAAATTTAAGAAGACTCAGAAGCTGTGGATTAGGTGCGAGAAGGGTCCAGAACCTCTGTCAAGGCACAAAACAGCTCAGTAAAGTTTCACAGAAAAATTTTGTTTTCGGATGAGTCAAGGTTTTGTTTGAGGTCTGAGAGAGGGTTTCGAGAAAAACAGGAGAGCGAACTAACCCCGAAAATTTTCACCCTGGAGAAGTTTTGGAGATTGTGGTGTTACGGTTTGGACAGGCATATCTTTGGAAGATCACACAAACTTGATCTTCATCGAGAGTTTCTAACAGAAGCACAATACACTGAAGATGTGTTACCAGAAGTAGTTCTTGTATGGAACTAATTGGGATTGTTTTATTTTTATGCATGACAATGCAATGTCCCACACCACTTAGACGGTTGTAGTCAACTTGGTGACTACTTGGAACGGACTTCAAGTGAATATTTGGAGTGGTCAGCATTTAGTTACAATTCAACATCTATCGGATGAGTCGTCAAGGGTTGTAAAATGTAAACCAGTGATGCCAGAGAATTTGCAGCCATGTTCAATGACATGTCGAATGTAAGCAGTGATCTACGCACGAGGAGGAAAACTCTGGCACTGAATTGAATATTTTCTTCGTTCATTATCCACAGCAAAATTTTTAGTAAAATTGTCTAGTATATAATATAATGTAGCGTGCCTCGCTCTTCTTTTATTCTGGGTCCTACCCTGAATTAGAAAATCAAAATCAAGGTCCCACAGGTTTTTTACGATCAGGCCTGACTACAATGATTTCTTTTAATGATCAGGCGCCTTTTATATTTTATTGAAATCAAAATAAATACGACACCCAATGATTGTTGAATTTGAATGTTTAATTATAATTTATTTCACATAAAATGACAATAGATTTTATTAAATATTATTTTAATTTAAAGAATCCTTTTAACATATAATAAGCTTATCTCAAATCTACAAATTTTAATTTTAAAATGGAATTTAATTCTTTTTTTATAATTTTATAAAGAAATGTAAAGAAATTATTATTATTATGATGATTATTAAATTTTTTTTAATTTAATAAAAAAAAAGAATGGAATTAAACTTTGAACACAATTTTTTCAATAAATATTAATTTCACTGTTTTAAATCAAAAAATAAAAATTATGATTGTAAGTACGAGGGTGGCCACTTTTCTTTGCCAGTCAGTGAATTTTAAGGCGCTGAGGTCTTGACGGTTCTCAATTGCCAACTATACCAGAGCAAGCAATTCCAATAAAATTAAGCTTTTTTAAAAAATAAATACAATGAAACTGAAACCCCTTATGAACAAACACCATAATCAAAAATATACACTAAACAGATGATTATGTGCTAATATGCTTACACTTAAAACCATTGGGATCTATTTATTGATTATTATTTTAATGTCTGATATTACAAAGTGAAAATTTAATGTCTTATTGGACAATTGCCTTAAAGGGTAAAACAAAAAACAAAAGTGGAACATTCAAATTTAATAAAGATCACAGTAGTAGGTACAACAGAGAAAATACAGCTAAAAAGACTTTTTAGGTACCGAAAGACATGTGTAATATTATTTTTAAACTCAGATTCAGATGTTTATAAAAAAAAATCCTTTATTTATCAAAATTAGGTACATACTGTCTCTAAAAATAACAACGGTTAAAAAAAGTCTTGTATAATAAATTTCCATTGCAGTGTATAATTGAAACGATTGTCCCAGTTGATTATCTTTAAAAAAAATGTAAAACCAATTAAATCAATTAAATCGCAAAAACTATGACATTTTGCTGAATACTTTTTATTAAGATAGAAAAATGTTATATAAGCCGCAAGAAACATTGAACCAGTGGTATCTCTGCCTTTCTTTATCTTATCCTTTTATCAAATATCTGGCTGCATAAATCTGTTAATGCCCGTTAAAGAAGAGAGATGTGATGCATTTGTACAGTTTATATATATATATATTTTTTTTAAATTATATTTTGAAATAATTGACGTTGAAAAATGTAAACAAGTACATCACTAGGTCGAACAAATCTAGTAAATTTTTTCTGGAGAGTATGAAGAACGTTTCATCATTGGATGAATAATGGATTTTAGCATTTAGATTTCTTCTGAAGATGGCGAAATGCTCATATGCGCCAAATAACGAAAGTAGGCGGGTGATTTAAATTTTTAAACGAACAGACGCCCGTAGAAGTTAAGATTCAATCGTGTTACAATTTAAACGTTGAAGGGAGTAGAAGCAGAAGAAGAATGGTTCGTCTTCCTGGTTTCTTAAAACGAGGGTCAATTATACAGGGTGATTCGCTCGTACAAGAAAGTTCGCCAGTTGCACACCTCAAATGCAACAGAAAAGTTCCTATGAGCCATAGCCAGATTCTCAACCTTTCGCAGATATTCAACTTTTTTTCAACCATCTACAGTTTTCGTCGTAACTCTTGACCTATTCTATTTAGGGTCATTTAAAAAAAAAAAAAAAACATTGAAAAGAACGTTAAATTTAGTCACCCTTCTAGAACTTTCAATTTATTTTTTGATTAAAAAAACTAAATTTTTCAAATACTGTTAAATTTAAGACCTCATTGGACAAAATTCACGGTAGGGCTTGAAAAATTTCGCAACAACTTGAGCCTTCTAGCGGTACACCCTTTTCTTCCATTACATACTAAATGGGGAAAAAAAGTGTCGGTGTGAATAAGGGGGAATGGGGTTAATATAGTAATTCAGTTTTATTTTGTCCTGGGTAAAGCTTATTTCCCAATTTGAACATAGTAAAATAGCACAAAAACAAAGAAAAAAATTAAACTAAATAAAGAGAAAATATACCATAGCGAACAACCAAATAAAAAAAGGATTATATATCTACATTAAATACAACAATACTGACTTTTTGAAGTCAAAACACGAACGAAAAAACCTCTGTTAAAACCCTTATAAAAATTAAATATGTGAACCATCCTTAGAAAAAAAGAACAAAAATATAGACCTTGTAAAACCCAAATTTACCTAATAAAAAAAAAAACACACACAGAAATATAACTTAAACCTAACTTGGTTTTTTACTATATTCATTATCTCTTTTTTTATGTTGAATTTATCTTTATTGTTAGAGTAGCGAAAGTATAAAATCAATAATTATACAGATATTGTGAGATGCGGTCTGGATTATTCAGAAAAACATTCTCTTTATGGTACCAACGTTTCGATCTTTATTGAGATCATCTTCAGGGCTTAAAGTCTTTTGTGTAATTGTGTCATTCTTGCGTGTCGTGTTGGGAGTGGCCTTTTTTGAAACCTACATCATACGCGACCGCATCTCACGATATCTGAATAACTATCGATTAACGGTCACTATATAATAAATAATAATAAATATATAAATATATTATTTATAAATATATGTTAGTTAATATAATCAAATATATAATATCAATATAAAATCAGTAGTATAAAATTAAGGGACACAGAAAGCGCTACAATAAGTGGCAATTGGTCAACGGAGGATAATTTCCTTCGAAAAATTTCCGTTCTTGGCTTTATTTTCAAGTTAAGCACGGCCCATTTCAAGCTTAGGAGACCGACGCGGTTAAGTTAATACTCCCCTTCTTCACCGGGATAAAGACTAGCTTTGTCGGGTGACAAAAAAGTAAGAGGAGGTCAACTATTTTGACACATGGTACGCACAAAAAAAATCAACCCCTGTTTTGTTTTTATTACATAAATACAACGGCAAACTGTCAGAATAAAAACTTGTTTGTTTACGTAGTAATTAAATAATTATACTGGATAGTTCATGATGAGATGAAAAAAATTGGCGATAATGCGATAATAGACAATACGAAAAGAATGCCGCAAAAACCCAATTTTCTAACTTACTACATCGTGAAGGTACGATTTTTATTTTTGACTCTGAAAAAAACAGTCTTATCATTAAAAAAGATGGTTAGGAATGGATGATAGGTCAAGTTAGTAGAGTAGGGGGGTATCTAGCCGAAGGTCGTGGGTTCGAATCCCGCTTGCGACTGACTTTTTTATCTCTACTATTTAACCACCTATTAACGTGCTAACGAGGCGATCATATTTTTATATTGTTTCCGTTTGTTGGTTATGTTATTTTATCCATAACTGACGTCCCTAAAATACAACAGACTAGCAGTAACATAAAAAAAAATTAAAAAAACTGTAGCGTTATATCACAAAACATCATAACTTGGCTAAAATTACAGGAAAAGAAACTACTAGATTTAAAACGCGGGGAAAAAAGAAAAGCTAAGAAAGATAGTAAAACCTAAACGTAATTGCTAATGTAATAATTAGCACATCAATTATTAAAAATTTATACTGTAACAATTCCTTCACTATAATACTTTTAAATGAACCGTTCGGAGGGAAAACTACTGCATTTATATTCTAGTCAATCCAATAATTAAAAGCTGTTTTTTTTTTCTTGACCTTAGTGATAATTTTTTTTCTTCCATTAATTGTTTCATTCCATGACACTTGATGGCAGTAAAATTGTTCATTATTAGTATAAAACAGAATTGTTGATAATGTAGGAGTAATTTAAAATAATTTTTTTATTTAAGGCTGGCGACATAAGTCCCATAGTTAATTGGTAAGGTGAACGATTAAATGCGTTAAGTTAGAGTATTAAATTTTGTATTTTACCGAGAGGCTACCACTAAGTCGATATATCCTGGAACCCTCAACTGCAGCACATAACAAAAACGAAAATATCACTAATAACCATAAGAAGACAAATTAGCCTGGTGTAACCAAGTTCAACAAAAGCATGCTACCAATGCATACGCCAGTGTACAAACATTGGCAAACCTATCTATCAAAGGGGCAATGAAAACAACCCCGTCAATTGCACTAGAAAAGAAACACTGCTAAACCTTCATCAATTGGAAATATTTGCACAAGGAAAAGCGCATATAGGCTCCAGGAACAATCATACCGGATGGGAACTAATCATTTCAGGAACACAACAATCAATAAAATCATACACCCATTCTAAGCAATGATCACTGACATGATCTCGGAAACACTTTCTACAACATCCTCTAAGGTTTCAACAGACTACAAACGAGAAAAAGAATTGAGGAGAACACCACATTGGGACTGTTTATAACCCCGCACCGAGGAATATCGAGTACTCTGGGGGAGTAAATGTGACCAGACGTTTGTGGTGATGTATATATATGTATTTTATGTTTTGCTTCTATTCTGTATTTGACAACCTGAGGTACAAACGGGAGACTAGCATTCTAGAATCTCAACGTAGTCAGTAACCAGAGCGAGACGCTCAAATGGCTGCAGTTTAAAACAAAATATACGCGATAGAAAAGAAAGAGAGGAAAAACACGCAGAAGGCCAGCGATAACCTCAGCTGTTTGTCGGCCCATAAACTTCCAACTTGGCTGTTCTGCCTTAAAGATCGAAGCGTACTTTTTGCGTAGTTTGATTGCTCATGTTTTGGGTTTATACAAAAATCACCTGGTCCGGTTCCTCTTGGGTTTTGGAGCTATCTGTACGCCATATCTAGAATTTAATTTGGTACATATATACATATATGAATTCCAATCATAACATCGAGTAGGTAAACAGCTATTACACCATCAGCATATAAAAAAATTACTTCTAAACCAGCGCGTGAATTCATCCAAAATTTAAAAACCTGTAGGAAAACAATAACCGGCTCATTGGTGCCAGGATGGTATGATATGGTATGGTGGAAAAGAATACTAGGAGGCGGGGTTTGTGTGCTCCAGGCACTGCAGCCTTCTGGCTTATTGTACCTTCCTAGTTCCTTAGTTTAATCAATAGACTCGATCCTTTTTCTCAGATGTATCAAGTCGTTGACTGTTATTGCTTCAATGCGGTTCTCTGAGCCGTTTTTAAACGTTAGGTTGAACCTTCAATGAGCCGTTATTTCGCATTCGAAGATGATATGAGTGGCTGTGTCCTCCTCCTCATCCCATAGTCTGCAAATTGGATCATCATTGTGTATGCCCATGTGTTAAAGATCGAGGTGTACTTTCCAAATCAGTTTGATTGCTCATATTTTTGGCTTGTACAGAAAACGCCTGATCCGGTTCCTTCACCTGTTGTGGAGCCATCGGTATACCATATCATGGTATCCGATGTTCTCCTGTGTTCTTCCTCTCCTTACTGTCTGTTGAGATTTTATAGGAGGTTGTGAAGATTGTTTCGGGGACCTTGGTGCCAGGATACAAAGGTAACGAAAAACAGACATACTAGCCAGAGACATAGCACCTGAACCTATCCTTGGGATAACAAAATCAAACACAGAAACCTCTATCACAGAATGCATCCAAAAAATGACAAAAGGAGAAGTGTAAAAGCTATAGGGGCGCAAGAGAGTTATCCTAAAACAACCCTCACCAAGACTGACAATTCACTGTAACAGTTAGAGATGGCTAAAACTTTTACGATGCAAATCTTAATGTAATTTTATACCATGGGGCATCTGTTATCATTACTAAGACCTGTTTTTAATTGTTTTGTCTTTGAGATCTCAAGGCAGAGCCCCATTGGCATTATTTGTAGGTCCAGATTGGGCTTTAACGGTCATGTAGATCAGCCAATTGAAATGTAGATGTTGCCATGAATAAGAACTTTTATTATTTTTATATGGGAATGGACTCTGTACGTCCAGATCATCACTTTGTAAGTAGTTAATACGAGGTACTTCCGGGCCACACCTTGAAAAATATGCATTTTCGTATCTATTGGTAATCCAGATTTCTACCAAGTTTGCGCGAGTTTGTAAGCTGTTCGCTTTTAGTTATTTTTTTCTCAATGGCATCCAGGATTTCATCTGCGACTTTTTGGGGCTGTTGCTAGCAAGTATGAACTATAAAGCAGTACTTTTTGTCAGGTAAAATCTTGTTGATGAGGAAGAAAGTGCGGCTGAGCAGTACTTTTTTTCTTGGGAATGGATTGTTATTTTGTCATTATTGGGAGGGTTATTTTCTTACTTTATCACAATTTTCAGTTATTTCCCACTTTCCGTACAACTGAAGAACACTTTAAGGACGTTTCTACCAACACCCGGTCCGTTGACATTTAGAATATGCCATATACGCCAATGTCGTTTGGGTCCCCCGGGGCCAGAAAAGTGCCTCAAAATATTTTGTTTCAAAACTTTTATCTTTGCAGGCTATCTCACCTATTCTGACAGAATCAATTTCCATATCAGGATTGGGCACTCAGGACAGTAGAAGGATTTTATCCTCCCCGACGCACTCATGGAAATAAGCTGATTGATCGCCTTGGGATATCTTAAATTGTTCTCACCACTTCGCGCTTCCAAACTATTCAGGATTAAATCTCGTTGCTATCGTACGACGCTCTCGTTCGAACGTTTATATGCCTCTTTACGCGAAAAATCAGTCCGACTAGTTTTTACAAACTTTGTAAAATTTGTTGTCAAATAAACTTTTAAAATCTGTTAACACAAATATACAATGGCAAAGTGGTACCTATGCATAAAGCCAAAACAGTATGGGATAAACCGACCAGTTATTGACTAATAAGTTTGTTATCTACACTATCGAAATCCTCGAGCCACTAATATTTCAAAAGCTTCTGAGTTATTTAAGCCTTGTAATACCGAACACACAATTTGGATTCAGAGCATCTCATTCTTGTCCGTGGCAACTCCACACAGTAGTGGATAAAATACTGCAAATTTATAAGGAAAAAAAGGATTAGTTCTATTTACAGATACCGAAAAGGCTTTCGATCGCGTGTGGCATGAGGGGCTGTTACATAAGATTAAAAGTTACTACCCGACATACTACCAGCTGGTGAAGTCTTATGTGACCGAGATTTTTGTCAGCTCTAAAGGAGCGAACTCGGTAGTGCACAGCATCTCAGCGGGTGTTCCTCAAGGAATTGTTCTGGGACCCCTCCTTTACATTCTGTACGAGCATTACTTTCCAGCAGATAGCGATATCGAAATAGCCCAATTTACCAATAACAAAGCTGTACTGTCAGTATCATGTTCAGTGATGCAGAATTACTGCCAAAAAATTGATGATTGGTTCCAAGTGAAAAGTTAAGCTGAATTCAACTAAGTCCAAACTCATTAACTTCACTTATAAGAAGACCTCAAGGCCGTCACACATAATACTCAGTGGAACTAAAGTACCTCAAGCGTATATAAATACTTAGGTCTGCACTTGGATTCGTATCTCACCTGGAATAACCACATATCATCTGTGTAACGAGAATTCTCTCGCGTATTCGCAATAACAAACCAATCCTTTCTAGCAATTCTGTCCAAATTCCACTTAAGCGATCCTTTATCTAAGCCTAATAAAACCAATGTGGTTTTATGGCTCGCCCATCTGGTGTTCTGCATCCGCCTCGCAAATAAAAAGGATACAAACGGTGCAGAACCGTGTATTACGGTGAATTACAAACGCGCCCTGGTTCGTAAAGAATGAACAGCTCGACAATGAAATACACTGGCAGAAAACGAACTAAAGAAGAATACCCCAAGCTGCTTGCCAATCGCTAATGTGGCAAATGCATGAGTCGGACGTAGGTGAAGTGTGACATGAATAATGTCCTACATACCTATGGATTTTTCCTAACTGTAGTTTTTATGTGCTCTTTTTTTTGTGATTTTCCGGTTAGACCGGTAAATAAAAATAAATACACTCGAAGAGAAAAAAACCGGACACACGTATTTTGTTGTTTATTTCCAACCATATGCATTTTTATGGTTATATTGATTACCATATAATTATGTTAATGTAAAAAAATTTTAATAGTATTCAGAAGAAATTCATTCAAAAAAATTATTTAATTATGAAAGTTTGAAAGAAAATTCAACAAAACGCAGGAAAATCATTTAGTGATAGATTAAAATTTAACTAACAATTTATTATTTAGTTTTGTCCTCTGGCCCCGCGGAGGATCTTAAGTCTCCTAGGCATCGATTAAATAATCCCATCTTTCACAAGGAGTGGTTTGAAGCTGTTCAAATCTTGTTGGAGGCGGCGAACAGTGTCTATATGTTCATCATATCCCATAAATGTCCCTTGGAATGTCGAGAAAACTAACGTGTTGGCCAATTCATTGTAATAATCCATACATCCTCCATTGGGTGTCTCGGGCTACATGCATTAACACTTAGGCAAATGGAGCGAATGGTACCACAGCTTCCTGAATGCACCTTGATCAATCAAAATTCCATTCTGTGCGATAATCATTTCGTACGGGCATGGGCTTTGATGTTGTCTTTGATAGGATTTGCGCATCGTACTCCCACACTCGGTCTTGTCAATCATCTTCGAAGCGAACAGACCCCCCTTGTTAAAGTGTCCAAATCAGATGGTGATTTGCGGACGCCTTACTCATCGGCGCCTCTCCATGTATTATAGAATCTGATGTGGGACGTCTAGGGACTAGGCTAATCTCACGAATCCTTGCGATGATTTACGGAGTCCTTATATTACGGACCGGTTGGAGTTGAATACTATCAAGTAGCCGTCCCGAAGCGCGGTAAGAGCAATAAAAAAATCATCGCAACTATTGATATATCGCAGAAGACCACTACCTTCTCTTCGATCAAGACTCCCGGTGGCTCTAAACCGCTGTTCGCTTGGATCTTGGATTTAAAAAGCTAATTAACTAACGCGAAATGCTGGCTCTGGATAGTTGAAATTGAAGTGATTTTCTTTTTTTAATGTAAAGAATCTAAAAAAATTAGAAACACTCTTGTAAGATAAACAACGTCATTAATATCTTTCAATTAATTGAGGTTTTTAGTTGAGATAAAAAAAGTGAGTGTCACGAGGGGATTCGAACCCACGACCTTCGTCTAGATACTACTCTACCACCTGAGCTATCGTGACTTCGATCCACTCGGACATTAACTTCCCATCACCCTGCCTTTTGAACTTTCCCTTTTGGCCATTTTTCACTTCAAGACTCAAGAGCTGCGGCGATTTTAGCCGAAGGTCGTGGGTTCGAATCCCGCTTGTGACGCTAACTTTTTTTCCCTCCACTTTTCAAATGTCGTGTAATCTATTTGATTCTCGGCGATAAATGAAATGGCCACGGAGAGTTTTAACGAAGTATACTTCATTCTGCTTACTACATTTTATTAGGTTTCGTGGTCCGCTTGGCCAATTGATATCTTTTTTATCTCAACTAAAAACCTTAATTAATCGAAAATTATGTGTTTGGTGTAAATGGTCATTGCATGGATCAGTGTAGAAAATTATCAAACTTGTTTAAAATTAATCTTTTTATGGTGCTGTTGTTAAGTTTGCGAGTTGTTTCTGTCAACTTGTTCTTGTCAGCATAGTCATTAAATTAATTATTCTTTTTACCTGAAACCTTCGTTAAGATGGAAAAGCTAGTGTCACGAGGATGATTCGAACCTTTGGCTTTTTCACCGAAACAGCCAAGTCCTTAGATTAAAGATATAATTAATACGGTCAGTTATGACTACTAAATAGATAATATGTATTAATATAATAGTTACTTTTTTATACATCGTAAACACAAGCAGGTATAATTTTATGATTAATGTTCCCATTTCAAAAAGTCAAAACAGAAAATATCTCACTTAATAAAAAATTTCAAATCTTCGGCAAGCCATTTAATAAATTACGATCTATTCGATTTATCTAAACGGAGATAGTGGCCGTTATAAAGTAGAAGCTATTTATTATTATTATATCTGTCTCCCAACGTCTACTGGTGATAATTATCATAAAATCCCTTATCGCGCCGGTTCAAGGGGCTAAAGATCGTGAAACGTCTAAAGGGGAATGGCCTTGTTATTCCGGCATTTTTTTATTTCTAGCCTAGGATCACCTATCCTTGGCCATTTTGGAAGTCCTTTCTGTTCGAAAGATCTGATATCGCACACATCTTTGGCTTCGGTGCTAACAAAAAAGTGATATTTCGACAACGAGAAACGTTTATGTTTTTCATTGCATCCTATTAATTTTTATCACACCGATTATGGATCTTGGAAACCGTTGTTATACATAGTTGTAAACTGTAGCATTCATATCTCCAGGATCATCCGGAGGTCCGATTTCCCTCTTTGGGCATTAAAAAAAAAACCACTGGAACTTACGATTTTTTTTCCTTTTTATAACCGGAAGGAGGACGCCTGATTTACCAGCTAGAATTGTCGGCTTTCGTTTGTAACCGATTCGGCGCTTTATTCCACAATGGCTCCATCCGGATAATTTTCTCGGTTGAAATTAAAAACCGCTGCACAGCAAAAAAAAAATTATTGACAATCCTTAATTGTTATGATTTTTTTTTTAAATTAATGGGTTGTATTAAAACTATTCAAAACACGTGAAATAAATATTTTTCTTCGTTAAACTTTAATTTTTCAGTAAATAAGAAAAAAATTAAAATATTAAAATAAAAATATAGACGCGTAGGACAAAATCGATTAAAAACAAGGTTATTCTATTTTATGGCATTACCACTACGTTTTATTATTTCCAATCTTGCTGGAAGGGTTTAGTACAAATTTTGAATCAAATCTTGAGGCACAATACTCCAGTGCACTCTCAACACGACATGCAAGAATGGCACAATTATACGGAAGACAAACACTTTGATCCCTGAAGATGATCTCAATAAAAGGTCGAAACGTTGACACTATAAAGAGGTTGTTTTTCTGAAACCTACATCACACCAGACCGCATCTCACGATATCTGAATAATTTTCTATAATGTTCAAGTCTGGTGGGAGTGCAGGCCATTCAAGTTTTTCAATGCTGTTCTGTGAAAATGATATTCTTTAACAATTTTTGCATTGTTTATGGGTGCGTTGTCCTGCTGGAATATTGGAGTCTCTTTGCATAATTCGGTGAAACTTTTTTCTTTGTCCAGTAATTTCTTGTAATACTCCAAATTGACTATTTTTTTTAAAGAAAACAAAGATTATATTTTTCATTAAACCGATTAACGCCCTAATCAAAGATCCACCACCCATTTGGCGCCGTGACAAAATTTTTTCTTTTTTGGTTAGAATCATAAAAGTAATATGCGTATTCGTCCAGGCCGCCCAAATTGATTTTTTTTTCATCAGAAAAAAATAATTTTTCGTCAATAATCTTCATTTTTCAAAATGTGGTTTTCAACAAATTTGACACGGGCTAGTTTGTGGTGGGGTTTCAGAGCTGGTTTGTGTTTTAGTTTTCTTCTACTATGTTTTACAGTTTTTTTAAGGAATCTGCACAGTTCGAACAGAAACATCAACACATGCCTTCACTGCGATGGCTTTTGTAGTCGAAATGCTGTTTGAAGCAACGCGCGGGATGAGCGATTTGCTCTTCAGGTCAAGGAAGGAGGTCTTACAGAGCTTTGCCCTCTTCTGTAGTCTTCACCTAGTCGTATTATCTTCGATACCGATGAAAAACATCGTTTTATGTATCAGGCGATATATCGGCAGCGCATTCCATCTTCATTGAGCAATTGAATCAACCGGCGCTCCTCATCAGAAAATCTTCTTCCTTTGGGCATTTTAAAAGAAGTTTGAATTGCTCCAAATGAACTCACAGTAATCACTTTACTAAGGCACGGTACAGCGAATATCGAATAAACCTTTGGAGTTATAAAATAAACGTAGGCAAAATGTGTGTCTATAATTCTGCCGCAGCTAAAACAAAACAGTACTGTTTATTGAGATGTTCATTTGTATAAGATTATCAGATCAAGCCATTTCCACAGTTAATTTTCTTTTAATATCATCAAAATATTCTAATGGCAAAAGAAATCATTTTTGTGTGTTGTGCGTCGTGATTTTTTAATGTGTTTATAATTTTGTCAATCGGTTGTAACCGCAACATTATTACATCGAACTTCATGGGCTAGAGAATGGCACTGAAATGCAAGTATATTTAAATGTCTTTCGTACACAAAGAACATTCTATTCATAAGTGAAAAGAAGTAGCAAAAACAAGAAAAGGGACTACGGCAACAATGCGGATAGGACCCGAACCTGGTATTTAGTAATAAGACAAGGTGAGCAAACCATGGGAATCAATCAATGGGTAATGCAATAACTTTTGGCAAGCTTGAAAAAAAAGGCTATCGAATATATCAAAGGAAGCTGTAAATGATTCCGACGAATTCTGTAAAAACAAAATGTTTTTCATTTCAGAAAGATTGGTTGGTGTCTTCACATTGTATATTTTATTTACCAATTTACTTGATGAATTAGATGTACTTACTGGCCTACTCTACAGAACAGGAAAATAATTAAAGGACGCTGTATAGTAACCACTGTGAACATAGGTCAGTTTACCTAAAATTCAAATTGTTTCACATTTTAAATTTATCATTGTTTTTATTTTTATTTACGTGATGATTAGTAGTTCATAATTAGCTATACCTTTTCAATCTGTTCTCGCCCGCAGATATTATATCTGGACTTTTGGACCGATGTTCTATGTTTTCTCTCGTATCTTATTTTTATTGACAATGAACGTTTCAATGAACTTGGTGTTGTTTTGTTGATTAGACTAAAGATTCCATCCCAAAATATTTTCTCCTTATAAAGATAAAGATTACGACATGTGTCTAAACTAAATCAAATTAAATTTAAATTTCTATACTCTTAATGAAAAAGGTTTCATGGTTTTCCAAAGAACAAATTTTGGACCAAGAGTATCTCGTATGCAAATAGTGTGGCCCTATTCTTGTGGTGTTGTGTTTGTTGTATGAAATACTCGGTTGTTTTCAATGAATTAAGGTTTTTAGTTGGGATAAAAAAAAGTCAGCGTCACATGCGGGATTCGAACCCACGACCTTCGGACGCTGCTGTTCTACCACTTGAATATTGAGCTATCGTGACTTCGATCCACTCGGACACTTGACACTTTGAATTTTCCCTCCTTTTTGCAATTTTTTAATTCAAAAGATGGGGTTGAGATGAGCGTATCCGAGGGAATCAAAGTCACGATAACTCGAGACTCGAGTGGAAGAGATGCGGCGTATTTAGCCGAAGGTCGTGGGTTCGAATCCCGCATGTGACGCTGACTTTTTTTTTATCCCAACTAAAAACCTTAATTAATTGAAAAGAATTTATTTGGTCAAGCGGACCACGAAACCTAAGAATAAAAAAATTATATTATTCACATCTGTATTGTATTTTTTTTTTTTTTTTTTTTTCAAATCAACGTATGTTTTGTAATTAGCTTTTCGTGAAGATGACCTGAATAAAGAACTGAAAAAGGTATTTATCTAAATTATTTCATTCCTGACCGCTCCTCACTACGTCAACAAATCATTGATCAACCGGTCTCTAAATGGCACACATGGAATGTAAAGTTAAGTCCCATTTTGATGAAATTGGAAGAAATGAAGAATCGATAGAATATCATTTAGGAACATGGAAAAGAGTAAACGTCCAAGAATAGTGCCTTGGAATACATCAGCCGAAATTCAAAGAAGGGTGATGGAATTTGAAGCTTTACCTCTTTGAGATCTCTCATATAGGGAGTGTTCATATTAGTAGCAGTACAAGAAAAACAAAACAAAAAAAGAATCTATTTCCAAATAAAATGTGATTTACAGAGTCGAATGCATTGGAAAAATCAAGTAGAAGAATAATAATGTACTTATCTTCAATGCATAGACATGATCTGAGATTTGTAGGAGCGCTGTCTCTCTATGGAATTTTCGTAAACCAGATTAAAAAGACGATACAAGCGCATGGGAGTCGATAAATACTATATTTGTTAAAATAACATTTCTCAAATGTTTTCGATAGTAATGGAGGAATAGGGGAACAAGGGCAGTAGTCACTAGCAAGGGTGGGTTTAGGTTTCTTGGTAATGCAGCTATTAGGGGCTTAGGGCTTCCTTCCAGGCTGAAGGAAATCACGATGATGCGAGAGAGAAGTTCAAAATATGGGATGTTTTTTAGCTGTCAGGAAAAGAAAAATGGACGAGTTTAATAAGATATAGAAATAAGATCCAAGCCCGTACCATTAGATTTAATTGAAAGGATAGCTTATAAACATTCTTATTTATTGAGGTTGAAAGAAACCATTCCAGGGTAGTTGAATTTATTTAGTGATGGACGTTCGGACATTAAGCCCATCCGCACCACTCCAAGCAATCATAACAGTTCATGTCATTTTGTTTTTGAAACATTGTCATACCAACATCCTGGTTGAACATTTTAAACATTTTTTCAGTTTTATGCATAAATTTGGCATGAACCGTTACGATTGCTGGTCATATCTCGATATTCTATGCTTGGAATGCTGAAGATTCGCTTTATAGCTCGAAACGACATAAAATTTAAACTACCACGGAATACCTGGGTCCTTTCAACCGTTATATTCTATCTCACCGTGGACTAAACTCCGATTATTTTTATTTATTATTTTATTGTTATAATAAAATACTGTGAACTGAGATTGGAAGATAGATTCCTATTGCGGTAGATACCGGAAAAATAATTTTTACAGTGGTTTGAATTTGAGAAATTTTCATGAGTTTCTTTGTATGATGGTTTATAATAGAAACACCATACTTTTTCGTGTATCAGATGCTAAACGGAATAAACAAAGGCAACTTTAAATTGGTAATTTTTTGTCAGCTCTCAACATCAGAATCCGGCGAGTGCTCTCCCAGTTAAGAGTACGGATAAACCTCGTTAAGTGATTTTCCGTGTGAGATTCTTCACTTGCACAATTGTTTTTGTTTTCTGGGCGTTTTTCGATTTTTCAACAATTTGAAAACGTTAGGTTTGAACTGGGGCATGAAACGTCGAGACTGTGTCAACAACGGGGACAAACACTTAAACGTCTCCCGGAAGGAAATAATAGCCCTGAATCAACATTCGTTTAATATTGGCCTACTGTGGGTGACGGGCTATCGCCGTGACGCATTCCATCTGCGTCGCCCTGCTGCCAGGTGAGCCCTTTCAGCCCATGTACCTGGGTAAACATTTTACACGGCGGTACGCTTAAAAGGAAAGGTTTAATTTTAGCACTGCCGACCATTGGGTAAAAGTTAAATTTTTAAGAGAATTTGGAATTCGTGGGGGTCGAGGAGTCGCGCTTGTATGAATATCAACCGCCAAAAACCGTTCTTTAAGATATTTTAATTATTTTGTACTGCATTTAAGCAAATTGTTAAAATGTTGATAGAAATTTTGATATTTCTCAGACTTGTAGTCTGCGAAATGACGGAAATTTTTTTAAAGAGGGTTTGCAATAGCAGAGGTTATATCAACCCTCGGTGTGCCGGTGTTTTTGAAAAAAAAAAAAAAGCCGGTTTGTAAGCTTGTCGAATTTGAATGCAGGGCCGCTGGATTCGAGCCCGGGACCTACCACCGATGCAGTGATGAGCACCGTGTCAACGCCTAATCCGTTGCGGCCACCGATACCCCTGAAGAACGTGTATTATCTTAAAATCCACAAAGGAGGTAATAAAATCGAAGCCCAACACTCTTGTCCAAAGCTCGCTCATTGCATAAAAGCTAGCTAAGGTCATAGCGCACTCATCTCAGTGACCAAATGACTAGTATCACCATTTAACCAACAATTTCCGTATTCGAGATTCAACTTATAACTCATACATTGGACACTGGCCAGTGACCAACTCTAACCTGTAATCTTCAACTCCATTTACCTCTGCGTGGCTACATGCTCTTCTCATGTCTACTCTATTGATAGCATCGACTTAGCAAGTAGTAACTAGCACCTAGCTTAGCATGCTGCCACAAAAAAGGATACATTTCAAAATGGATCCTTAATTACTCCAAAACCTGGTGGAACAATACCACAGGCACGAAGCACACGAAGAGATTCATAGAAAAGCCAAAGTTGCAAAGCAACTATTGGGACGGCCACCACAACTAAACCAGGATTCAGGTTGGACTTCCGGCAGGGCACACGCAACGGATTAGGTTGCGGCCACCGATGCCCCAAGTGACGGACCTGTACATGAGTCCGTTTCCGATCAAATTGATCTCTCGATTCTCCCTGTTTCTTCTTATTTATTGTAGTTGAGCGTTATTACGGATAGATTTAATCTTGATGAAAATAAAAATGAGACGTATTGAACGGGGTTCATAATATACCGTACTAAAAGAAATAAAAATACAATCAAGTGTAATTAACACAAACAAACAAATATATTAACTAAAAATGACTCCACAAACATACTGGCAAAATTTTGATACAACCAAAAATACAATATTTATGACAGAATAATTTCACCAATCTTCCTCTATGAATACCGGCAACCAGCAAATCTGCGGAATGCCCAGCTGGTTCAAGGCCATCTTAATTTCCAGCGCCAACTTAATTATTCTTGATTAATATTAACAAATCCTAACAGTACCTGCATTATGAGTAATGATCAAATTTCTATGGTTTGAAATGATAATTAGTGACACTTAAATGCAAAGCATTCATATTCACCGAAATCTATATGTACATAGATATGGTAAAATATGGTCCAGTGCTGCAGAATAAAGCCGATCTTTTGTGATTGTGCATTCAACTTTACATCATTTTAATCATACTCATACCCTGGATACTGGAAAAAACAAAAAAATTAGATCCAATCAATCCAATAGATTATCATAAGAAACGAACCCCTATGCCGTCCTGTATATTTTTTATTGAGTACATTTGTGTTCACATTTTAAGCAACACTCATATGGCATAATGGATAAAGTATGTTTGCCAAACTTTATTATTAATTGTTATTGCATTTTCAGTGTCAGATTTCTGCTTGGAATCAGTGAGCTGACGAGCCTGTAGTTTGTTCGTTTTCGCCTATCCTCGCATCTTCAGTGATGTTTATACGCAGTATATAATAAGAATATAAATGCTTTATGTATTTAATGCACGACAACTAAAGAAAGAATTTTTTACTTTACTTTTTTGTTTTTATTACTCTTTTGTTTATTTATTCTTTGACCTTGTGATGCCAAAAATGCATCAAAAAGGATTGTTAAAAGCTACATCGGTGGGCACGATTGGCAGAGAACCTCTCAAGTCAACGGGTGGCCCTGGATGATCTGACTGGTAGAAGAAGGGTAACCCTCACCCGATTAAGGGTAGGTCAAGTGAGTGACACACGGCCACTATCTTTTTGGCCAAAGCCGTATATCTACCATGAAAAAGGTTGCTCTATCTGTTCCAATTTATTGAAGGATGCCATTTCTTAGCTATATGTAGAGAGCGCGTAGGTTTGCCATCCGATATAAGAATTTTATTATTTTATTTAAGTTGACAGCCTCTCCGGGCTGCTCTTCCTATTTGTATAGGAAACAGTGCTGTTTTACTGTGTATAGTACTTTATAGGTCTCTCGTCTTTATTTTTCTTTGTGTGTATTGAGACAGATGATATTTATTGGGATGAATGTCCACTGTGAGGGCGGAATTGTGTTAGCTTAGTTATATATAATGCACGTGTGTTTCTATATATAGTAAGGGCGTGCGCAGTTTTGAGCTTATCAGCAATCAGCTAATAATAAATAACACATAACTGAAGATCCCAAAACAGCGAGGAGAGGCTGACCAGGAAGACAGGAAGCGATCAAATATTTAGTAAAATGGTATAGCAGGTAGCGTGTTCCGGTCCACCTTTCTCTGAAAATTCGACATTTTAACTCATCAGGCATGTAAAATTTCCGAATTTAACCAAAATTTGCTCTCCAACGTGTGACTAGAGGATCGCGCCTTCGTATGGTTTACAAACTTAGTAGTATCAACTGACTCAGCAGCTTCCATCTTAGCTGAAGAAATCTTACAAAAAAGTGCAGGTTTGCATTATTTTGTACTAGTACCACTGATACGATACATATTAATTAGAGTGTAACTCATTTCTGCGCAGGTTTAGCAATTTACGTTGAATTATGCAACTTCGCCTTTGTTCCAAATTTGTAGACATAGTTTGAAGATTTAAGAAGACAAGCACGGGAGTTGAATTAAACATTTCATTTCTAGTGCAAAAACGAGAAAAAAATAAATTTCCTTTACTTAAAAACTGGTTCAAGTTTTTTAAACGATCATGGAGAATTTTTATTTACATCACTATGAAGACTATGAAAAATCCGGTTTGTTCTGGCTCAATGTATCTAGTTAAAATACACTAACATTTTAATAGAATGTCCATTATTGGGTGCTATATAAAGACCATCCATGCGGAAATTGCTGCTCCTCTGATCCTTGGTCACAACCTCTGCTTCACCAACTTCTTCACCCGTTTCACATCAAACAGTTTTTTTATAATGCATTAACCCCGAGGACTTTGATGAAATATCGACCTGAGTTTACTATCTTTTCATTAGTAAGTGCCATTCAAAAAATGATCTGTTTTTAAATTTTTCTTATAATTATTCCGAAATGGTGAGAGGCGGTGTGGTGTGATTTTTCTTATATATACCCATGTTATATTGTCCATGATGAATAGTTTTGCATGAATTCAAAAAACCAACGATACACAAAATACAGCTGTTTTCAAATTTTTGGTCACGACCATGTTTCAAAAATTCCATCACCCTTACTCTTACATACAGCTTCTCAAATGTGGTTTCGGGATGAGATGGCATGTCGACTGTGAAAACCTGTTTCAGTGTAGGAGCCAGAACGCTACTCTCAGGAACACCAGCTTGGATATGAAAATATGAAGAGAAGGAATGGCCTTCAATGACTTGGAAGAATCGGTCAGTGAGGTAACTGTGTAGTACGAGATAGTAGGTGGATGGAAGGATGTCCTCGAGTATAAACAACAGGCCCAGGTACCAAACTTGATCAAAACCTTGGCTTACGTCATGAAAGGCTACGGAACAGTACTGTCCCATTTCAAGGGAGGATGAAATAATTTCCACCACGAGATGAGACTGCTGGACAGTTGAGTGGCGGTTGCGAAAACCAAATTGATGGGCTGGGATTATGTTTTGAGCATTTAGAATCAGAAGAATTCTTTTAAGAAGGAGTTTTTCTAAAATTTGTCACAACGTAGGTAGTAGACTTATTGGCCTGTAAATGAAGTAATACAATGTTATAGGGAAATAGGTTGTATGAAGAACAGAATTAAATAGGTTATGTAATGAATATGATGGCTTTTTTGGGAAGGTGTTGGAGAATTTTTGGGGTAATAAGATCAAAACCTTGGACTTTCTTGGATTTTAGGTAGAATGAACGTCAGAAGGTAAAAAAGCTTTTGGAGGCAGGGATAATGGAATCGGTCCTTAAAGAGAGAGTGAAAGAAGGAGAGAGAGTGAGAGAAACAGACATACAGACACATGCATATATATGTATTTAAATGCTGGTTTGTAAAGCCCATTGGTAAGTGTGTTCGAATTCAGGACCGCTGGATTTGAACCCACGACCTTTGCATTACAGTGATGAGTGCCGTGTCAACGCCATTGCGACCACCGACGCCCCTTGAATCCTATATTAAATCAGCTACAGACAGAAACAAAAATACAAAAAAACAAGTGCACATACACAAACAATTTCTCAAAATGTAACAAATAAATTAGTTTAATACATGTCCACAACCCATACAACTATTAATAAATACACAGTACTCAAGTTAACATTCGCAGAATTAATAAACTTTGAATACCATTAAAAATGCCCACACAACATTAACAATTTATAGATTCAAACAGTAAAACACTAGAATAATTAAATAAACAGATGAATAAATAATTAAATAAATAAGTAATAAATATTAATTTAATAATTAAATTCTTGTGTCAAGTGATTTCTATATTTTAATGCCGATATTACATAATTGCTGCCAATTTTGCTCATTTGGCATATTTGAGAAATGTATTCCAATTTAATTCGACTGCATGTAAAAATGTTTTGCCATTGTTCCTCCGGAATGTGTAGATATATACATGACAAATGAAAGGCAGTTTCATCTGCTAACATGTTGCATATGTCTCTCCTCGCTGCCAGTGTACGAACAATTTAAATTTATCATTTCGTTAAGTTGTTGGAAGAGGAGTAAGGGGAATTAAGGGTTTTAATTTTTCAAAAGGTAGACTAGAGTGGTTTGGTCGGAGGCGGATTGTGGAAGTGAGGGATTGTCGGTGATAATTCAAAGGACGGAGCCGCGGGAAGGGAGGAATACCAGTTTGAACTGACTTGTAAATCTTGGCATTACTTGTGGAACTAAACGTCCCTTTGCCAAGATCTCAAGGAGTGCCTGTACAAATGAGATCTAATATCTCCAACCGAGATGAAAAACTGCAAAGGACCAGATATGGCCGTCTCTTTCACCAGTCTGTCGGCTTCATCGTTGTAAACATTGTTGTTATGTCTTTTTACCCAGATTTTTAACTGACATGTCAAATTTTCAATATTATAGACATATGTGGTGATTAGTAACCGTTAATCGATAATTATTTAGAAATCTTGAGATGCTGTTCGTAAATGTATAAAAATGGGATATGATATCATGGAAGTACATCAACAAAATAAACCACATAGGGGAAAACACATATTTAAAAGGCAGTTCATGAAAGTTTTTTTATGTCTATAATTATTTGGAAATCGTGAGATGCGCTATGGTGTGATGAAAGTTTCAGAAATACTTTTTCTTTATCGTGCCGACGTTTCGATCTTTATTGAGATCATCTTCAGGGCCTTGGATTTACAAACATCGTTTACACTTAGCAAATACATTTTGATTGTGGAAAAGTGAATTTATACAACGCAAAATATATTTTTTCGTATATTCAACCAAAGTTCTCTCAACGCGACACGCAAGAATGGCACAATTACACGGAAAACAAACACTTTGAGCGAGTAAACTTTGGTTGAATATATAAAAAAAATATTTTGCATTGTATAAATTCACTTTTCCATATCCAAAATGTATTTGCTAAGTGGAAACTATGTTTATAAATTCCATGCTCTGAAGATGATCTCGATAAAGATCGAAACGTCGGCACGATAAAGAAAACGTTTTTCTGAAACCTTCATCACACCAGACCTCATCTCACGATTTCCAAATAATTAGACATAAAAAAAACTTTCGTCGTCTTTTAAATGCGTGTTTTAAAGTTTTTTTTTCATTGATATACTTTCATGATCTCATATCCCATTTTTACACATTTGTTAACTAGCGAATCGTTTGTGGGAGAAGAACAGGATGACAGCAACAGTCAACAGTAATAGAATATCACTGATAGAAGTAATATTAGATAGTCAAGTAGATGAAGGCGAAGAAGATGGGCGGAGACGATGGAAGGAGGGAGGTGACGATAAGGGTTGGAAGTGTGGTGGCGGAAGGCGAAAGGCGGGGGCAGGACATCGCTCAACCCTCGGCCCGTCTCAGTTTCTTCCCAGTCCCTGGTCTGTGTCCGTACCATTTTTTGTTTTTGTGATTCCTCCCCCACACGTAATGTCAAATGCCGTCTGATGGGGCCAGTTAAGGATAAAACAATAAAACTGAGAAATCAACGCAACAGCGAAGAACGACAAGCAGGTTGGTGCAGTCCGACTTAAAATTTTTTGGTCGTCGCATTTTTAAAAAAAATATATTTTCTTTAAAAAACTACCTGATGATTCAACAATATTCGTTCAGTTAATACTTGAAATAAAATGTGAACCGTAACGGCATATCTTTATTTTGACATTTCATTTGGTTTTCAACTGCATCCTAGTATATTAATTTATTCTGCATTCTAGGTCTAGCCCGTTCATTTTTGATACGTCTCGTCAATATGTGCAATATAATTTAAGATAATAAAATTTAACTAGTATGTTTCATAAGAAACGTTGGGTATTTCCAGGAAACTTTGTGGAAACTGTAAAACCTAGGTAGAAATTTCGAGTGGTCTGTTTGACATCAAACATGATTCAATCGTGGATTTTTGACCAATCGACCAGTCTGTTTCACAAGTTTGAACACTACCTCTCCTGGTTTGTTTGTGTTTCAAAACCTAATGACTACGATTTAGCAAAAATATTAACGTAAGTTTCATAAATGAGACCAATAAATTACTGTTACACTGCTAGCATGTATTTTCAATGACTAAATAAAACTGCTTTCGTTAGGACAACCTAATTGCATATAATACTAGAATCAAATTCAATTTGAACGAGATAGACTTTTATGTTCATATCTTAAATTATATAAATCTTATTTTCGTCGACGGGCATATCTTTTGTAAATATATTTTGAGGGGAGATATGCTTTATATTATAAAAGACAGTGCCGCCTTTGTAGTCGTCTGTCGTATTTTTTTGATAGGGGTCGGAATCTTAATGTCCGATTAAGTACAAGTTCCGAATTACGATATCCCGATTGACAAATAGTTTAAACGTATTTTTAGAAAATAACTGTTACGAAATTAGCCGAAGGTCTTGTGTTTGAATCCCGCTCTTGACACTAACTTTTTCACCTCAACCAAGACCATAATATATAAGATTAAAAGTACAATCAATTAAAATAATTGACACGGTATGGGTTATGAATATAATTTAAAAATGAAAACTGACATAAGAGCATAGATTATCGTTCATTATGGCGGAGTTTTTCGCCAAATTGCAATCGAGATACATCTTGACATTTCGTTTGGGCAATTACAATTGACGAGGGATCAGGGGGTGAATATATGATAACATCAATATCAATAATTATTATTTATCTGATTAAGATTAGATAAGTGGAGCTGTGTTGACGTAAAGATAACAGCTATGAATACCTCAGTTAAACAATGATCACTTTCAACGGAAAAGTCATTTGTTTTATTAGGAGATACTTTTATCTCGACAGGAAAAATCTAGAATCATTATTCTATTAGAAAATAGAATCGCGCTTCTCACGAGACTGGCTGGAACGTACTTTTCAGCATTAATTCAATTGCGAAAAGGGGCATATCAAAATCAAATTGCATAAGAACATAATTAACTTCGATATTATTATCAGCTAATGTCGAGCTTTCGACGGATTTATTCCGTTAATCTGGATTTTGAAATAATGAGTTTCACAAATAAGTACTAAGGCACTCTGAACACGACACGCAAGTACACAGAAGACAAACTTTGAGCCCTGAAGATGATCTCAATAAAAGTCGAAACGCAGCACGATAAAGAAGATGTTTTTCTGAAACCTACATCATACCAGACCGCATCTCACGATTTCTAAGTAATTAAAAATAAGGAACATCTATGTGCAATATTGAAAATTATCATGATTTCGAAGCGTGTCTCCAATCGTAGCACTTTACGTTTTGCCTATAAAATTGTACCTTGGAAAGTTATTACTCTGATAGTAAAAATGGAAACTACATAGTTAGATGATCATATGTTTTAATTGGGAGGATTTACTTGTTAACAATCTTAAAATGATTTCGTTTGTCGGAACCGTTGATGTATGCTGAAAGTAGATGCTGACGACGCGGAAACCACCGTCACCAGTACTGCAGGGAGTCGAGACGACTTGAACACCGTATCGTCCGGTGGGATTGAAACAAAATGGAAGAGGAAAAAGTACTTTTTTTCCATCAACGCCGTATTGTTCGTTGAATTCTTCGCGATTACGTGCATAATAATACTCTGTCTGTATCAAGAGAACCTATGTACGATTTTAAACAGTCATCGTTGGATACCGTACTTAACGTTGACGTGTTACATTTGCCTCCTTACAATATTGACGTTTTTCAACAAGCTCATAGCGTTGTATCCGTTGAATCTGTTTGCGCTGATACTGATGACGTTTTTGTACGGTGGTTTCTTGGGGTCGATCGCGGTGCAGTTCAACACGTTGTCCGTCGCCGTCATAACGGCGAGCACGTCGTTGGTGCTGGGTCTCTTGTCGCTCCTGGCGCTGGTTATACCTTGCGACGTCACGCACTGGATCTTCCTCGTCGTCGTGCCCATCCTGACCCTGGTGGTTGTACCGTCGATGACCTATATCGCTCAGGTGTTCCAGGTCTTCGAGCCCTTCCAGCTGGTCATCTCCGGGGTGTTGACCATGGTTTTACTCACTTTGCTCGTCTTCTCGATGCAGTCGCTCATCAAGGGGGAGATGGGCCAAGTGTACTCGAACCAACGGATCCGCGGGATCCTACAACTCTACACACATCGATTGGGGATCTTGGTACAAACATTGATCACGGTTAGCCAAATGTTTATATGTTGGGGATATCCACGTGATATTTAACACACCTAACCTCTCATATGATTTTATTTTACCACTACAGAACTACAAATATACAAAATACTTTTTTAATCCACTTTACGTATTTTTTGCCTCCAGCCGCATATCATGTTAATTTAGATTAAGTTAATTCCATAAGATTTTTTAACGATTAGTAATGACAAACGTGATGACTATAACGGAACGGCTTTACATGCAAAGGTAAAATCGTAGCTTTCTTAGCTCTGTATATGATTACGATTGTAATCAATGATAAATCAAAATTCCCCCTATAGATAGCCACAGGTATTTTCAAAAACTGAGAATTTTATATTGCCTTCCTAACTTTTTAACTTACAAGTTTAGTTATAACTCCGATTAACTATGTAGACGTCTCATCTTGGATTTTTACTCGGACCCTTCTCAAATTGGGCTAAGAGAGCCTTCGTGGCTTTGATGGCCGAGGGAGATAAAAGCTCCATAGTAGATCCTTTATGGCTTCAACGGAGAGCAAGTCATTCAAAAGAGTGACTTGATTCGACGCCTCATTTCTCCTTTCAGATAAAAAAAAGACCTCTGACCGTTCTCCAAATCAACAGTTTTGCTTAGAAATAATTTTAATAGTTTTTGGCGTAAAAGGAACCACTACAAATATTATTTAAAAATTGTATTTTTAGTTGAGTGAACCTTATATAAAGAGAAGGAGCGAAATGATTATTTATCGCAAGGTCAGATTTGCCCTTTGGCCTTTTTGACCACCAGTAGCGCCACGTCTATAATAATATGTATTAACAAATTTTTATGATGTCCAGTTTTAATTTTTTTTCGTGAAAACATTACGAAACAAATGACTAAAAAATTATCTTTAAATGGCTTAAATTATACCGTTTTATGTATCGGCTGATTAATCTGCCGATTTACAATCATAGCAATTGAAAAAAAGCCGGCTCCAGGCGTGGAGCTCTCTGCCAGATTTCCAATGAACATTTTTTAATGCGGGATGTACAAATTTGCTGTTCTTCAGAATCTTGAAAGAATGAAAAACGAAATTTCAATTCCATGACTGATGTGCTTTGTAAGGTCGTCGGATGCTCACAACTTTCCGTAAATGAATAGCTCATATTTATTTGACAACAATCAAATTTGGGCCAAAAAATCACGGTAGTAGATTGTATTTGTTAACCGTGTAAATTATCACAAAATAGTTTCAAAATTCCTGATGGTCTGTGAATTATGTTTTTCTTTCAAATTCGCCCTACCTAACAACTTCAAGAACGATAATAATATTAAATACACTATAATTGACAATCTGAGGTACAAACGAAAGGCTAGCATTTATAGTTTCACATTATTATAAAAGCAAAGAGTCTGAAACATTCAAATGGCTGCGGGTTAAAAAAAAAAAGACGCGTGAAAGATAAGACGAAAGCAACAACGTGCTGATGACCGGCTATGACCTTAGCCTCTAAACTTTTCTATCGATTTTAATAATGTTTAAATTTTGGAAAAGTTGGGAGTTAATTTATCAAAAAATAAAAAATGACGCACAAGTCATCTTTTTAGTTTGTGAGTAACGATTATCAGAAAATCTTCAAAACATACAATCGCCGGTTGTGTAAAGCGTGCCTTCATTGGGATACCCTAAAGTCCGTTGGGCCCCTGGATTGAAATATATCAAATATAACTTGGTTTTAAAAATAAAGAAATTCTTTCAACAAATTCGACAAACTTTAAGATTACTCAAAGAACTAATATGTCCACCTTTGGTAAATTTTACAACAGTTTTTCATCATGAAATGTATTTCGACTTAAATTTTAGCAAAAACAAATAATTTGTCAAACCAGAGCTGCAAATGAACACATTACAAAATCTAATTATTCAGATATCGTGAGATGCGGCCTGGTGTGGTGTAGGTTTCAGAAAAACATTTTCTTTATCGTGCCAACGTTTCGATCTCAATCGGCACGATAATGAAAATGTTTTTCTGAAACCTACATCACACCAGACCTCATCTCACGATATCTGAATAATTATCGATTAAAGGTCACTAATCTGTACACAAATGTAAATATAATTTTAACCAAATTGATTCTAACCAGAATTGCATAACGCCACAACATAAATGTGATGAAATTTTTAGCTCTACAAATAAACTAAGAAGAATATTATCGAAGATCTGTCCTTATTGAACAAGAGAAACACTTTCCACGATCATGGCAGAATTCCTTCGTATTTTTTATACCGAAGGGTCCAAAAATGAAATTGGTGTAGGGTATGGGATATTTGCTGACGAGTGCAACCTCAGCCGGTCTGTACAATGAGGCTAGTATGTACGCAGCTGAATTTCATGCAATCAGATCATTGAGCGTTATAAAGGAATCGCAAGGAATTTGTAATGACTTTTGCTCTGATCCGAAGAGAGGTCTGGAAGCCATCAACATTATTTCTCGGTTGACCCACACATCTTAGAAATTCACAATTATCTCGTTTTAAACAACGCTCAGATCAAAGCATGTGGTTTGGGTTTCTAGCCACGTCGGCATATCTGGAAATGAAAAAGCTGATCAAATTCCTCTCCCCCCTAGATGTTAAAAACATTGTCAAATGAAAGTGGGCGGCAGGATGGAATATGTGTACAGATAGTATGAAGGAAATTAGTTGTACATATATGGCCAACTGAGGAACTTGATAGAAAGGAACTTGTGATTCTCTCTAGAATAGGTCACAGGCTAATCCGTTAGAGACTTTTAATAGGCACCAACTTGTCCTCTACGTATGCGAAGTGGAGAACGTATTCTGACTGTAAAACATGTTTTGATCGACGGTCGCACTTTGCAACCCTTTAGGCATGATTTACACAGCAGTTACTGGGTCCTTTACTTTCGAAGAGCACATTTCAGCTTTCCTAAATTTATTGAAATTTATAATGAGATTTAGTCCTTTTCCCAAGTTGTCAATGTTTGAATGAGAGTTGTGCGTGCAAAATTTCTTTTTTTTTCAAGCATTTTTGAGGCTGCCGGAGCGGAAAAATGAAATAGAAGAAAATTGCGGGGTTATAAATTACAATGTCATGAATAGCAATTTAAATAAGAAAGATAGCTCCTTATTAAAAAAAAAGGATAAAGAAAAAGAAGTGTTATTGTGTTTAAATTTATGGTGATTAGTGATCGTTAGTCGATGATTATTGAGAAATCATGAGATGCGGTCTGGTGTGATGTAGATTTCAGAAAAACGATTTCTTTATCGTGCCAACGTTTCGATCTTCAATACGTCTATCTTCAGGGCTCAAAGTGTTAGTTTTCTGCATAATTGTACCATTCTTGCGTGGCGTGTGGGGCACTCTCAACTGGACTGTAACTTAACTCAATAGTGGTACAATTACGCGAAAACAAACACTTTGAGCCCTGAAGATGAGCTCAATAAAGATCGAAACGTTGGCACGACAAAGAAATCGTTTTTCTGAAGCCTACATCACACCAGACCGCATTTCACGATTTCCGAATAGTTATTGTGTTTTTGTTTCTTATCATTGTTATGTGGCAGTAGTTTATATATGGAAGAATAAAAGGATTACGTTGCGCCTATACTCATGCTGAAACGTTGGAGTCAGAGCTTTATAGCACTCAGGAGGGATATAGCTAACCGAAGATAGAAGGCTTGGATGTTAGGACGTGAAATGACCTTAGCCTTTAAAACGCCCTTAAAAATTAATAACAATAGAAAAATCTACCGAAAACATAATTCACATTCAGATGAAAGAGCAACTATCGCGTCTGACGTCACCTTTAGAAAAATACCTAGAAATATTTCTTATCTCTTTTTAGTAATACTTTAAAAACTCGTTTACTGTTAATCAATAAGAAAAGAGGAACGAACATACAGGTTTAATAAATTGAAATTTTAATGTTAAGGAAAAAATATATATTAGGGCTATTACTTGTGCCAGCAGAGGGATTTATTTGTCGACCATCTGTTAACTCTATGTGAGTCGATGGACAGAACTTTTATAAGTTTGCCAAGCTTTCGGCGTACATCGCCTTCCTCCTTCAGAAATTTACGCTGAGGTCGAAAGCTAAAAGTTTTGTTCATTAGACCAGATCCCTTATCAACTACTAGCATTAATTTACTTGTAACGTTTCATTGTAAACAATAGTGTAAAGAAAAAAACCTGTACAAGAATTCCTCTTAAGGAATAATATAATCATAATATAATCTGTTTATATAACAAAACTAATGAACGATTCATAATCGAAAGCATAATTAAAAAGAGGCCCCCCATTCCTAATCGACCTAACTTTTTCGAAGGGATAAGAGAAAAAGAATATGTAAAAAACTTAAGAATACAAAAATTGAAAACAATAATGGATGGCAGACCATTAACAAGATGAGATTCATTTTTTAGATATCGCCCCCCTATGGCGCGGAATCCATCTCATAATTTCTCATGTTCATTCTAACCACCGGGCCACCTTTGCGTATATCGAAAAACCTACAGCCTGCATTGATTCAGATTTTAATATTCAACTCCAATGATTAACTCGTCCACTTCTCGACCATACATCCAAGTATTATTTGTCTTTTGTAAATTAGTCATTTCGGACAAATACTAGCAGAGACAGGTACGTGAGAGCAGAAAGATGAAAACCTGTATGAGATGAGAGATAGGGACATTAATATAAAATATTTTTTTTTTTTTTTTTTTTGTTCATATATGATTTAACCTTTTTTCTCCTTTGTTACAGAAAACAAATACAATTAAACTTTTTAAAAAAGAAACAAGTGAAATAGACTCTTGGTCATTAAGACAGTCAGAGTGTTTGTTTACCAGTGAACTACTAATAAAAGAAAATAATTTTGATAAACAGTTACAGCCAAATATTGTGTGTAAGTTGTATTTACGTAAGCACCAATATGGACTTGGATTGTAAATTTCCTTTATTATAACTAGGTGGGAACCTTTTATGAAAATTTAAATTCTACAATAGTGCAAAATACCTGTCTTTATTGTTTTAAACATTCAATCTCACGTATTTTGTATATCCGAGCAGTTATTTTCATTTTTTATTTTTTGCGTAAAATTGCCGAACTTGCCGTGCTTCTTTTCTTTTCCATGTGTTTTTGCATATTTGTGCGTTCTTTTGTCTATGCTTTCACTACACTGACAGGCAAAAACAGTTTCCATCCTCGTTTTTTTTTAATTAATTAATTTTTTAGTAAATAAATGCGATCGTTATTTTTTGCTATTAAATTTCTTTCACGATAAATTTTAACGATTGCAGTTTATAACACGATTGCTCCAAATGTTCCAACGAGCTTTTTATCTCCTTTTCTAGGCGTCAAGTTGAACTAAATACGGTTAAAAAAATCACAGAAGTTTTAAGGAAAGAATATTTTAATTTTTTTTTGGGGGGGGAGGGTTACGTTTACGCTGGCATATTACCCACGATGTTTTCTGTTTTCATTTTACTGTCGACCTGGATCAGCCGACCAGGACCAGGTCCCCGACGTGCGCCACACCCACTCACTCAGCTCCATCATCTTCTCATATTCTAAATTTCCATAGTTAAAGATAATCAAAAAGAAACTATTACTGACTTTAGAAATCCATAGATTATGTTGAAAGCTATTGGATTGTTGCTTATTAGGACAGATTCTAAGTTTTATTGGTTTGGAAATGTTTGAGACTTGATTCAGATTTTTTTAGCAGTTTGTCTCTTTCATTTTTGTATTCATTCAAAAATTAATGTGGGAAGTTGTTGAATGGCAATCGCATGTGGGACAGTTCGGATATGATGCTAAACCGATTCTCTTCTTGCAGCTACCCCATAGGCCATGATTTGTCTTCAGTCTAAAATTAGTATAATAGAACTCTTTTGGCATTCCTTCTGGGCTATCGGATTCTGTAAACCATGAGCTCAGGGAACAGATGTTCCCATCTTTACTCATGAGTGTTGAGACCTATAAGGATCTTTTCCGTCCGGACATATCCCCAAGGGGACTTCCCAGACGCCTGTGCTCCCGAAGGACCACCACGAAGATTTTACATGCATGGACTTGTCACATCCCTTGGCTAGCGAGGTAGTGCAATACTAGTCAAGTTCAGAAGTGCCCTGTACAGGGCACATCCATGCATATGCCTTGAGCAAGGCAATTTTGTGGTTTCCAGCATGCCTTTCGCCCCCCCCCCCTCGGAGAGATAGGGAAGGCACTCTGGCCGGTACTCTCCAGCTAAGATACAAGTTGTTTACAAACCACGATCACCACGACCTCATTTGGCAGAGCCGCTTGGATGCTCTACCCACTTGATACAGTTTTATTTTTAAGGTGGGACTGATCGCCCACCCGGAAAATCTTACCAAATCCCTACTAATGCACTCGTTGCCTGAGCGGTGCGGGTTTAGTAACCCAGTAACCCTGCCAAAGCAGAAGGGGGAAGGAAAGGAAAAAAAGAAAGGTAAGGAAGGATGGGAAAGGTGCGGGATTTTGCCTCCATCATTGGTTACTCCTAGGCACCGGAGTAGATGGTAGGACTTACCTAGGCCCATAGGGAAGATTACCTTATGGGGCTGTGAACTCAGACCTGTAACAATTGCCAACATGTGATGTGTTGTATTTTTCTTGTCAAAGATTTCTACAAAAATTTTTTTTCCGTCTTTAGGAATTTTAATGTCAAGGGTTGGACCTGATGGTGCAGCCTCCTTTGCGTACGTCCACCGTTTCGTTTTGCCATAAGCCTACATGCCCTTTCACCCAACACACATGCCACCCTTTTTCCCATGATTTTTGTCTCAAGCATTTTCCTACGGATTTGGGCCAAAATATGGTTTCTGCATTTATATTCTGGGGTAATGTTATTTATCTTTCTACAATGCTTCGACAGTCTATGAGGATACAGCAATTAATATTAATGGTAAAAAATTAATCAAATTGATTAATAAATAAATTTAAATTAACGGAGGTGTTGCACAAGAACCTTATGGAAGGAAAATCCTGCGTTTCGGTGTGATGCGTTTGAAAGAAGGTTAAGTTCAAAATGAATTATGATTTAGCCTTAGGAGATGTTGAAAAAAAAATCGAGCTGGATTTTCAGGCCTAATAAATTTTAAACCAAGAAAATATATATATAGAAACGATTTATTTATACGATAAACTTCATGCTATTGGGAGAAAATGGACGAAGGTGTCCGTTACGCCATTGTGTATACACCCACTGCAAACCTACAAAGGGCTGTAGGATTTTCTCTCCACCCAAACGAGGTCATAACCATTACTTTTAATATATCAAACAGAAAGTGGGAAGAAATGTGAAATATATCTTTGGTGCATTAGAAATAAAAGAAGAGGTAAACATGGACGGCGAGACTATATAGTTTATGTGAGGAATGAAATGAAGTACAAAAAAACAAACAACGAATTTTCTCGTTTATTTTGAATAAAATTTTAATTGGTGTTTATATTTGTGTGGTTTCTGTTTTATTGGTTGTCTATTGATCCCATTAATTTTAGTTGGCCTTCTAGTCAAATGTGTTACAATTTGTGATATAAAAAAATACTATCTCATAAACAACATGACCATAAATTACGGTATTTTGAACATGCGGGAAATTATATAAATGGTTTTGAGTTGAACGAGTTACTACTGCTGGGCAAGTTTCGATTACCGGATGGAAAAATAATATATTTGATCTGTACAACAATGTATTAAATATTTTTTTAATTTAAATTCAAATTCCTTCGGCTTCTTAAAGTAACGCCGTGGAACGGTGTAGACGTTTTCACTTTGAAGACCGGTTCCTAGAGCCGCATATGGTCAGAACTAATGGCTTTCACAACGAATCGCTAAATGATTTTGCGCCCCTTCTTTTTTCTCTCCATTAGATTGATATATCGCTTCAAAAGTATCAAGTTAATTTTGTTATTACGTGGAGTTTTATTTAATTATCGGACGGCACGGCTAAATTCGGTGAGAGTAACTTATATTCTGTAATCTACTGACGTCTAGGTGGGTTTCCCTTCTTTATAGCTAGTATGTGATGGTATCATAAAAACAATTGAAAATATATACACGGAATTTCGTATTTTATTCTACACCTTCATCTTTGGCTACACTTTTTGTATGGATTAATTAAGATACCATACCGTAAGACGCGCAGACGACCTGGTAACAACCCTAAAAGAGAAATTCGTCGGCACTATCTAATCAGATGGTATAGTACGGTAAAAAGGATACTTGGAGCGAGGTTTGCATTCCCCAGGCATTTCTGCCTTCTGACTTATTGTACCTTTCTAGTTTCTTAGTTAAGTGCTATAAACTTAATCTTTCTCCTTAGAAGTATCAGGTCATTGACTGTTGCTGCTGCAATTTGATTCCCTCAGTTTTTTCTAGGTTAAATCTACATTGAGCTGTTGCTTCGCATTCGAAGATGATACATATACGCTTGGATCCATTCTATATTTGTTTTTGTTATCCCAATCGGTTAGGGCGTATGTACGGTCTTGCAGATCCTCCTCTGGGCGGACTATCTGCTTTCTGATTACCCAAAATTTCGCTGTGTCCTGGCACCCAAGATATCATCAGGCTGTTGTGTTTCCCCGGGCTTAGGAGATTTTGGATGCATTCACTGACTAATTTTGATGTCATTCTTTTACATGCTAATGCTTTAATGGCTGCTTGGCTATCTGATCTTGTTAGCATTTTTTGCCAGTGTAACAACCAAGATTTTCCAGGGCATAAGCATTGATGGCATGTATTCCTGTTTGAAAGACCGAAGTATACTTCCCAAATGAGTTTGATCGCTCATGTTTTGGGCTTGTACAGAAAACGCCTGATCCGGTTCCTGTATGCGGCCTAATGTTTGGGTAGCTATTGTTGAGCTTCGTTCCACAAGATTAGTGATCCATAGGTTATTCTCGGTCTTATTACGTCTAATCAGATGCAAACACCCTAAAATGGTATGAAAAAATGGGTCCAGACATAAAAAAAACACCTAAGAAAATGTGCCATACTTTTTAAGAATAAGGAAGCTAAAGGTAACATCACCCCTACCAAATATGAAGCTTTACCTTCCTCCAAAGAAACACAGTACCTAGGTACAACTCTAACCAAAGGATCAAATGGAGAAAACACATAGACAGCATTTTACATAATACCAAGGCTCTACTAAGCACTGGCCATAGATTATGCATAAGAAACGGAGAAATAAATTCCAATGCATACCTACCCCACTGCACCATTCGACCTTCTCCACCATTACTTTTGAGAAAGACGGACCGACGGTCGTCAGACTGCTTTTTGTCTTAAAATCCCTTCTTCTGTCTTTTATAATTACTCTAATGTTTATTCTCAGATAATCCTTTTTTAAGTATGTTTCACTACGCTCTTACCAGATCCCAGTATGTTAATCGAGGACTTACTGTGCTTGGTTTTTATTGCATTTTCTTCTTTAATGCTATTTTGTAATCAAACTTTTTTTTGACAGTAAACTTCATGATTTTGGTATGAATACGAGTTTGTAACACAGGTTTACACACTACAACAGTCAGACGTCCTGTCACATATTAATCTCTTGCATAGTAACCGAAAAAACTGAACATTGAGTCGCAAACCAAACAGCAAAGTCTGCAATGACTACGGGACCCTAGCAAAATCTCTTTGGACCAATCCTAACAATTTTCCAAGCTAAGGACCACGCAGTACAACTCTGTGCACAGGAATTAATAAAGAGAAATGTAAAATGTGTAAAGAGGTGACATACTCTCAGACAGCCATAAATGCACCAAATGCCTACGATTTCAGTTTCAAACTTGTCTGGGTGGGCCTAAATCGCTTACTGGTTCAAGGAAAACGGTAAGGTTGGCTTAAAATGAGTCGACCACTTATCTAACTAGAGTTTGTGCTTAAGTGAGAACTGGAAAAAATGGCTTAAAAAAGAAAAACTCAAGCTCTAGACAAAAAACGCTAGGTGTGAGGTCACCTAAGAGATTACGAAACGCCTCTTTCGCAGCAGACTGGTCTCTATACCGGCCAATGTCGTCTTAACTACCACCTAAAGAAGATAAGATGCACGTCGACTCTGTTAGGAGTTACGAGTCATCGGCAGCTCTTTTTGATTGTAAACATTAGACCGGTACAGCTTCTCTACTCTGTGAGGCAAATCTCACACCAAATGAGATGCGCTAAGAGGCACAAAGAAAAGTGCTTATGCTTATAGGAAAAAGTGCACTTTGCAAGGCATATTTATAATTTATAGGGGTTCAACACTAGATCGAAGAGAGAAAAAGCTCATTTTGATATTGGAAAGCTTAAGCTACAAACTGTTTTTCTACTACCAACTCACGTTTTACCTTCTAATTTGGAATAGTTTTGGCATATGCATGGAAAATAAACCGATTATATACTTAATGATTTCCTTAAAACTCCTCTACGCTGTAGATGCATAACGTGCCGAGATAAGAATCTATTTCTAAGGGGAGATTCGTTTAAGATACTGGGTAAGACAAATGGATTCTCATTAACCACTACTAAGGGCGGTCTGCACCAGCTAAGGGTACCAGAGAAAGTGAGAGAGAGAGAGAGAGAAAGAGATCTAACTCAACTATTAAAGCTGTATATTTTAAACAAATTAACACTGAAGTTGTTAACGTAATTGATGGCATCGATGAAATCGATAGACTTGCATAAGCGTCAACGAGAATCACAGGTCGAGAGACTGCGATATGCATTAGATAAAACGCTACTAAAAAAAATACATCATCAGAATAAGACAGATATCGATCTTGCGTCAAACAGTGCTTATATGTTCAGGCTAAGTAAGAATTTACAATTAGTAGAAACAGTGGCAGTTTGACAGCGAAGCCCCATCACGGTCTTAATAATGAAATGTTAGTAATTAAGTAGGTTAGTGTTGGTAATTAGTAAGTCAAATATATTGTGTAATTCAACCAACACATCTGGCGAAATGAAGGAAATTCTATTTTGCTCTTTTTTATTTCGAGACAATCTCTTTTTAAAGGTCAAATCCGTCGTTTCTTCAGCCAGGCGTGCTACCTCATGCACACCTTCCTCTGATAAGGTATCTTCTTCTTTTAAGACATGATTTATTTTCTTTGGTAGATTTTCATTTTCAGGCTGTCTTCGTGTGTTATAAACTAATGAAAATATTGAAAATCAAGTTCTCTATAAAACACAACTAGTAGTACAACCAATTGCCATGTTATATCACAATAGTCGTTAATTTACGATGTAAGTTTTTATAATATGCACCCTTTTATTTTCAAAATCTAAACCTTCCTAAATATTTGTCATGTTTTTAAATATTATTAAAAAAATTATAGACTTACTTCTAATTACATAATCTTTTCAATACATATGCATACAAAAGCTAATTTTCCTTGATCGCTGATTAGAAAAATGGCCGCTGTCGTTATATTTTTCACTTGGAATTCTTAGTAGTTTATCTTAAGCTGGAAAAAAAAATTAACCGGAGCCAGCTTCCGTTAATTATATTTTATCTATGGTATATTTATGTAACCCATGACTGATTGAATCAAACTTTAAATTTTGCATTTGGATATACACTCTTTTGAATTACACCGTGGTCACTGGTTCATTCGATTTTTTTTCTAAAATACCATTTGACATCTCTATTTAAAACTAGGGATTTAATTTTTTGTGATTTGCAATAGAGCTTATCTTCTAATTATAAACTTGGTAATCTGTAGAAATTATCTTCTAGTACTAAACCTGATTTCGTAAAACGTTGCGTTCATAATTTTTTATTCACAGTGGCGTTAAGTTTATTGCAAGCTTTACGAGGACGGGTCTTTTTGATTTAATTTGTACGACGCGTGAAAATTATGTTGTGTTTGTATAAAAGGGTAGTTGACCGTTTGGGAAAATTGGATTACTTTCTTTGTAATGTTCTTGGGAAAAGAAATAGTTAAAACGGTTTTGGAAATTGGAGCCATCAACAGACGATGTTTACAAAACTTTTCCCCTTTTTCTTAAATTAAATACCTTCATACACATAAATATATCGAATGCAGGGCTGCTGGATTCGAACCTCGGACCTTTACCTTACAGTGTTGAGCGCCGTGTCAACGCCCAAACAGTACACTCATTCCGTTTGGTCGGTGGAGTACTTGAGTACACCCACCAATACTCAAACTAATCTTGATTGGGGTCGATGGAGTACTTTTATAAATATTCCGCCTTCGACCCCGAACACACACTCATACGCGCTTGAAATTCGAGGGGCGACGATGACGTTATATGTCACGTTAGTTCGTCACCCCTCGCCATTCACGCTAATAAATACATGCACTCAGACAAAACATAACATACCCACTACACATAATACATATTATATACAATTTAAAAAAAAAATTCCTAGAAGCGGAACAGGGGACCCAGAAACCCGCTGCCGTGCTCGAGTGCCATTTTCAGACCGAGTTCGAATTCGGAACGCTGGATTCGAACCTTGGACCTTTACCTTACAGTGTTGAGCGCCGTGTCAATGCCTAAACAGTCGCAGCCACCTACGCCCCCTCAGCTATTATTGTTGTCGGTATGTTTAATGGATCAACTCGTGGTATTTTTGATTGTTCTAGCCTGGTCTTTTTGATCTTCAGTCTTTGTTCGTTATAATTTGAGTAATGTGTGTGTGTGTTTTTTTTACATAGTACATCGCCTACTTCCATGTATATGTGAGTGAGGTTTTTTCCCCTATAATCTTATAAATTTACCATCTTACCCTTTGCCCAATTGGCAGCAAAATTGAAGATTGTGTTTTTTTGTTTGTTTGTTGATGTTTTGTTACAATCATATTCTAACAAAAACGGTTTTAGAAATCGTTCATTGAACATGGTAAATATGATTCCGGAAATGAATACGTTCACGCTTTAAAAGTAACTATAAAAGTAAGTACTAATTCGAAAGTAACGATAAAAGAATAATAGTTTTGAAGAAACAAGAATTTTATTTCATAGTTAGTTCATGTACGCAAATGTTTGATATTACAGACTTTTTCTTTTTAGTTGTTTTCACCTTTACTCCAGTGTCTTCTCGAATTTCCCTTCTGTCTGCATATTCCACAACTAAAAGGAGAATTTGCTTCCGAAATCTCGTTTCCCTAGGAGTTTTAATCACTTGAAAGGGGTAACTAGACGGAATGGAATTGTGCTGGAGGTCGGCAATGATGTATTCGGCTTTGCCACGTGATACTCCTTTTAGGGAAATTTTCTTTTTTCGGGATAGAGTTGCACATCGTTATCGCTGAATGATCGATTAATTCTACTTAAACGCCATTAAATTCCGAATTAGAATCATTCTTCATTAGAACGCACACTACATATTTTATTGGTTTACCTCTTCAGGTAAATCTGGATGGAGATTTTATCCCTTATGGTATCCCCTGGGCAGATGATGAAAATTGATTGTTTTCAGTAGTGTCTAAAAGCGAAAAAACTTAAATACTTAAAATTTAAGATGAACAAATAGCATGGCGGAATTTTATTTTCTAGCTTGTTCCCTTCCACGAGAAAGATAAGCATACAAGTACACTACCATGCTGAAATTACATCCTGCTATACTTCATTTTGACAGTCAAGGCTTGGAGCTTTAAACTTAACAGTAATTAAATTGTGATTTTTTTTTATCCTGTGGCCTGACCGCTAATCGATATTTATTTAGAAATCGTGAGATGCAGTTGGAGTGATGTAGGTTTCAGAAAAACATTTTATTTATCGCGCCGACGTTCGATCTTTATTGAGATCATCTTCAGGGTGGGATGTACAAACATTGTTTACATTTATCAAATAAATTTTGGATGTGGAAAAATGAATTTATACAATGCAAAATATATTTTTTATATATTCAACCAAAGTATTTCTACTCACTCAAAGTATTTGACTTCTGTGTAATTGTGCCATTCTTACGTGTCGTTCCAACTGCCAGTGAGATTTTGCTACTTTGTGTTTATATACGTTGAATTTTGAAGGGGTGGGGAAGGAAGTCGGTATAGAAAAAACATTTTTGTATAAAGCGTCGGCTTATGTAAGGTGAAAAGACCGACGAAGGGCAAAATATGTTGGTAATGGTACCGCCAGATTATTCTTTCAGGATAATATAGAAAGGGCTTCATAGGAAAAGGAAAGCTAAATTGTTAGGAAATTCGACTATGTGAAAAATTTTGGATGTGTAGAAAGTAATGTGATGATATAGGTATGTTATCTGTATTGAATTTGATTAATGATATTGGCGTAGCTGCCACTGAGTTTACACGTATCTGCTCTGTAATTGATGCTGTGTTTATCCCCGTTGATATAAATCATTACTAAAAAAAAATTACGTTTATGTCTGTTTTGTTCTGTGTGTAATACTTTTGGTTTTTTGAAGTCGAAATCGTGTTGGTGTACAAAATGGTGGGTAGTAAGTGCTGTCGAATTTTGCCAACCGTAGATATGTTGCTTTACTCTCTTGTCCAGATATTGGGATATAAGACCGATCTAAGTTGCCGGATAGTTTAAACAGTTGATCTCGTAGATTACGTCAGATTTATTTGTTATTGGTGTGTGATCTTTAATTTTGGAAAAAATTGTTGTATAATTTTTGAAAGCTTTCGGAGCTATAAACTTGAAGTTATCGGAAGGGAGAAATGTGTTTTAATTTATTTGATAGACTTCGGATAAAAAGCATGGAAATGTATGCTGGTTTGTTTGTACTCGGTAGACTTAATCTAGTACTATTACTAATAGCGGTGGTGTTAGTGTTGAGTTGTAGTTGTTGGACTTTTCAACAATTTCAACAACCAAAACAGTATAAATTTTTCGAGACTTAACAGTGACAGAACAGAAGAATGTTAAGACTAAAATTTCGATATACAGAAAACCGAGTCAACTGGCAACATCACGCAAGACTCAAACCACCCACGCCAACACAAAATGGCAGCATTAAAATACATGATAGAAAGACTAAAACCAATCGAATCACCAAGACAAATACGAAAACGAATTTAAAAATCATAACACACAAAAAGAGCTATAACGGAAATACAAAAACCAAAACAGACACTAATTGGACCATATTCACAAACATTGGGAAAGAAACATACAAAACTAACTTATTCAACAAATTAGATATGAAGAGCACTAAAAACCACAACGATAGGAAAATTACTCAAGACAACTGCATAAATATCATACTGGAAGACCTGAACTTATAAAATAAAAAGGTAAAATTCACCGCAGAAGTATAAACAAACATCATAATTTTTTTTTTGACTTAACAATAACAAAACAGAAGAATGTTAAGACTAAAATTTCGACATACAGAAAACCGAGTCAGCTGACATCACACAAGCCGGCTCAAACCACCCACACCAACACAAAATGGCACCATTAAAATACATACACGATAGACGCACTAAAAGCCAATCGAATAACCAAGACAAATGCGAAAACGAATTTAAAAGAATACGAACCATAACACACAAAAACCAAAACAAAACCTCAAAAACAGACACTAAATGAACAACATTCGCATAAACATGGAAAGAAACATACAAAACTAACTTATTCAACAAATTAGATTCAAACAGTACCAAAAACCACAACCACAATATGAAAATTACTAAGACAAAAAATCAAAAGACAGACCAACTAGGACAAAACATGCAAATGCGAAGACATATGCATCAGACATGCAAGACGAAAATTATAATACAGATCGTTAAGCGACTACAGCGGAAGATAAAATTACAAATATTTTAATAGGAAATAACTCTATACAATATAATGCAACGTACAAAAAGGACAGAAAATGGTCGTATGGAAAGCTTGGAAGAACATAAACATTATACATTTAACACTAAAAAGCTCATAAATAAACAATAATTCAAAAACATCATTATACAAAGAAAAATGAAAAGGGTCGAAGTCAAAAAGACTATCTAGAACAATAAAAAAACCCGATCCAATCCACCAACATCAGATTATTGAAGTGGAAAATCATATTTTTTTTAAACCTTGAGCTATTTTTAAATTCACAATCTAACCTTTTGTTTTATATATATATTTGGGAAAACTGCTTGCCCGAAAAAATACCAATTCTGAAACAAAGATTATTGGCTTAATTCTCTCAGCAAATTCAGAACTAAGTAAATTTACATGGAAGGGATTTTGTACATAATAAAAACTACAGATTTGCCCTGTTTGTAAACCGAACTTAAAGGAATCATTGGTTTATTTAATTATTTGGCCAATTTGCAAATTTCGAGATGATAACATTCCATCAAATACTATCTCAATAGTCCAACAGTTTTGCAACATGAGAACCAACTATTTTTACTACTTAAACTTGAAAATAAAAGCAAAATTACTGGCTTCACATTGAGGTGTAATGTTGTCGGAAAAACTACTATTTCTCTATGCTATATTACTATTTCGTAAGATTTCACGGGGCCTAGGGAGAACGGGCAGGACTACAGTCATATTTTTATGGCTAATGGAGAAAAAAATTATCAAATTTAATTTCATAATTTAATGAAACTGCACAAAGGAAAATACATTTTTTTTAAAACTATTAAGAATTTTTGGTTTTTTACTAGTAATTAATTAAATCTGATTCATCCAGAGGGCAATTTTGGTTTATGGTCATAGACGATCAACGACAGCGTTACCATTCGTGTCCGTTGGTTTGTATTTACAGAAATCGTTATAATTAAATAACGTAGCACATGCGAGGAACACGTGTTTCACTGTCCAAATACTTTGTTAATTACAAGACTTCTAAGGGCGGAATCGGGCACGCGTCGTTTATTAGAAAATGAAATGCATCTGTCGAACATGGCGGCCTCGTTTTACAAGCCTGAAAGGGCCACTGTACCGCCGCGAATTGACTAACGTACCCGTTCCATGAAAAGAGAGTTGTCGGATTAATCTCAATCTAGGTTTTACAGCTCAACAAATCGCCTAGAGGACATGAAAGAGCCCTAAAATAGAGGCAATAAATGACCGGGCTTAAAATGTTCCCCAACTGTTGCCATACATGCACGCAATTTTCTGTACAATAAGGGAAAAAACAGGGGGGAATTGTCAAAATGAAATAGTGATTTATTTGAGACTTTTGAGTAACATACAATTAACTACGTGCTTATTCAGTTTGATTCTCAATCATTAAAAGCTTGGGTCGAATATTACCCCCTGTTCATATCAATCAAACTCATTAAAAGGAACCATATGGTCCATTAGCTGAACATGAACCAACTTTGTCAACACCTCTCAGATGTGGATATTATATCATTAAACATCACTGGACCTCCCACTACTTAAATATCCATTACTTTAGAAAGTCTTTTAATCTTTTATTTAAAAAAAAACAACAACTTATTTTTAAATTAAAATATGATACATGTCAGTGTATCTCATTACTGACTAAACCCAACAGTTGTTAGCATTGAACCGGTACCGTTTTCCAGTATTACGTAATATAATACAACAATTAATAAGTAAAACTAAATAATTGCTAGGTAGATTTATTCTGCCGACAGTACTAGCAAACTTCAAATAATTTGGTCGTTAATAATAATGATTTTCCTTTCCTGATCGTGTAATTATTCCCCTAATTCTCACAGCAGTTTTTCACTTGAGAAAGAACTCCTTGATAATTTTTTATCCAGAATCAGTTTAGATATATTTCTTGATCTGTGTTGTATCGTACAGGAATAACGTTGGTTCTGGTATATTTTTTTTATATATAAATTAAGCAATACAGTTGATTTTTGGGAGTTCTTATTTATTCTCCACTTATTACATGTTCATTCTCGCGACATTAAACGTTGAAAGCTGGATTAAGGTCAATAAGGAATGTTACGGCTAAAGAACCATAAATTTGTCTATACACTAAGAAACATAATTTTTTTAAAATTCTTTACAGGAGGATGGACGCTTCGTGGCGATTGTACAGCAGAGATCTGCGGGATGGAAGCAGCATGTAAACCCCTTAAAAAGAACTTCCACACATGCATCTGCCCACATGATTCTAGCATTCCAACCAAGGATTTAAAGTGTCCAAACAGACTCATTGGTTAGTGCACTGTTTATGCCGTAATTTTCTGTTTTATAAATAACTTAAATAAAACAATCAAATTCAAATTCTTTTTATCTTACAATCGATTTTAATTGAATGCATATTACTGCAAAATTCAAAATCAGATATTGCATTTCCATATTAAAAGATTGCCAGAGTTCATGGTATTCGTCACAAGATTAATTTAAGAAATGTTCGCTTGAAATGGATGTTTCAAAATTATCTTCCTAGGTGGCAATAGGTCAAGGAGATTAAGAAAAATACCTTATCTGTTTATAAATCCAATGTCAATAGTTTTGTGATGAGTAGGAGACTATGGACTATACAATCATATAAGGATAATTTTTTCTTATTTAGTTTTTTAACTTGTACGATTTTACGAATGTTAATGTGATAAGCACTATTTCTCAAATTAATTTTTAGCAATTTTTAGATGATGAGTTTCCTTTTTTTTCAGTTCCTCCGACCCCAAACCCGATTCGTAACATAATCCCGCCTACTACCATTTTTTTCAACGATACATCTGGTAATTCATCTTGGACGCCAAATGTAAGAATCGTCTGAATATTTTTCTTTGTCATTTTAAACTTTGTCATTAAACTTGTTTTAGCCTCCATTGCAGATTCAGAGTGGCCTCACTGATATCCCAAGTACTTTCATTGCCGCATCTGTCACTGGGATTGTCATTTGTGTCCTCCTCTGTATTGCCCTCCCTTTGTACAACAAATGCAAAAAACGAGCCTGCATCGAGACCTGTGGGAAAAAGTCACGACGAGAAAACCACGAAAATGTGGTGAGTATGCTCAAGTAAATTAGTGTTTATTGCTAATTAACACTTTTTTTTTAAACCTTACTGTTGCGATGTTTTTAAATTTATTTATTCATTAGATAACACCAGTCAGTTTGAGCAAAGGTCTTCTTGACCCAGACTGCTATGCCACAAACCCCCAATACATGGCTGCAACGCCGGAAAATAGTACGACATACTTTTCACCTCTCATTCTACCAAGGGAGAGCATCATCTTTCAGAATGTTATCGGTGAAGGCTGTTTCGGAAAAGTTTACAAAGGTTGACTAAATTTGTATTCATACAATCTTGCCAGTGATTGCTAATTTAAAAAAAAAAAATTTCAGGTGAGTTGACACTCCAGAACAAAAACGTCAACACTGTCGCGATCAAAGTTCTAAAAGACTCTGCAACAAAAGAGGCGGAAGACGATTTTATGAGGGAAGTCGAAATAATGACCTCTTTCCACCATTCAAATATTTTGTCACTCCTTGGAGTCGTTGCTAAAGGTACTTAAGAATTAATTAAAAACTAAACAAACTTTAAAAGCAGACTAAAAAGGATTTTCTAATTTTTTTTTTTTTTTTTTTTTTTTTTTCGTTTCGTGTAAAGGTATTTATCAAAATGACCGAATGACTTATAATATAATGTTGACTAGATTTTTTGTAAAGTGGTATATTTTTTATTTATTTACAGAGCCTGGTAAAAGCCCAATGATGGTGTTTGAGTTTATGCCGTATGGCGACTTAACAGAAGTACTTAGAAGTAATTCAACCACGTTTTGGAAACATGATTCCAATCTGCCAAGACTAAATAAAGTAATAACTTTTAACTTTTGAGTAAAACACAAATTCTAATGCAAGTTTTTCAGGAATCTTTACTCAATATTGCAATGCAGATTGCCTGTGGAATGTGTTATTTAGCCGAGCAGCATTTCGTGCACAGGGATCTTGCCTGCCGAAACTGTCTTGTCGGGCTCAACCTTACTGTCAAAATTGCCGATTTTGGTATGAGTCGAGATGTCTATACTTGCGATTATTATAAGGTGCTTAATATTGAAAGTATAATGAAGTAATAATTTAATTTTAATTATTTTTAATTACAACTTTTTTTTTTAGATCGGAGGTTCCAGATTATTGCCAGTAAGGTGGATGTCTCCAGAAAGTATTACTTACGGGCGATTCACCTTGGAGAGTGACGTTTGGTCGTTCGGCGTCGTTTTATGGGAAATCTACAGTCTAGGCAAACAACCTTATTTTGGGAATAGCAATGAAGATGTAAATACAGAAAATATATAATTTTAGAACCCGAGTTGATATTTCTTGTTGCAGGTCGTCAAACTCATCCTTCAAGGCATTATGCTCATCCCGCCGAAAGACTGCCCTCTTGGGATTTGTGACATAATGAGACTCTGCTGGAAGACTGAGCCGAGAGACAGGATCAACTTCGAGAAGATCTGCTCATTGTTGAAGAGGATCAAAGCGACTTGCGCAGAGCAAGAGCCACTACCTCGTCCTCCTCCTTTCCCAGTCAGCCCACTTTTGCACACCGCTATCAAAGGACTCCGTGTGACGGAAATTGAAGTCGAGGATTACTTGGAGCCTCAGCCTTCAGCGACACCTCACGAATACATTCAGCCTCTTCCCGATTGAATGCTTTAACATATTTTCTGTATATACTATGATGCTGTGATCTGAGTTATTTTTATAATAGATTTTGTCCTATGACTCTTTGTCTTAGTCTTATTTTATAAATTTGCAAATTTTAAGTACAAAGCAGTGTGATCAATGACTTAGTAAAGTCTTTTGTTTGTAGAAATATTTTATTTCATTATTATTTTTTTTATAAAGCAATTGAAATACTGCCTTATTATTTCAACTACAATTTTATTATTTTGTATGGTTACATAAAAGTCATTTATAACTTATAAAGTAATTTATTCAAATCATTAAAAAAAAAGATGTTGTAATATGTTAATTATTTAATAATTAGTGCTCATATCGATAAACGAGATGTTGTCTTAATTCAATCAGTTGGTTCTCCACTTCTTTAACACATTCACCATAGCAGCCATATTTATCTTTCGAAGAGTGATTTTTATTTTATTTTATTTTTTAACATTCATCATCATTTACTTTCTAAAGTTAAAAATAAATTATGGAGAACCCCCTCATCCATGTCTTGTTGGGTTTTATTATGACGCATATTCCTGGCGCCATGTTTGGAATTTTTTTTTAACGGCAAACTTCGTTTCATATATTTTAATTGTTAAGTACACGCATAAAGGGTCCACTTTTCTAGTCGAATGCAACAGTGTTCCAACTATATAATTTAGAATGAGAATTTCCAAGGCAAACAGTGATGATGGCTGTCCGAATGTTTCATTTTCAACGTATCTGAGAAGAAAGTTTAAAATCTGCAATTAAATAAGTTCAATTTTTTATTCAATTTATTTATGTTTTAGAAAGTTTATTCTTATGTGTACACATATTTATATTTTTGTTGTGAATGTAATTAATTCCTTGCTTAGGTCGTGATTGAATTATCCCACACTCATCTTTTAAAATGTAAATAATAGTGAATAGTTTTATTTGTAAAGTATGACATATTGAATATATACCTGTAATTGTGCAAGTATTATTAGCGTAATTATTTTAATTATAGTTTGTACAGGTTTCCTTCCCATTTTTTCAACTATAAAACAATTTATAAATTAATTAATACAACATTTTCCTAACCAATTATTGTTTTAATTTAAAACGGTCATATTAAACTGATTAGTTGAATAGGGTATTTATAGAAAAAATATAATTCTTTAAAATCATACGTTTGTTTTTGTCTCGATCACATTCAGATTTACCTTCAAAAGTCTAACAAGTTATATTATCGTGAGTATTAGAGTCTGCCCATGCGGGGATCGGTCCAAAAATTACTGATGAAAGATTCCCCTCGCTTTACAACCGTGGACCTCCCAGGACCATCATCCAGAAGGCTTCCTGGATTTCCTGTATTCTTGTAAGTTGTAGCAAATTGTTTATTTTACACCTTGCAAAATCAAGCAAATATATATGTACATATCTTGATACAATTTAGCTTTTTCTCAATCTACGACAAGCTCAGTCCGATTCCGTTTTTCCTCTGTCCTTAACATAAAAAAGGGGCCTAGACATGGTTTCGTCAGAAGCGGATTGCCGCCGATCAGTTGCCAAGTCTCAAGATGCTCTTCTTGGTATTCACCAGAACTCCTTTGTAAGCACACATGTGGAATTCTTTCAACCAGCCAGTGTGCGCGGAAATGCAATAACATATTCGCCATATGCCATGCGAGTCCTCAACCTCATCATTGACCACAGTAAAACTGTCATTGCTGCAGCTGTGGTTTACTGTTTTGGTAGTGGGTACAAACTCAGTCACAGAGTATTGTTGCCATCCATTTCCAAGCATCAAAAACCTTTTCTGATTTTGGTGATTCGGAAGAGAAGTGTTCCAGATTAATGGTTCGGCTTGGTACAGATCAAGGAATTCCAAGCCTGTTATGTTGGGCCAATCTATTTTTAACCGACAGGACCAATACTATGTTCTTTCATTAATACATCTATAGTATATCATTGAAAAATAAATCACAGTAAATACAAGTATATGTTACTGCTGATTGACGATCACAGCTGATATAACTACAGTACAGTTCAATCCCCAAAGGATGCTTTGAGTACTTCACGAATTTGTGCACTTTGAAGAAGATAAGGGAACTGACAATTAGCCGAGAAAGGGCAGTACCAAATACCGTTGTGCGGCAAATAACCAAGCACACATCCCCACGAGTCAGGATTTGGCAAACTTTTGCTCGGCGCACTGTGAACCTACCTTAAAAGAAATAATTTTAAAAAGCTCCCAATGCAATATTAAAGCTTTCCAGGAAACTGTATAAGTTGTAATAAGCATACAACTACAGAACATGAATTCTAAATATTTCTGTAAAATTACTGAGTACTTTGCCTATTATTTTTTAAAATTATGTGTTCTTACTTAAAAATGGAAGAAAAAAAAATTGGTGGACTAACTTCTAAAAGTTTAAATAGCTAAGTACTTTGTTTATAAAATAATTGAATTAAATTTACATAAATAAATATACATTTTTTTCAGAAACGAAGTCTTTTTGTATTGTAATTTAAGAATATTATATAATGATATTTTAAATTGCAGAAAATACAAGGTCTTGGTTCCGGTTCCAGCGTTACCCTTGGAAATTTCTTATCCCTACTTGCTGATAATTGAATGTAAAGCCCATTTATTTACTTTTTGCTTGAAAATTTTCATATTATAAAACAGTTATTTGAGTGTTCATATTTTGCATCTATAGAACTAGAAATAACCAAATAAAAAAAATTTTCAACTGTCAAAATGATTACCTCATGATCGCATTAAAGGGTACCACCCTTACGCTTAAATCTTTAATATCCTATAATTCTGCGTATTTATACACTATTAGCCACTACATAAATATTTACAAGTGTATGAAGATTGAAAGCCAATTTTTAAAAAAAATCTTGTTTTCCCCACAAAATTTAAATAGCAATGCAAAGAACACATGATGTAGGTCAAGTTTAAAAAAAAAAAATTAATGTGATTTTACAAAGCCTTTTGAAAATTTATTTTAATTACGTGAAATTCCAAATTTATCAGGATGTCGAATTACCGATTTTATAAGTGGGCTAGGGTTGTTCCGATAAAGCACAGGGACAACCTAGTATCTTCTCAGTTTTCCGATTCGCCAAGGTTCATTGCTTCGTATGAAAATGTGAGTACTTACGTTTATATTAGCGATGGTGAACTATAAAACAAATTCCCAACAGGATGAGAAAGTTAATATGTTTTCGCTCATGTCTCACGAGTATGCAAAGCAGTGGAGAGAAGAGAAAGATGCAACAAACAGAGTTGTACTTGAAACACAGGACAGCGATTTTCTAATGAGGCGATACGTTATAAGGGGTTATCTTAACAGGAGGAAAGTACTTCAAACAAAACCAAGATTTATAATGAAACAGTAAATATCGCTTTTTTTTTCTCCTTCTTATTTCAGCGTAATAAACATATTCTGTTGCGACAGGTTTCAGAACATCCCTGCAAAAGTGAAGATGGCGAGTTCGACCAAATTAAAGGACAAAATTGAAGACACTTCGCAAATAAACGAGACTGTTGGGTCAGAAGGAGTGACTGGGACATGTTCTGAAATCGGCGATTTGACGAAAGACGACAGTGTCAAAGCCGTAGCATCGGGAACAGAGATGAATGAAGAACCAGGGGACCAACAAGATGAGGAAAACAACGATGAAGACTGTAAAAAATTATTTGTCATCTGTCAAAACTGCAGTAAAACTATTAAAGGAAAGGAAAGCACTGAAGTGAACAAAACAGAGCCCATGGTTGAGAAAGGTGTCAAAAGGTGTGATATGCGATTGAAAAATAAAGAAAAAACTATGTAAATAAAAAAACTTTAAGAAAGAAACTATAGGTCTAACATCATTCAGCTCATACTTTACTCCATTAAAATGCTGCACTAATCATATATATCAATAATTATCAAAATAAATAATTTGTATGTTCATTTAATTAGGATTGTAAGGAGGAAGATGTAATATTCAGGGTGTGTAATGAATTGCACCCTTTGAGAGCTATCCCCCATTCTGCACCTATAACATGCCTGTGAATCCTATTCAAAAAATTTGACCTGATTCCGATTGGATTTCTTCTAAAGTACCACCTCCTGTGAGCAAATTGGCGCCATTTGTTAGTAGGTGTGTTATTGTCTCCTCTGTTTTCTTCCAGAATCTAAACGTGCCGTGTTTTTGCTTCTTTTGATATTTTCTGTCGTTTCTTTCCTCCCAAAATTTGCTAGAAGGCTAGGATTGCGTATGTCCAACGAGTGAATTCCGTTGTTTCCTCATTTTTCATTTTTACTTTGCCTACGGTCCTCATTGTTAGAGCAAACGATCCTTATGCCAAAAAAAGGGCTCAGGTCTTATCAGAAAGGGTCCCATCGACCTCCTCTCCCATACACTTCCTCCTGCGGGCAAATGTGGCTCCACGGTGGTATCCCAACCCAGAATTGCATGTGTCATGTTAGGATAATATTAGCATATTAATCCATGTATAGTCATAGTGGTCATAATTGATCACATTAATTATTAATATTAGCATTAATTGTATTTAAATCAGAGGAACTGTCGTATACTGTCTACAGCCAGCACAAAAATTTGTTTTTTTAGCTGTTTTCTGAGGGTCATACTTGGCATTAAAAGTAAACTGTTGATAATTTAATTGTTAGTTTATTTCTACATTAGTTACAAAACAAGTACAAAACAAGAATGCTACGATTTTGACTTATGTTTGACCTTTGGGAAAGATTTGCACTCGCAGAAATCTTTCTGAATAACTTTGGGCTTAGAATTGTCGTTGAACACAATTCCTGTATGAGGAGGAAACTTGACCGAGAGGCTCAGACCTCCTCTTGACAAGACGATGCTTTGTGTTTCTTCCTTGAGCATATTTTCAATGTTTCCTTTGGGTGTCTTCTTTCTTTTGGACACTGGCTTCGATTTCAACGGCTTTTTCCACATCTGGCCACGAAATTCAGGTTTATCAACTGCACACCTTGATACGTACTAAAACAAAATTTATTTTACTAAAGTTGGTCGTGAAAAGTGAGAAAACGGATTTCAAGCAAGCAGGAGACAATTTATTGCAACAATTTTGTTTTATTTAAAATGGAAAACTGTAATCACTTGTGATTCCCAGTCTGGGGGTGATTCTGCTCTCTTTGTCAACCTTGGTTTCGGAGGACTGAAAGGCATTCTTTCTTCAGGTAATGTCTGAAAAATGGCAAACATTTCTAAATTTATTTTATTATCATTTAATAATTGTTTCAATTGTTGCATGAAAATATCTGTGCATGCACATTAATCACACAGCTTGTAGCTAGATGACTTTTATACACAGAATAGAACAATTTTGCAATAAATAATAAATCAAGAGGATTGGAATGAAGTTAAAAGCAAGTTTAATTGCTGAGTGTATAGGATAATGTGATATATTCATTCACCAGAGGTTTGGCAAATAACTTGATTTTGTGTAAAATCTTGTCATCTTTTTTTAAAACTAAGGTTTGAGATTGAATAAAAATCCTACCTGGATTTTGTTTCTTTCTGGGCTGCAGGCATAACACTTGTCCTTCCTCGTCTTTTTGTCCGTACGATCTTCCTCATCTACCGCAATCTCTGGCAATTTGTCCACGACCGATGTGTAAATGCCGACACGCTGCAAAAAACTGTTCAAAAGGTTAGTTTCAAGGAGTCAGAACGAAAAAAAAAAAAAAAAAAAAAAAAAAAAAAAAAAAAAAAAAAAAAAAACTAGTCTTCTCACTTTGGTGGCGGTTCATCCCAAAAGTGATCAACCCTCGTAGTTATCATTATGTTCGACAGGTGCTGGAGGAGTGTGAAATTGTCCGAAATTATTTGCGTACACCTCTCCGATTCTTTCTGTATTTTTTTCAATTTGCATGATACATGCTCCCGGAACGGAGGTGGTGTCGTATCGATCGCAGGAAGAGCCGATTTTACCTAAAGCATAAATGCAATTTGATGAAGTGTCTACTTATTGAATTTACAAAGTCACAGGTAAACTTTAACCGTAATAATTATCAATTTAATAGCAAATAATTAATTACATTTAATTTTGAGTTTATTCTACAATCAAATAAGAGGTACAAGCAATTTATGACTTAATTAAGTTTATACCAAAATAAGTATTGTATTTTTAACAAAATTGAAATTAAATGAGGTATTTGGAAACCACGATGTAAAATCATAAAATAATTAGAAAAAATCATCGGAATTGCAAAGAAAAAAGCTCTTGATTAGAAGTGAAAGAGTAAGCATAAGTTAAGACTGTCTGTTGTAACTTTTTCTTTTTTTGCAAATTGTGGAAGAAACGGGATTTCGGGTAATATTCGACCTTCTGCCTGTGCTGGATGTATCTCCTTTCTTGCCAGGGCCGAATAAGAAGATTTTCCCTTCGTGTCAACATATTCAGTGTAGAAAATCAACTGGCCCTTAGCAACATTTAAACAAAAGGAGGGCGGCAACGGCCAAAGGGTACAGTTCAGGTAAATTCCAGTCGCTGGGGAACTTTAGAGCTTAATGGTTAGACTTAACGAGGGAACGCAGGTTGGTGATTTGACCAAACTTTTTTTGGTGGCTTCTACACTCCAAAATACCGGATACTCATTGTTAATAGGACCTGGTTTCTCCAATAAAATTGTTTAAAGTCGAAATTTTTAGTGTTTTTATTTCGCCGTTCAACATGCGCGAATCAATTATGTGAATTTATCATTTTACATTTTTTATCGCAATAAAAATATAACAAAAGCTATCGAAATTCATTTTAAAAAAAGTTTCAAGTAAACTAGATCATAATATTTTTTCCCGTGAAACTAACATAAATTTTCGAGTTTGCACCTCTAGAGACCCTTAAATATCCTTTTTTCATTGAATTTAAATTGATCCAAATTTTTACCACTAAAATTTTTTCGATTTTTGAGAAGTCACTGTAGGAATATCTGATTGAAAAGCTAAAATTTAAATACGGCTAAAAATACTTGAAAGAAGATTAAGGTAACGTTAGTCGATCATATTCAGAAATCATGAGATGGGGTTCGGTGAACATTTTCTTCATCGTGCTACGTTTCGATCTTTAATGAAATCATCTTCAGAGGCTGGGATTTACGAACATTGTTTAAATTTTTTGTTAAGTTTATGTTATTAATCTGAAGATGATCTCAATGAAGATCGAAACGATCAACGTCCATTACAACAAATTTGAAATAATGAATCGTTAGAGGTTTAAAAGAAAATATTTATTGTTATATTAATTTAATTGTTAGTTAAAAATAAAAATGTTTTAAGGATAAGACGCGGAATATCCTAATTTGTTGCGATTTTAAGATTTTTTTTTTGCATATTTTAGTAAACATTCTATAGGCAAAGTAGGTCAGAAAAGTCATGATTCTAGCGCTATAAAACCTTTAGATACCGACTTTCGTGGAAATCTGTGTAAATTAATTTTCTGACGTAATTTCTCAAAATCTAGTAGATCGATTTTCATAGTTGCTGATTTCTCTGAAAGAAATTGTCAAGTACATTTTGCAACCGTATAAAATATTAAAATTGGACCATTATTTTCATAGGTTAATATCTTACAAATAATTTTATTATTTTGTGTATTTTCTTATAGAAATATTTTATATATATAACTGCTACACCCGTCGTTAAGAAGCTATGTTTCCCTTCTTTCAAAAATTTTTAGCCGTGCTTGAATTACAGTTTTTTAATCAGACATTCCGATAGTGGACTTCTTAAAAATCTGAAAAATTGTAGAGGTCCAAAAATCGATAAATGTAAATTCAAACGTAATTTGTTAGAAATCGTGAGATGCGGTCTGGTGTGATATAGGTTTCAGAAAAACATTTTCTTTATAGTGCCGACGCTCCGATCTTTATTGAGAGCATCTTCAGAGCACAAAGTATTTGTCTTCGGAGTAGTGCCATTCTTGCGTGCCGTGTTGGGAGTGCCGACAAGCAAGAATGGACCAATTACAAAGAAGACAAACATTGAGCACTGAAGATGATCTCAATAAAGATCGGAGCGTCGACACTATAAAGAAAATGTTTTTCTGAATTCTTCATCACACCAGACCGCATCTCACGATTTCTAAATAATTTCTTTTCTTATGTATGTATTTTTGTACTTTAATGGTATCTACAGAAGAAACCTATATTAATAACGTCGTTAAAAACCTATATTCTTTTTCTTTCAAATACAGTTAGCCATGTTTGTTGGCCGTTTTAATCGGACATTTCAATAATGGACTTTTTAAAAATCCGAAAAATTTAAGTGATAAAAAATCGATAAATTTAAATTGAAACAAAAATATTTAGGGCTATCTAGCAGTCCTAATACAAAAATTCATATTAGTTTTTTTGTTTTTAATCTTTAACCTAGTTTAGTTGAAATAAATTTGGCATGTAGAATTTTTTTGGTTATTCGTAAACTTTTATAGGTTTTACTATATTTTGATTGCAATCTATAATAAATAAAAAAATGCTGTAAAATGATAGATTCACTCTTTGAGCGAGTAGAAATACTTTGAATGAATACAAAAAGTGTATTTTTCATTGTATAAATTCACTTTTTTCCACATCCCACTTGTATATGTTATATTCAAACAATATTTGTGCATCTCAGGGCCTGAAGATGATCTTAATAAAGATCGAAACGTTGGCACGATAAAGAAAATAACAGACATGAAATGAGACACTAATCACCGCACATATTCGCATGGTTGATTTGAGCAAGTAGAATGGCAAAAAAAAAATTAAAAATAAGAAAAATATAAAAAAAAGCAGGACTTATTCACAAGAAATGGCGTGTATTTGTCCTGTATTTTGGATCGTAGAATCGACAAAAAAGTTTGGTCAAAATCGGAGACACCCCCTTTTTACTGTTTAAAAATAAATAAATAATTTTTATTATCGTGTAAACAGGAGCTTTGAGATGTTCAAACTAAATAATAATCAATTGATTTGTATATAATAACATTATTTTCGTGTATTTAATATTATTTTTGTATATGGTTGTTGTTTGTGGGGTGGTGCGGACTGGGCCCTGCGGTGTGGTGGCGTTTGTCGGCTCGGTGGCGCCTCGTCCCGGCTCGTCCGTCAACCAGCCGCCCGTCCGTCTAATGGTCGTCCCGGCGAGGGGTGTGTGTCTCTCCTCCGTTCGGACTCTCTCTCCGACCCGTGCCGAAACCCGAGCAAAGCCCGTTTCTATGCCTCTCCTCGGAATATGTCCAGTCTGAAAATCGGTAAGGCTCTGAAAAAAATACCCGCCGGCCTGCCCACGTCTTGGAACGTTTCTCATCTATCGCCGGACTCGCCCCGAGCTTTCCGCTCGACGTTCGTACACCATCGAAGAAAACGGGCCGAGTCCGTCCAATTCTCTATTTTTTTTCACCCTCTAGTTTTTTTGTTTGGTTTTCTCTTTTTCTTTTACGAGTTTTAGTCGTTCCTTGTCTCGTTTGTGCACCTTCTCGGATGTGAGAAGCACCTTTCAAAAGACGGGTTTCACCCACCTCCCGATTAACCTATTTACTACACAATTCTGCAATGTTCAGATTTCGCTGTTCAAACTGAACCACTTCCTCTCACAGAGAGCACAAATTTTCTTAGTTGTAGTTGAAGTTTGTTTTGCATGCTTAAAACGTTGACTGCCCAAGAAGAGACGATTGTTTGCACACCTAGTTTTATGCACTAGTGGTTGATTTGACGAGGATAACCCGACATATTTTTTTTAAAAAATGTTTTTTAGATAAGAGCATTGCAGATAAACTGTTTTTTTGTTTTGAATGTGCTTTTATTTATATCTTTTGTTTGACTCTTGCTCTAACTTTCTCTTTTTTGAACTGAATATCACACTTTACTGTATGCGATTGATGCTCTGACACATTGGAATTATTCAAACCTACAAACGTTTCCCAGAAATTTTCCAGCAATTTAATAAATTTACCTTGAACGAAAAACAATATATTTTAATAGTTGAAATAATTTCAGCCAGTCATCTAAATTGCTCTCTCCCTCATGAACACAGACCTAACAAATAAATTGATTAAACATTTAAATATCGTTAGTAATACTCACTGACTCAGCAGTATTTATACACTCAAAGAAAAAAAAAGACACTTGTATTTATTTATTTCCAATAATAATTAGGTGTAAAGATTAATAATTAATTATTTTAGACATTGTTGGATGCGGTCTTGTGATGTAGGTTTAGAAAACCTTTTCTTTTTCACACCAACGTTTCAGTATTTATCGATATCCGGGGTTTATAAACATTGTTTAAATTATACAAATCCATACAAGATGTGAATGTGTTTATACAATGATATACACAATTATTCAGATATCGATTAACGGTCACTAATCTCTAAACAGATATACACAATGTAGAAATTTTAGGTTTAATCAAAGTACAGTGTTTTCTGCGTAGATTTGTCACTGTTGTGTCCTGTTGCGAGTGTTAGTGAGATATCGTTATTTCGTTTGTTTACGTATGGACACTGTATACATACACTCAATATGGCACACATGAGTGACAACATCTACACAGAAAACACACTTTGAGTGAGTACAAATGATTGGATTAAACCTGAAATTTCTACATTGTGTACATCATTGTATAAACGCATATTCACATCTTATGTGTATTTGTATAATTTAACCATTGTTTATAAATCCCATGCTCTGAAGATGATCTCAATAGAAATCGAAGCGTTGGCACAATAAAGAAAATGCTTTTCTAAACCCGCATCTCACGATCTCTAAATAATCAATAATTAACGGTTACGAAATACTACACATTAATAATTGACAAAAAATCTTAATAACTTGCAGTTTACCTTTATAGTGTGTACTAAACCTTTTACACTCTTTTGATTAAAAATAAAGAAAATCAGTTCAATTTAATCCTTCCCAAAGCTAACGCAATGAGTGAGTTAATTGTTTTTTTAAATTTGATGAAAAATTTGACTAAAAAATTTTTTTTTTCTTAAAAGCCTAGTTTTAAGTCGAAATCTCACACTGGCTTATGCTTTGGCCAACAACAGAAGGACCATCTGTTAAATAACCTGCCCAAGGTTCTAGGTATACCGCTTTACATGACGGTTTTCAATGGTTTAGGGCTATCGGAAGTCTCAATCGAAGAGAAAATAGTGGACCGCAATGTACGACAGAGTCAATTGTGTTATCACTCTTACCACACTACAGAACTTTTCTTTTGTGACTTTCTTGTTAGAAAGTCAACTCCAAACAGTCTGTTATGTATGTGTGAACTTCTAAAAGAACGCTTCGTGAGAATAGGTTTCGATTAGAAAGGTGACTTCGCAAATCAACATCTTGAACAAGAGGTGTCTGTTCTCTTCACAGAATAGTGTCAGTTTGGTTTGTTGCACTCATGACACAATGAGTCACAGACTTCAGAAGACAGTTGTGGTATGAGGTGGAATCACCAGAATGTAAAACCTGCACTGATGAAGCTCTTCTGGGTGGTATGGTCCTATTAACTCCAATTACTGGGGCCAACTTGGTTTTCATTCATATACCTTGTCTCCCATTACTTGGAGGACGTAGGGATTACCACAATAGTTTGTCAACACCTCCTGACATGGATCCCTTATAGAACATGATAAATACAAGTATTAGACCGCTTCCAACAAGTATTAAAGAGCGAGATTCTCTTGCACAATATAAAGTCTGATTGCTTATTTAATCGATATTTAGAAGGCTTTAGGCCTTTGTGAGGCCAAAATTAAATCATTTTCATTCAAACTAATTTCTTTTGATCTCGTTCAATTTGGGTTACATTAAAATATGTTGTAATTTACATAATGATAAAAATACATATAGTTTGATAGTAAACAACAAAATATGAGTGTCCAATTTTTTTGTCGTATTTATCCATACATGCTCAGTTTTTCATGTGTGAAGTTAATGACAATGTTATATCTAACGGACCTGGGAGCTCAGTTTTCTCCTGTCAACCGACAGTCCATTCAGGTAATCAATAAATCACCTCAGTAGAAAATTACTAGAAAATGTATTATTTTGCTCTGCTTTTCATTTTTCCTGGAAATTGAAGCACTGCCAAAGCGAAACGCTAATTTCATTTGTCACCCATGCTACACTCATTTCATGGCAATTTAGAAAACTGTAAATAGGGAAAAATAGATTAATTGGATACAAACTGTCACTGCACAAGATCAGTTTATCCTTCTGTTCTGGATTCAGACACACTGACAAAAAGTTATAGTTTATGGGAATTTTATGACTTACTGAAAAATGATTGGCAGCATTAATGTACCTCTATAAGTTTTGAGCTAGGATTTCCCACCAGCTGTTGATTTTTCTTGAATAAATTCCTCGACATAGGTTAGCTTAAATAAGTAATATTTGACGATAAAACAATTTTTTTATTTTTGCTAGTATTATTATTTTTATTTTTTTTTACAAAAGAAAATATTCCATGTGCTCATTTTTCTCTGTGATTGAGTATATGTGGGAACAGATCAAAGTTACATCAAGAAATGCTAATGGAATCTGATTATGAGAATCGGTTACATAATAAGAGAATTTTCTATGCTATGAATGGAGCAATAGAAAAAGTTGTTAGTTGGATTTCAGACCGAAAACAATAGTTCATACAGTTACCATAAAAAGTAGTGATGTTTTTTAACATTAAGCCAGGGTGTAAAATTTATAGTCTGCATGTGCCTCTTTTGTAATAGTTCATTTTACCTGAAGCCGAGTCTAAAAATGGGACATGGTCCGTTTCGCTGAGTTTTTAACAATTAAGAATAAACAAAATTATCACCACCTCAGCAAAACTAAACTGTTCCATTTTTTGATCTGACCTCATAGCACTTTACTTTGCAAAAAAAAAAAAAACACTGTACCAAAGAAAAAAAAACTGCTGATAACTTCTACACATATTTCATTTGAAACAATGAACTGGTAAGGGAAAACAGTATTTTAACTTAAATTATTTTTTATGTTTAAATATAAATATCAGACGTAACGATTTAAATGATAAGGTTCAATTTATTAAAGTTTAAAACAAGAAATTTTTATTTTAGTTTTACCGTGGAGTTTTTATTTGGAGAAACATTATAATTTGTGTAAATCAGATAATGTTAATTTCTGGAATTATCACTTCAAATAATTTATTGTGATTTCCTACATTGCTGTCTTTCAATTTTTTATAACTCGTTTTAAATTGTATAAATTGAGTATTATCAATTGTTATCTTATTAAATATATAAATGATTAGTCCTTCAATAATAATTGTACATGAAAGGTACGCTGTAAAAAAATAAACAAAAAGTACAACACAAACAAACTACGTTAGGATATTCATATTTTTCAAATGACAGGGCAGCTTTCACATATTCTTCTCCATTCAGTTCCAAACTGTCAAGAGAAAGCTAGAGATGAGTCTTACTACAAATGTTGACATTTATTTTAGAAAAATAGAAAAACGGGGGTCAAAAATTGTTGTAGTGTTATTGAAAGTGAAGGGCACACATTGAGTTGAGGCGATTCGTACCTGTGAAATGTTGGAGTCTAGATCTCTCGTCACCAACAGGGAATCTTCTGCCACTTGGCAAGGGAAAACAAATCCAATTCGCCCGCCACCACACCACATGGCTGCTGTACGAACACAGGGTATGTACAAAAAAAAAAAAAAAAGACAAAGTTCAAACGTCGGTGTAAACTAAAATGGCAAGTTTGATTGTAAATGATGTTAGCTTCTCCAAAGCAATTGCCTTTTTAAAAAACCAAGCCCGGCTTATTTAAGTTATCTTTTATTTATTTTTGCATATCTGCCTTTTTAGCACAAATTAGAAAGAGAAGGTGATGAATCGTTCATCCTTTTTTTTCTGATCCTTCTGCCTATTTCTTTCAATATTTTATTACCGCTTAATAAATAACTACACGAGGCCAATGTTATCCATTGACATCCGCTTGCATACGATTTTGTATAGGACTAATTACACAGGGGATTGTGTGTGTAAATGTTTGCACGTGTTTGTGTTCCATTATATCATCACCATTCAAAGCTATGTACAAGTTATTCTATAAATTCTAAACGCAGTTCTTTATAAATATATAGCAACAATTAACTGTAAACACAATCCGTCCAGACTGTTTGATGGATGTTTACTTTGGATAATGACTCAACTGAATGTTTTGAAAAAAAATACCGTATCAGGCCGAATTGTACGGCATGCTGTTGACAATGAAAAAAAAAATTGCTTTATATTCATTTCTTATCTGTCAATATCGTTGTCAGCTACTTTTATAAAATTGTACATCTTATACTCGTGTAGGAGACAAACCAAAATTGAAATCTACATTTCTCCTTAGGTAGCCGAAAAATATAAAAAGGCCTAACTTTAAATTATTCTCAGTGGCAAGAAGGGAATGTAAATATTGAATGACTTGAATAAATAATTTGACACGGCTCCACCCCTCATCAAAATAGGGTTTATTTTGACCTAGAAGAAACATGAAAGTTTTATGCGTTGTATGACGGCATTCTGAAATGGGGCAATTGATTATTTGAAACGAGGCTTGACAGATCTTGCTAAAATCATTAGTCTCAAGTACTTTTCCAAACCATAGGACAAGGCACTTACCATTTAATTTTTTTCCCCCTTTGTAATTTATTACAATTTGCACACCATGAATTCTTGAATGAGATTAATCATATTATTTTATATGTTCAGAACATACTTTCAGGGTTGACACTGGGTTTCTTATTGGGTTATTATTATTATATTATTTTTATATTTACTCACAGATAAAGATAAACCTAATAAGTAACCTAGTTCTAGAAATTATACAAGTCAAATGTTTCCTACCCCACAAATTTTATCAAACAAGTTAATCAAAAAGATTTGGTATGTGTTAATAAATTATGCCCCCCCCCCCAAAAAAAAAAAAAGAGCAACAGTGGATTTTACTTGCCAGTTTGGCAAAACTTTTTCATTCTTTAAATTCATGTTCTATTCCTCTTCGCATTCATATGCACGTGTGTGTTTATATGATACATAAAGTGATGGTTCGTTTGTATAAGCTCCAATTTATGTATGCATATACATCATACACACATACAAAGTTCAGTCTCAGACACTTCCGTTTTTGTACTGGTGGTCGAAAATCATCCACCCCGGATGCTGGCAGTCTGGGGTCAGACCTCGGTTTCGTATGTCCAGAGGTTGGGCCCAGGGGTTATCAACAGCCTAGGCTATTTCAGCCCACAACGTAATCAGTTCCTAAAACCAAACCCATTCGCATTCACTTTTAAATAAATTCGTTCTTATTTATATACCATTCTCTCAGGGCGGTAGATCTATAAATCAATATTCCTATAGCCCTTTCAATGATTTTTTTAACTTCGTTTAAATTCATTTGTGCGAAGGCAGTTTATTTACAATTTTACTCAATTAAAAAAAAAAAGTACAGAATCTTTAAAAAGGTATTTTAAATTGTTCATGTTGTTTTATTAATACTTCTTTTCAGTGGATTTTTATATAAAATGTATGAAAATATGCTCATTGTTCAGATGATGCACTTAGAGCTTAATTGCGTTCTCATGGTGATGCAATTAGCGAGTCAATTTTGATTATCTAACGGTTTTTGAAGGCTCTATTATTTATTTTCATCTTCGCTTCCTCTTTGTACAAGGACAGATACTAGAGAACGTTAAGTCATCTGAGTTTTAATAATTTTTTAGGAAAGGTGTAATTAATCCTTTCTATGTCTAAATATTCTCTTCCAGCCTAATAACCATGAGTTAATTTTACTCACACGTTAATATGAGAATTCAATTTATAATAGGTATTTTACAAAAACTGGTCTGATTCGAGTTTAAATACATGTTACATGTCTGTTGTACACAGTTTTATTAATAATAGTGTTTTATTACAAATTTAATAATGTTAAATAAAGTAATAATCACATGTGTCATTTCCTTTGATAAGCGTTGTCAGTTTAGTGATTTATTTCGCAATCCGAGTCCACTCCTGCAATTAAGATGCATTCATTCAATCTTAATCTTAAGAATTTTTCTTTTCTTCTTTTGACAGAACGTAACGATCTCATGCACACCTTGCTTTGCATTGTGCTGATATTTATTACATTTAATTGCATATATAAAACTGAAAAGAAATTGTATTAAAAAAAATAAATAAACAATGCAAATTGAAAGGCATTAAAATTTAAAGACCATTTTTCTAATCTTGATTTGCTGTTACAAGATTCATGTCAGTTCAATAAATTCAAAACTATAATTGATACGATATAGCTATATGTATTGAATATCATTTTGCATGAGTTAGCAATTAATTTGCTCAAAATAAATCAATAAATAGCTAAAGCTGCTCTGCTGAAAAATGTTTTTTCTTTTAAATTCTGTAATTAACAACATCCGAGTAGTTAAACATGTCATTATAACTTGTCCTTGTCGGGACCAACTTTGACAGGTAAAATTTTTGTTCACTCCTCTTAAGAGTTTTTCACTTGTTATATTTCAAGATTAGATAAGGTAAGGGATAAAGAATAGATTAATTGTTTGTGCCGTGAGTTGCATGGAAGGTTTCCTGTTAAACCTTAAGTGTGCTACTTTTAATTTTGATGTGGAATTTATTTCTTGTTTGGCTGGGTATTTTGTATATAATTATTAAAAGAAGTGTATAAGGATGAAACGTGATCTGTATGTTTCAATGAACGTTCCCAGGGAAATCCAGCCAGGAAGATGGCTGTTACGTCGTTGCAAAGTACGACTACGCTGCAGTCAGTCCTGAGGAGTTAGATTTAAGGAAAAATGAACGTTACCTTCTTCTCGATGATTCCAAACATTGGTGGAGGGTCCAGAACTCGAGAAATAATTCTGGCTACGTTCCGAGCAACTATGTTAAAAAAGAGAAGCATTCTTTGATAGACAGGTATATCGCAGAATTTGTTTAAGTTTAAGTCAAAACCAACATTGATTTAGCATGCTCCCTTTCAGCATCAAGAGGAAAGTGAAGAAAAGCGGGAGTGGGAGCGGCTCCAAGACGCTTCCGAGCAGCAACATGTCGTGCAGGGCAATGGAATCACCGACAATGGCCCGTAGGTTGCCTGCAGACCCTTCTGAGGTCATTGGTATGGCCACAGTCAAATATAATTACCAGGCTCAGCAGCCGGATGAACTTTCATTAATCAAAGGCACAAGGATACTTATATTAGAAAAGAGCAATGATGGGTAAATATATGTTTCTTTACATTTTTATTTCTTCTCAAGAAGGAGTCAGGAACGTGGAAATTGGCGAGTTCAAAATGTTTTTGGTTGGTCGCTTTGTAATTTTTGTACTTTGGCTATTCATTTTTTTCCTCTCATATCTGGTGCTGGGTTTTATACATGGAACAATTTACAGATGGTGGCGGGGGCAGAGTGGGATGACAGCTGGCTGGTTTCCTTCAAACTACACCCAAGAAGAAGCCGATTCTGATGATGCACTTCACACTTACGCCATGGCCGAGAATGTGCTCGACATCGTTGTTGCGCTTTACTCATTTTCTTCTACAAACGACCAGGAACTGTCTTTTGACAAAGGTGACAGACTTGAAATCATCGACAGGCCTCAGGCCGATCCAGAGTGGTACAAAGCCAGAAACAGCCATGGCCAGACTGGTCTCATTCCCAGAAATTATGTTCAGGTTTGCAATTTAAAAAAAAAAAAATAAATAAATAAAAAAAAAAAATAATTATAGTAATTATATTTTAATTTCATATATTGTTATACCAATTCTTTGTGCTTCCAGGAGTTGAGTGAATATTTAACGCAACCCCTTAGAGAGGGATCAGGTGTTGCAGGCAGTATTTCTGCAGAGAAACCTCACCTAGTTGGAAAAGAGTGGTATTATGGAAATATCTCCAGAGCACAGTGTGATGCGATACTCAATCAAAGTGGAAACGATGGAGACTTTTTGATCAGGGATTCCGAAACCAATGTAAGTTTTTTTTAAGTACCGGCAACATTCGTCCCATAAATTTAAGTTTTTCATGCTTAGATGGGTGACTATTCAGTATCGTTAAAAGCACCAGGGAGAAACAAGCATTTTCGGGTGCACGTCGATGGAGCCCTTTACTGTATAGGTCAAAGGAAGTTCCACACTCTCGACCAACTAGTGGACCACTACCAGAGGGCACCAATCTACACAAACAAGCAGGGCGAAAAGCTCTACTTAGTCAGACCCCTGCCGAGGGCTAACAACAATTAAAAGGGAACTGTGGCATATAGAACAACACAGTCATCAGTCGGCCAAAACATTGCTTTTATCTGGGTTGAGAAGATTCAATCTTGCCTTCTTGATTTCAACAATTGAAAAATCCTTCTGATTGTCAAATCGGTCTGTTTTTATTTGAACACTACATGCTTCTTTTGTTTATGCTCTCAAATATAGTGTAAGCGTTTATTTACAAAAGCAGAGATTAATTTAATACACTAGGCGTAAGAATCGTTTTATATGTATAATAAACAAAAATCAATGTGACAATATCTACATTTAGAAAGGACTTTCATTTTGGTAGTTTTTATGTATGTGTTACATTGCTTTGTTTTGTTTTGCTGTTTATAAGTCAATTTTAATGATCAATTGAATTTATTAATCACTACAATTGATGAATACAATCTCTTTTGAGATATTACATTCTAGTCGTCTCATAAAGGAAAGGAAGACCCTTTTCATCCATACAGAAGTGTTGAAAAAACTTTCCTTTTTGTTGTTATTTTTTTACAAGTGAAAATTTTATTTATTAACTGTTCTTTCTTTTTTTTTTTTGTCTTTTTTCTAACTATTTTTAGTTTGTTGCATAAATCATAAAATACTCGTCTTATCCAACCATAGGCATTCGATGGGAAGTCCAGTTTGTTTTATCTCCAATTTGCATTTATGTTTGCTCTAAAAATAAGTCTGTCTAGCTGTATGGAAACAGAGTTGTGTCACGGGCTGAATCAAACCAAAGGATTCGAATGTGATATGCACTGACCGGGTTCAGCCGAGTCATTTTTGATACTTAGGAAAAATGTAAAATAAAAGTAAAAAATAAAAAAGAGAGAAGGTCAAGGATTTCTTTTGTAATTTTTTATGAGGCCTGTTCCAGGCATAAATGTAATTTATATAGACAAGATATTTAAAATATATATAAATATATTTTTTGTAGTCCCAAAATTATTTTGTGTGTCGTGTTGTGTCAAAACAGTGGTTTTTCCTTCATTAATTAACTGTTTTTTGCTTTGCCGAGTTTATTTATTTATTTATGTTTATTTTTTTATCATCCTATTGCTCAATTTTTTAAAAGCTGATATATTTTTGCATCATTCCAACATTTTAATACTTTTTACACTAGTGAGGTTAAGAAAATGTATTGCCCTTCTTCATTCTGTAAGATTAGCCTTTTTGAACTGGAAATTTAGACTGAGACAAACAAAAAAACAACGAATTCACAGACCAAAATTTTTCTAGTGGTTTAGGGATTCAAAATGTATTTTGAAAGTTTGAAGACAAACTGACCCTCAGATGAAAATCAAAAGCGGAGAAGGATCTTTTATTTATTGGCCAGGATCTCAATTTTAAATTTGGAAAAGTTGGTTTTGTTCCTAAGAACTTGCTGAATACGAAAACCCTCATGGTAGACTTGACTTGCTTCTTTTTTTTTTCTTGCTGCGAGAATATCCTCCTGTCATTTTCTAACTTTACGCAAATCTTTCAATATTCTATTTCTATTCTATTTCCCGAGAATAATTGAAAAGTAGACCTTTTTTTTTTTAATTTTTGGGGCTTCTAAGGAGAAATAATAGTTTTGCTATTTTTATAAACGACCAAGCTGCTCGTTCTTTCATTTAAGGTAAAGGTCCGACTTCTTACAGATGGGCTTTTTCCCCTCAAAAACACCTGCTCCCCGAGGGTTCATATATGTAATTGAAATAGCATTGTAAAAAAAAAAAAAAAAATGAAACAAAATATTTTGTCTTCCTCAATGAGTGTAGATTAATTTTGAATCTAACTAAATGTTACAAGTCATGCGCTTAATTTTAAGTTATAAAAAAACATTGAGATATTGACAGGGTGAATGTTTAATTTTAACTTAAAAAAAAAACTTAGGTTGCTAATGTTCTTAAAGCTGTCTTCACAGATTGAGAAACAAGGCAATATATTTTTTGAACTTTTGACATTTATATCAAATACATTAAAAATTATCTAAAGTAATCTTTTTATTCATTGTAGTACCAAATGTTCAAGTCATAGTTGATAGCTCTCTTTAAAATTATATAAAAATATGCAGATTTTTTTTTTTTTTACTTTAGTAATAGTTTTGACCAGAATGAATCAAAATAGTTCGTATTGTTTTAAAGTACAAAAAGTCTAAAACCATTGAAATGTATACTTATTCTACATATCACTAATTTCATCTTGTGTTTTAAATATTGACCTACTTTTAATTCTTTTTAAACTAATAATCCAACGCTGTATTAACAAGTTTGAAAAATGCTTTCGATAAATTAAAACTTAAAAAAAGCCTTTTTACTATTAAATGGAAAAAATTGCTTCAAGTGTATACAAGATCTAAAACTATTTTAAACATAAGAAGCAAAAAGTAAAATTATAGAATATAGTAAAGGTGTGTATAATGAATTAGTGTTTAATTAAATAATTACATTATTATGTGTAGATAATTAAATGTGTGTACTTTCCAAAGGATGTCATAAGATTGGTGTATTTGTTGCTTTCTTTTCCTATTGAAAGTCAAAAGGCAGTATATAAATGGTAAAATTGAATTTTGTATATATTTAAGAAATTCAATGCATAGCGGCAATTCTGTGCAGTAGGATATAAGGATGTACGAGATAATTGTGATGTACTATTTTCCTTTTTATTATCGTTCCAATTGGGTAAGAGTGGGAGGAACTAGCACGTTCTGTTTTGAGACAAGCACACAAGTAAATGTACTCCCTCTCCGTTTCGGCGATTCAAATTCCCCTTGAATCGTTGAATTTGTGTTTTTTATCATTATCTTCACTTAATCATAAATTCAATGTGATTTCTGTATCAGTTGTATTCTTTAAAAAACATATGTATTCATAAAGTTAGTGTTCTTCGATATTAAAGAAAATAAAAGTATTGGAATATTAAACGAGAAATTCATAACCTTTTTGTTTGTACCAATTTTTTTTTACAACTAGATTTGTTTTTCTTATTTTTATACTTTATTCTGTTGTATTCGTTCGCTACTTTTATTATTTTTTCTGTCTTACCATACTAGTTATTGATAACTTAGAAAAACGTACAAAATTGATCATTGTTTTTTAAATTTTTATTATTGGTTTTGTTACATATGTGTAGCTAATATAATTTGACAAGTAGAATATTATCGGGAAAATATTTTTTCTATGAAACCCTGATTTTTTTTTTTTTTTTTTTTTTAATATTAAATTACAGCGTATCAATGTCAATCGTGTCTTGTTTGAACATTTCAACATCTGCCTGGCTGTCTGCATGTATCATCTTTGCCTTGGGGTTGGGCTAAAAATACAATTTAAAAAAGTTCAAACCAATTCAAGGATAATTGTCAAGAGTTTGTAATTACCTTTGGATGCATGAGGATGAACGGAAGTTCGGCTGTTAATTCCCCGTTTAATGCTCCGAGGTATAGTTTCACTTTTACAGCATAAGAAACTATTATTCCAAAGCAGTCCTTCTGATCAGGCGATGCCAGGCTGCAAATAATAAACGATTTAAACATACAACAAAATTTAAAAACTGCACTCTTTAGCCTCCTCTGAAATGACAAAAAGAAGAGAAAATTCAAAAGGTGCGGTTGAGATGGGAAGTTGGTGTCCAAGTGGATCGAGGTCACAATAGTTCGAGTGGTAGAGCAGGGGTGTATCAAGCCAAAGATCATGGGTTAAAATCCCGAGTGCCATTGACTTTTTTTATCTCAACTAAAAACCTTAATTTATGCAAAGTACAGGGTGATTGTATGTAATTTTGGATTTGCAGCTGAGCCAATAAAGTATATAAAAACAAAATGACAGTCCAACTGCCTGCTGCTGATGTTGAATACTAGGTTTTTGTTCCACTTCCTGTTTATTGTACTTTCCTAAGTGCTTAGTTTAGTACAATTTGCTTGATCCTTGTAAAGATACATACACAGTAAGCAAATCTTGGCTGTAATCGTAGTCAACAACTTCAACCCTTTTGATGTTACCACCAGAAGACTGAACCTTGACCAAGGTGAACCGCTTTGTTGGGTCTGGTTCACCACCCGTGTACACTAAGCAAATCCCGACCAACCAAGCAATTGATTGCCTTTCATTGGTCAAGATGGCTTAGTGTGTCTGCGCCTTAAGGAGTACTGTCATTGACCATTGATAGAATCCCATTCCATGGGTTTTCTTTTTATCCCAGGTCATGCCTCCATTGAGCAGTTTTTCTCAACTGAAGATGATATGAGTGGCTGTTTCTTCCTCTTCATTGCATAACCTACAAATAGGGTCTTTATTAAATACACTCATGTTTTGTAGATATTTTCTCATATGCCAGTGACTTGTCCTATTTCTTCTATGAATTTATCCTTTTCTAACTGTTGCCGTGAGTTAGCCAGTCTTGGTGAGGAGATGGTTTACTGCGTCTAATGCTCCTAGGGTTTATCTACTCCTTTTGTGTTTTTTTGATCCATTCTGAGATGGCGGATTCTGTTTGTTTTTCCCACCTCAAGAATAGGTAGGCAGATCCTCCTCTGGCCGGTGTGCCGTTTTTCTACCCAAAATTCTTTTTGTGTCCTGGTACCCAAGATTCATCAGGTTGTTGGGTTGTCCCAGGTTATGAAGATGTTGGATGCATTCACTGTCTAATTTTGATGTGATTTTTGTACATGCTAATGCTTTAATGACCGCTTGGTTAGCCAATCTTATAAAATTCTTTTGCTAGTATATCCTCTTTTAAGATTTTCCACGGCACAAAATGGCATGTATTTCAGCTTGAAAGACAGAGGTGTACTACTAATGAGTTTGATTGCTCATGTTTTGTGCTTGTAAAGAAAATATCTGGATACTACCTGTTGTCAGGTTGTAATAAATATTGGGATTAGGACTTTACAAGTATTTTTATAAATTATTCTCAAAAAGGTTAAGTGTTATGAGGGAAATACGAGACCTTAATTTGGCCTCACAGTTTCCCGAATCTATGACTGAATCATAGAATGTAATTACTGATATGCCATTCTTCTCCAAATCTATAAGAACAGACTTTCTTTTAAAACAACTACATTGATAATTTTGTCATTTCTAAACTTTCGGTAAACTGTTTTCTGATGTAAAGTTTCTAATGAAATTTAAGTTTTTCTAATTTTAGAAAGTTTGACAAGAATATAAAACTAAAGGGCGGCGTCGGTGGCCGCAAGGTTCAGTCTTTGACACAGAGCTCATCACTGTAAGGTAAAGGTCCCGGGTTCGAATCCAGCGGCCCTGCACACCGGCACCCTGAGGGTTTATATGACCTCTGCTGTTGCGAACCCTCATATATATATATATTCTTTAAAGCTAAAATTACATACAGTGTTGATGAGGCTAAGTTGGTATCCTGTCGCTTCAGTTGTCCATCCAATGCTATTCCTCTTCGGTCTTTATTGTTTGTCAGCTCAGGGAACAAATAAATTACTTTCTGCATTGAAGAACCTGGTTGTAAAGGACACCCTTCACTACAAAAATTACAAAAAAATGAAAATACAAATTTACATTCACAATATGTATTGTTTAGTACTCAGTTTCAACAGAGGCAATTGTAGTGCGATACTGCCCATTTTGGAAAAGCATGACATCAACACCCTGCTGAATCATTGCCTTGATTTTCTTCACCACCTTATTACTGTTATTCCTTATACATATGTTAGCAGCAATCTTTTCACCGTGGTTGTACACCTGCAATCGATTCGTTTTTACAAATCAGGCTAATTTTGATGCATTTTTCTTATTACCTGTTTGTCCAAAACGACCTCAAGCTCCAGCTCTCCGGGACTGAGCATAAAGTCCTTTCTGACAACGGTGCAAGGCTGTCGTCCAACCTTGGACGGCGCGAATTGAATTTTCCTTATACCAAGTGAGATTGTGCTCCTTCTATGCGATCTATCTGTCTCGTGATCCCCGATGAACACCTTGACGAAGTATTGCACGCCACACGGCTCTCCCTGATCCTCAGGCCCTGGCTGTATTGTTATTGAAGCTGGAGCATTTTGTGGGATTTGAAACGAGAACGGGAAAGCATTAGGGCCTAGCTTCTTTAAAAGTCTTTCCTGTAAAAAAAGAAAAACAGATATAGTAGAAAACGTAAACATAAAAATTAAGCAAGTTGATTTGACATTACTTATTGGGTCCATCTTTAATCACGGGTTTGTTGAATTTCTCAGTAAATGCAGACCCAATAAGTAAGTGCTGCACAGACCAACAGCTAGCATCTGTATCAACTTTAAAGTGTTTTTAAAAATAATTTTTGAAACCGATCATTGTTTCACCTGAAGCTTTGTCAAGTTGTAATCTTTTTTTTCCGGTGGTGGATATATTTGTTCTGAACATAGGTAGAGGTCTTTTTGGAAGTTAAGGCCCATGACTTCATCTTCCTCCCTGCCATACCGGAAGCTACAGACTATCTGTCCAAATAGCTTTCTGTCTGTTACGTAGCACGAGTCGAGAAGTACGACACCATCTTAAATTTAATTGACTACATTAGCACTTAGAAATATCGCACTGTCTTTTTTGAAGGTGACATATTAAAAAAAAGTTATTTAAATTTTTTATAAAATAATTTTTAGAAAAATTTCCATTTCAATTGAAATTAATTTAAAACAAACTTTTCAATTGTGACTAAATAATAAGTAGATTAATTACATTAATAGGATTAATTATACGATTTTTCTTCTATTTGGGATGTGCGGTCACATAGGGTTAGGAGGAAAATTTTGAATTTGATTAAAATTGTTTTTTCTCTTACCAAATTCATATAATTCATCCTACAAGCAAAAAGCAAAAAACAATGTAAATAAGACTTAAATTTATTAAATTGATATCAAATACTTCCAAGGTTCTTATCATATTTCATTAAAAGAACAAAAACAAAAAAATCGATCAATTTTAACCAATTTTATTTTACAATTGTTATTGTTCTTCATTATTATCTATAGATTCACTCTTTAGATTAACTTTTGAACAAAAAAAAAAAATAAAAAAAATAAAAAAATAAAAAAAAATAAAAAAAAAAATAAATAAATAAAATAAAAAATGTTACATGCAATCAATTTATTATTTTCTAAGTTAATCAGACTGCGCAGTCAATTGAAGATAATTTCATACCGACGGGTTCAACTGCTGAAATGTGATCCACGAAATCCCTTTTTCCAAGGTACACGGTGACTTTTCCATTGGGGGAGATTTTCTTGAAAACTTTGAAATTCACGACCATTTTTCAAGAATCACTTTTTAGACTTTTTTAGTCGAATGATCACGTGCAATGGGGCACGTTCGTATATATGAAGACGTCGTGAGGCTTCTTAAACCAATTACCCGGGAAAAGTGGATTAATATTGGCTTCGCATGAGGCAACTTGGCCTATCGTGAGACATTGAGGTTCAGTCTAATCCACTTATTGACAGGGAGAAATTATTGGCCACTTTTAACCAAAAGAACTCTACCAACCAAATCATTCATTTCTAATCCGTCTGCTAATAAAATTTAATAGTGTATTGATACAAGTAATGTTTGAAAATATTATCTCAACATTTCCTACTATAAAAGAGAGAAATATTTATTTCTAATATTAATATTAAAAAAAACTTATAAAATAAAAAAATAAAAAATAACTTTTCTCTCTAGTCTTGCTCCCAATAAAGAAGTCATTGCAAGAAAAATATTTTTTAATTACAGATATATAGATACAAATAAAATCTTGTATGCACAAAATGAATAAATTTTTTAAATTTCCGCGTTTACATTTTCATTTACATTTTCAATATTTTCATAAACGATCCATTTTTTGTAATATAATCGAAAAGATTAATATGCAATTCTACAACCGTAAAACTGAGTTAATTAAGCTAATTAAACGGTTAAACAATAAATTAAATAAAAATATGTACTTGTAAATGACCTTCTGATAGTAGAAACTGAAACTCTGAGTAGAAAATTAAAACTTTTGAAACAAACGAATTTTTAATGATACTTATAAAGGATTTTGGATGAATGGTCATAAACTAAGAGTAATCTTATGTTTTCAATTTAACATAAAACATTCTTTAGGCTGCTATAGTTTGAACTAGGATCTTCCAATGATGCCAGTCTAACCGATGTCCATTACCTAAATTAATACATATATTAAAATTCAGGATATATATATATATATATATATATATATATATAT
>CM077099.1:25003280-25068956 GCA_039619505.1 Cimex hemipterus
CGGTTTAACTCCAGTGTTAGCCTAGGGTTTTTCTGGAGTGTCTTGGCATCCTCCTCCGGTACCTCCCATGAGAGGTAAGTCCCGTGGCCTGTATGGGGTTCCCTGTTGTAGGCAGTCAACTCCCAGTCCTTAATACTCAAACCTGCTTTCCTGTTCGAGATCCTTAGTAGTTTGTTTATGGACTCTTTTTTAGTCTCTAGTCCTACTACATACGTGGATACCTTGGCCCTCCTTGGAAGGTCATTAATGTCACACACCACGTATTCCCTTTCTATCCATAATTTCTGTAGTGTGTCCCTGATAAACTTGACTGTGGCTTCATCGCCACAGCTTATCAGGAACATGGATCCTCCTTTTATCAGGCCAGAGTTTATAAAATCCACGCCTTGGTCTTCATTCTCTTCTTCAATTAAGTCCAGGGCACTGTTGCAGATCAGTGATCTCAGCTTCAGAGCCTCTTCGTTAGTGAAGACATCCTTATTGATTTTCCTGAAAACAACTTTATAGGTAGGTATAGGAGTTGTAACCTGATCGCTTACCTGTCCTTGCCTTTGTTTTTTGGCAGGTCCTGTGGCAGAGGGAGGGGTATTAGAGTACTCCGCTCTGCTTCTTTTAGTGTTGTTCCCCAGTCTCTTTTGGGCTGGGGTTGTACTCACCTGCGGGCCTCTTTTATATTTAAACCTATCCTTGAATTGGACGGTTTGTGTGGGCCCACTCCTATGAGGGTTGAGGCGACCCCTGCTATGTGCACTCCTGGACTTCTCGCCTCTCTTCCCTCTTTTTACCAGGGTGAATCCTTCGTTCGGATCACCCTGTACCTTGCGGAGAGCAGCCTTATCTCCTTCACAGCGCTCCAGAACGGTGCAGCCGGTGGATAAAGGAATACTCTCCACTGATTCAGCGGTCTTCGTCTTCCCCGTTGTTGTCTCCAACTCCATCTTGATGTTCAGTTCTTGTTTTCCACTCGGATGAGTGGAAAACGACGATATGTTAGAGAAAACACTTGAAAAAGCTAGTTTCCGTTAGCACGTGGCTATACAAGGTGTTACCTCCTCGCGGTTCACCGCCCAAGTCCAATTAATAGAACTTGTACAATCACTAAGTTTTCCACATTCCTTTATTGAGTCGAGTTGGCGCCTCCTGCCTCCAGTCTTCAGAAATGAAGTTTCTTCCTATTTCTTAATAGAAAGTTCTATTAGTTTGACTCGCAAAAGATTTATGGTGAAATTTCTTAAAAATTAAATTATTTAATATACACAATAATTTCGAAACACGTTTTTAGGGTAATCATTGGATTACACCTAACCTCACGTACCGTGTTAATTATAAAGGCCAGGCCTTACCCGACTGACTCTATATTGCTTAGCAAAATTGGAACATTTATATAATAATAAAGTCAACGAATTAAATTAAAGAGAAAAAAGAAACTTACGATGAAACCAAATCGAACCAAAAATTGAAAATCGCCATTCAAGACGGAATGAGGTTATGTTCGATCTGGTACTATATGATCTCAATTATTATAACTGATGATCACTAATTATATCATAGATAATACAGAGTAAGTAAAAGTAATTCCTGGGAACACAAACCCCGCTTCCTAGTTTTTTCATCAAGTAAAATTAAAAATGTATCACATATTAAATACTTTGTCACCGATGAAATGACAGTTTTTGACAAATAGACAATAATAGCACATACTATTGAATAAGAACGTTCCTAGAAAGTGGATAGAAAAATAAAATTGTCTAATTATATCCTATTGAGGATGGGCCAGGAGGTAAACAACCTTTTGGCGGAAAATTCCAATCACGTATTCATCGTTACAACAATTTTTAGAAATATTCAGTTACCGATAACATAAAAAAATACACTTTTTTTTTGTATGTCATTTTTATGGATTGTTTCATTTTTGTTAATTCTAGGCTTTTGTCTTCAAAGAGTTTTGTGGAATTAAATGAAAACAAGCGAAGACGGTGTTAATGTTTATTTTGTTTGCATTATTTATGATGATTATTTTTTTGTCCTTTTTGAATTAGGTTAAAGTAGGTTTTTACTACTGTATTTTTTTCCATTTTGTCTGTGTTTAGTGAATTTGCCCAATTTTTGGTTGTTTGCTCTGTTTATTGTTTTATTAATGTGTTTAATTTCGATTTTCTCTCTTTTTGGGATTTTTTTTAGTTGGGCAATAGGTTTTGCCCAAGACAAGTTGAATTGTTGCTATTAACCCCTTTGAAAGTGGTAGTTTTTTGTAACCAAAAATTAAATTTAAAGTTCTAGAAGGGTGCATTGTTAAAGGAAATTTAAAGCTCTTTTGAATGATTTTTTCAGATTTACTAAAATGAATAGAAAAAAAGGCACTCTCAACACGACACGCAAGAATGGCACAATTAGAAGACAAACACTTTGAGCCCTGAAGATGATCTCAATAAAGATCGAAACGTTGGAAATAAAGAAAATGTTTTCTTGAAACTTACATCCCACCAGACGCATCTTACGATTTCGAAATAATAATAGAAAAAAATTTGAATGTCTGAAAAAGAGTTGAAAATCGGGCCATGGTTCATAAGAACTTTTTGCTGCATTTGAGATGTAGAAGCATCAACGAACTTGTCATACGAGTAGCTGTGTAACCAAAATAATGATATTTGGTGAAATTAATACATTAAATTGTGTTAAAAAAATGAGAATGTGGAAATTGGTTTAACAATTTTTATTTGTGTTCTTAAAAACTCTGGTATGATATTTACACTAAGTATGCGTGAAAGAATTTGCAGAAAATGTTAAAGGGGAGGGGAGTTAAAGGTAAATTCGTTATTGGCCACAGCCAGATGAAGCAGCACTGTTCTAATGGCGTCTTCGTCCAGTTACAGTAAGTCTGTCTATCGGTTTTGCTCACTTTGAAGTTTGAACGGCTTCTATTGGTTGTGTCTGTGCTGTGAAGCGTCACTTTTCTGAGATCTGCGTATGAGCCAGTAGCTTCGTCTGCGACCGGTTTTTATCTCTACAGAGTATAGACGGATCGGTGTGAAATGGTGAAACTGTATCGAGGTGGAAAACAGGGTCCAGGGCCGATGAGGGGCCCGATGAACAAGCCGCGTCCGCTTTTCCCACCGGGCGAGCTGCCCCTTTTCGGGCCTCCACCGGTGTACTTCCGCCGGCCTATGATGCCGCCCCCCGCGATGAGGCATCCGCCGCCGATGCGCCCGCCCCCGCCGCGGATGATGGGGCCGCCACGGCCCGGCATGGTCGGACCGCCGCCGCCGGGCATGATGCGCCGACCCGGACCCCCGCCCCCGATGCCGCTCCTTCAGGCTCCCGTCCTCCCGCCTCGGCCGCCCTTCGCTCGCGGTGGACGCGGCGGCCCCAAACCTCTTCTGATGAAACCCATGAGGAAGATGATGGACGACAGGCGGATGAAGCAGGCCAAAAGGCACAACAAGAAGAACAAAATGAGAAAAGCAAATCGCCCCGGGACCGGCTCGGTGAGTTAATTTTTTTTCAAAAACTTTTAAAATACATCATCAATCGTGAAATAACCAGACATTTTCATTAGTCTTTTTTGTTAAGTGAAAACTGCCATTTTCTTCGTACGTTTATTTTGTTTTTGTTTACATATTACTCGCCGATTCTAACCTTGACTGTCGACCAGAAACGTGAACGGCCACGTGTTGTAAATAAACCGACGTATTTTCCATAATTTAACTTGGATCAATTTTAATTCAAAGTAAAATATTGTTTAATATTAAGAAATAGTAAAATCAAACTGCCTTAACAAGTAATACCTGATATAACATTGCATGTGGTGAAGTTGTTTATGTTCATAAAATGTTTGATCAATTTAGTATGTTTAATTCAAGCCTAGTTAATGTTGTTCCAAATAAAATTAAATTTAAAATTTACCTCACATTTCAACTAAATGATGTATGAATAACTTATTTCGTCGAAAATAAATGTATCCTGTTTGTCTTGGCATAATAATAATAACAATAATAAAAGAGGGTGAATTGATTTTTTGTGTGTTAGTTGTCAAAATAATCTATACCCTCGAGGCAAAACTATATGTCCAAACAGAAAATTCAGGAATTGCGATTTTAATAGTACAAATTGAATTTTTGCAAGCTTCTTAAGACTCATATTAAAAGGCTTATTACTCAACCTAAATACTCATAAAATCATTCCGTCCCATTAATTTTCCTTTCGTCCACTTTATACCACGATCCACAAGGCTTCTGAATATCTCCTCTACTCTAGAAAGAGTATTGTTTGGGTGGGTTCTTAGATGTAGCAGAGGCTTTTGATAGGGTTTATCATATGGGCATGCTTTATAAACTCGACTGTTTCCCCAACGAGGGAGCTGTGCCAACAAGTGCTCGGAAGTAAGACATACAAGCCGGCATCCCATAATGGAGCATTCTTCCCATCCTTCATATCATTTATACTCCTATCTATACACTCTGACACTGTCATCACCGCATACTCGGAAAATACTGTAATTTTGTCCTCTACCTCTAATCCTAAACAAGCTTCTTCCAAAACACCTTGAGCTTATCGAAGATTGGTTTAAAAAGTAGAAGACCTGACAGAATGAAGAGAAATGTACTCAGTGTATGTTCACATTAAGAAAACAGTCTTGCCTTCCACTTACATCAACAACAAAGAGACTTCCATTCATACTTAGGACTGGCGATGTCCTTGAGACCTCCTTGCTGGTTTCTGATGGCTCTTCCAAATGCAGCTCTGCAGTTAGTGCTGTGCCACCTGGAAAAAAAAGTAATCACAATGATTATTTGGAGGTCGTGAGATGCGGTCTGGTGTAAACGTAGGTTTCAGAAAAACATTCTCTTTATCGTGCGAACGTTTCCATCTTTATTGGGATCATCTTCAGGGCCTGGGATTTACAAACCTTAAATTTTCCAAATACATGTAGGATGTGAATAAAAGAAAATAATTTAGACAATACTAAAAAATGTTAGATAAAAAAAAAAAAAAAAATAAAGTGAATTTACACATTGCTAAAAAAAAGTTTAGATAAAAAAAAGATGTATTTATACATTTTTAGATAAAAAAATGAATTTACACAATGTTAGAAAATTTTAGGTTAAAAAATGAATTTATACAATGATGGAAAATTTTAGATAAAAAAAGATGCGTTTATACAATGATGGAAAATTGTAGATTCAGTCAAAGTATTTGTACTTACTCAACTTTTTTTCCATGTCGATGTTTCATTATTGTCTGTCATGTTGATAATGCCAGTGAGATATTGATGTTTTATGTTTATAGATGTTTTTGAAGGGGTGGGGAGGGACGTTGGGAATAGAAAGACATTTTTAATATATGAGGAGTTGGCTTCTTTGAGGTGAAAAGAGCCGACAGTCTGTAATCACAATACGTACAGGATACATATAAAATAATTAATAAAACGGTTTTTATTAACATATATGTTTTAATTGTTACTTTTCTATAGAGTAATTATTTTTAGTTGATATTTGTGGCAGAGATGAAAAATGTGTGTCACAAGCGAGTCTTGAACTCATATCTGCCCAGTACCCTCAATGCTCTATCTCTTCAGCTGTTGTGACTTAACCCTCAAGACACAAACCATCTCAATCTAGTACTTTTCTTCTTTTAAATTATCCATCTTTTTTGCTAATACATATTCAAGTATCATGTTATCATGGATTCTCGTGTCCAGTGAATTAGCCACAGAGAGCAGCTATTAGTGAAGTAGCACGGGTCCTTCCGTAATTATATCTGATACGTTAATTATTCAGATATCGTGAGATGCGGTCTGGTGTGATGTAGGTATCAGAAAAACATTTTCTTTATCGTGCCGACGTTTACATCATGCCTGGGATTTACAACCATAGTTTACATTTAGAAAATACATATAGAATTTGGAATGATTTATTTTATATATAATGATTTTATACAATGTCAATCCCAGGCCCTGAAGATGATCTCAATAAAAGATCGAAACGTCGGCACGATAAAGAAAATGTTTTTCTGATACCTACATCACACCAGACCGCATCTCATGATATCTGAGTAATTATTCATTAACGGTCACTAATCTCTACACATATCTGATATGTTTTAGTCAGATCTCATCAAAAGTAATAATTTTAAATTGATTTATAGTTTTTATACAAAATGTGGCCCAGATAAAAAAATTAGTATTATTAAGCTGGTTTCGCATTCATCGGCTTTAGCCCTTTTGCTGTAAGAAACTTTTCCCTTTTTCTTCTCCTTCTTAGACTTCTTGAAATATGCACTTCTCATTTTGCTAAAATTTGTCTTATCCATTTTTGCCTCGAAGGTGGAGTTATAAGTAGTATGTTAAAGAGTAAAGATCATAAATGACATTCTTCTTTATAAATTAATGTAATAAATGTATGTTGGGTACAAAAAATACAAAGGACTTCTTGAAGCAAATTTCAAAAGACCAGACTTGACCAGTGCAAAAAATAGGTAAGTCCTAATGATTGGTACTGTTGGGCTGTTAAAAAAAAAAAAAAAAAAACTTTTGTGATTTATACTGTCCACTTTACTGGGTCTATCTTTGCTTATTTATGTTACATACAAATATTTGTCATGGAGTTAGTGTGGAAGCTGAAAAACATGTGGGTGAGATGTGAACCTGCGAGATAAGACCCAGGAAAAAAAGTGGTCAGTGTCCGATCAGTCTGTGCCCGCCCACTTGCAGTCGAACAAAATACCAACTTTAAAGCAATGCGATTTATATCAGAAGAATTTCAAGCCCATCCACCCTTCGTGTAATACATGCTTACAGTACTTTTGTTCACGTTATATTAGCAAAACATTCGAAGGCAAATGACAGGATTTGAACAAAAAACACCATGGCAAATATGACAAATGGATGAATTTACAATTATGCCACTGTAGCCACGTTTTAGCCAGAAAAGTATTGTGTATTCAACAGCAAAGTAAATATAGAACAGTAACAATTCATAATATTTTGAAGTAATTTTTATTTTGATAAAACATCAACGATTTTCAATTGAAACATGGTGGCATGGTAAGATTTACTTTACCAAGAAAAATACTCCTATAAATTAGACCCAGGCACTAAATTCATAGATTTTCCAATGAAAAAGTCTCATATAAGGAGACTGCAAAATGAAAAACATTTCAGGATTACACAAATAGCAGATGACTGCAATGTTGTACCCGCAAACAGAAAAATTCATACCGCCCTCTCAAACGCCTTTGCTGCTTACCGCTTCTCGTTCAATTCTCAGTTCAGTTATCTGTTAGTACTGTGATTGTGACCAACCAATTTTGAGATATGTGCGCGAAAGAAAGGTTTTTTTTTCTATCAGAGAAATGGTCAAACAAGTCCACAAGAAAGAGAAAAACAGTGTTCGTGTATTCATCTTTACTTTTACTTAACGTACCTATTTATTTTTTTATTTTTATGGACCCTTCTAATTCCATTCCAGAGAAGTGTCCCCTTTTGGAATGTTCAATTAGATTTTGACATGCTGATCATGACATCTGGGTAAATTCAACTACTGTAATACAGCTTCAACACTTACAATGTTTTAATTATAAATTTGGCTTTGATTGTATAATTTATTTTGAACTCCCTAAGTTAACCAATTGAAGATCAGTCCACTGAGGGCAGCCAATAAATAATCAAATGAAAGTTTTCACAAAGAAATATCTTTTTAAACATACTACAGTTTTCATAAAAAATTATAAAACCATTCTTTAAATTTAAAAATCGTGGATTTTTTTACTGTAAAGAAAATGGCAGTACAAAGTTTGTCATTCCATTAGTAGATTGTTTAAAATGCCCAGGATTTTTAAGATAGGAAGTTTCAAAAGAAAAAAAAAAAAAAGAAATAAGCAAAATACTGATAGAATGTAAATATGACCGATATAGGATGTAAACCAAAAAAATACGACCGATAAAATTAAAGAGGAGGACGTCATGACTGGTCCTTGGATCACCGAGGAGATCAAGGGAGAGATAAATAAAATGAATGAGCTGAAGAAAACCGCCGACGAGAAAAAAGACAACTCGAGCGTCGAACTGTTCAATGAACAGAAGAATAAAGTGGACAACATGGCGAAGGCGGCTCGCGATGAATACTTGGCAAAACAGTCCAAAGATAAAACAAACGTGAGTTCCAAAACGTCTTATCAAATCTGTTTGTGTACCATTTCTATTGTAGTTACAATTTTTATTATGCACGTATGATTTTCCAGGAGGAGGAAAAAGTCAATAGTACAAAAGCGGATGAAGTCCAAGAGACGACTAAGAATGGAAGTGTTACTGAATAGAAGTGAGAATCTATAGTCATTATACTTAAGGATAAATTACTATATACACCCTTAGTTCAAAGAATGAATGTCCGTATATACATTTTGATGTACATATAATTTTAAATGGAATGCAAGAAAACCTATTAAATTTATTTTTTATTGTTTTTATTTATTGAGTTAACAATATTGGTAAAAACATAGTAGATACTTTATTTGAAGTAGTAAATTTTTTACAATTAATATAATATATACATTTTGAAAATGTGTTTACAAACAAATATCTGTCTACTGATTTCTTTGTTGATTTTATTTTTTTCTTCATTATTCATGAATTATTACAAAATTAATTGAAGGAGTTAAAAATCCTTCAGATTCTTTTGAAAAGTTGCAACATTTTAAAAGACTAGAAACACTGTAAAAATTTTAAAAGAAATATTTCAAACTGTTATATCAAGTATTAATTCTCTTAAAGCGAATTACCTCATTTGAATAGTACTTTATAATGATTATTTTTACTTTTCAACTTTTATTGTCTTTTAATTAATTATTTGCTATTAGTAAAGTAGAAAAGAACTATTCATGTGCTTTGACTTACTTTTAAATAAATATTTGATTCAAAACTAAATTTTCCACTGTCCAGTGATTTTATTTGACTGCCACACGTTCATTAACTGTATCCCAAGGCTTTTGAGTTTTCTGTTTTAAATTGGGCATTTCAATGCCGCTGCTTGTACTTCTTGTAAGTGCATCAAGCCAATAAAAAAAAGCACTTTTGCGGCGCCCAAGGACGGTGGATAAATGGACATGCCGTTAACACTTTGTTGCGGCGGGCACACACTTGTTACTTCACTACAAAATGAAAACCAGTAAGTCAAAATTAATTTTAACTAAAATTCTCAAACAACAATATTGGATTAAGTGTTGTTTTCTTGTATTTTAGTTTATTTACTTTTTTTAATATATATGTTACACACTTTTATCACAATATAATTTTCCTTTTAAATACGTATGCATGTATTAAGAAAAATGGGCCGCCGAATTAATCTTACTTTTAATAGTTACAGTTTGATGTTGTAAAGTGAAGTAAGAGCCCTTTTTCCAAATAATCTTCTATTGTTAAATTCATTATTGGATACATTAAATTAAAATCAGTAGGTAGGTTGTTATTAGTTCACATTCTCACATATTTTTTTTCTGAAAAGTTTATTTACGTCTCAAATAATAAACAATCCTGGCGTTTTTAATCATTGCATCGTTTTGTGTCAAATCTGCGTGATGATAGTATAAATGTTTATGTTATGCATGTCTGTGGGACATAGTTCGCTATTTGTCCTCAATGTAAAGTTTTACCGGTAATGATATTCGCATGATTAACAAAAATGAGTTTTTTTTTTTTTTTTTTTTTTTAAATTATAAATACATCAAGGCTATTCAATTTTTTATGTTGACAGTCAAAATAACATTCGTCTTTCTGTAAACAATAACAGATATAGCATCACCCCTTAATGACTTTTGTCAATTGAAAATCGCCTTCTGATTTCAACCATTATTTAATGAATTTAAACATCAAAAAGGGACCTCCTCCTAAAAAAAGAAGTAAAAAAAAAAAAAAAAAAAAAAAAATGGTACAATAATAATTTATTCTACATGACAGGCCAAAATTTATTACAAAATAAATTCTACGCTTTCCTTAAGGTGATCAATGATATAAATACAATGTTGACAGTAATTATCACACTCTAGATTACAGAAAAATAATGTTTTAAATTTTGGTTTGATAAGATATCGCATTCTGACATTTATTTTGTGTTTTAAATATATAAATGATAAACTGTGTCTTAGGAAATGCGGTGACAAGATCATTAGCATTTTTTCCTTTATTTGTCTGGGCCTGTTTCTTCATGCCCTTGGAATCATTATTATTTTAAAATAAATAACCTAAAACATGTTTGTAAATGTTTTCAACCATTCATGGAACTCGGCAAGTAATTGGAAGTGAAGTCTTGCAATACTTGCATTTTTTTGTGGTCTGCCTCATGCTTTATTTACACTCGAATTTTTAAACTTAATTAATAATTATTTACTGAAATTTTGTTGAAAAACCTTAACAATTTTTAAATATATATTTAACATTTATGATAAAAACACAGGATTGTTTATCAACAATAATGTTAAGCGAGTGGTTAGAAGTTGGATTTTCGAGCACAAAACATGTTCTACAAGAGATGTCAATGCAGAACACATGATCTTCCTTTAAAAAAAATTTTTTATTTGTGTATTTTTATTTGATTGAATATTTTTATTTTTTATTTTTTTTTTTAATCAACTGGTTATTTCACTTTTTTTTTTAAATTTTTTATCTATTTACTTTTCCCAGTTTGGGAAAGTCTTTTCATCTGTGTATATTGTTGTTCAGGGAGAGTTTTATTGCGAAACCTGCGACATTTGTTTGGAGACGAGAGAAGAGCTCGAGGAGCACACTGGTGAGCATGTTGTGTGCGGACAGGACGGCTGCACATTCTCTGCCATACCGCCAATAATAAGGCAACACGTACGGCTCCAACATGCCACCGGCCTTTATGAAAAAATCGCCAAAGTGTCCAATCCGGAGGAAGTCAGTAAATGGATAGCCGATAGGAAAAAGTTAGTTATTATCGTGAGAAACTATAAACCGGATACTTCCATTTTTAATTGATATCTTTTGTTAAAATTGGTTGTACCTGTTACATTTTTGCAAGTCGCATGAGCTAGGTGCTTCGAAAATATCAGCTTCCTGCTTTAAAAGACACTAAACTTTTCAGTATCGAACAAAAGGCATTGATTTACACATTATCAAATTATTTTCATTATAACACTTAAAGTGAAAAATATTCACTACAGCTTTATAATGCTTTTTTTTATTATAAAGTAATTTATTCATCAACTACGTAAGTATATTAAAAAGTATGGTGTAAAAATAAAAGATATAAGAAAAACATTTTTTGTAGCTTTGTGAAATGGTAAGTCCTAATAGTTTTAAAATTTAATTTTGTTTTTTCTGGTTAATTTAAATTTCAGAAAATATCAATACAAGTACAATAGTCAAGTTTTTCCATCTAAAAATTTATTAATATTTGCACAATATTTCTTGTTCGGAAGGAAGCCAGGACGTTGTATTAATGCTTAAAAGTATGGTCTTTTTTTTATTACTCCTGGCACATGCAAGTAGCTCTTTATGGCATGTTTTTTCTTATTATGCATAGGATGAACCCGCCTGTAACTATAGTGGCCGGATTTTCCTCCAATTTGGTCTTCTTACAGATTAAATAATTAAAGTTAAACAAATATTCAGATTTTGTGCAAAAGGGAGCATATAGTATGGGAGGTGTAATTAAAATTGCACCCAAACTCAAAAAATGTCCTATTGATTTTCTTCGAGAAATTGGATTATTCGGGGAACAAAAAGGGTTTCACGTGTTTTTTTTTTTTTTGTTTCGATTTGTTTAAAACCATTTAACCCATCTCCGCTTGGCTTAAATATAACTTTCTTCTTCATTCAACAGAAACAATGAAACTTTTATTAATTTAATAAGTGCATTAAAATGCCTCGACCACTTTTTTACTCATTTTTATCTAACCTCGGTATGGTCAAATGGATGAAAAAACTGAATTATCTGCCACAACAAAACAGTTTTAAAATGTCTACAAATTGACATAATAATTATTATATTATCATAGCAGTGTTAGGATGACCATGCCGGTGAGCGATTCTCTACTCCAAAATATCGGACACGGATACACCCAATTATTCGTGAGACAAAAAAATTTTGAAAGTTGAAATTTTCAATTTTTAATATTTTCATTTTGCCATTGTACTTCCTAAAATAAACCTATGTGAATATGTGATTTTTCAGATTAAAAAAAATGTAGATAGCAATAAAAATATATTAAAAGCTATCAAAGTGTATCGATAATCAAAAAAATTTTAAAAAGCAAATATTTTTCAAATGAACTAGGACATATTTTTTTTGTGAAACTAATACGAAATTTTGTTTTAGGCAAAGGAGTTGAGAAAATGGTCAAAACTTTGATTCTACCTCATTGGGGTTCTGTTATAAAATCCTTAATACCAACTCACGGAAATCTGTGCAAAGTGCATTTTATCAATTTATGAAATATTAAAATTGCACTTTTATTTATGACAAATAAATTTTTCTATTTTGCATGTTGTGCTATGTTATAGAAATATTTTATACATTTTAATGGTAGCCGATGAAAAGCTCTCTTCTTTCATACAGTCTGTTTGACGATACTTTTAGCTGTTTTTGAATAAAACTGAAATCAGATAATTCCGATAACAAAATTAAAAAAACAAAAAAAAAAAAAAAATAAACGATAAATTTAAATAAAACAAAGACCTAGTTTTGAAAAATATCTCGTTTTTTGAAAATCTTTAGGTTATTGATACACTTTGATAGCTTTTCATTTGAGCAAGTAGATACTTTGGAGTGGAGATTTTACCAAAAAGTATGGCCCAAATCCGTAACGCGCCAACCTGGTCGTCTATTTGTGAGCATGTTCAAAGGAATTGGAAAATATTTATTAACAACCAAACGATGTCATTGTCAATTTGCAGACATTAAAAATTGTTTTCCTGATGGCAATAAATAGGTTGAAAGCTTGTTAGATTATAATTAATTATTGTTTTTGTTTTTCCATCCACTTGTCCATGCCGAGATCCAGATTATTTTTTAATTAATTACAACAATTCTAAAGTGCTTTATCGAATTATATATAAAGTTGGCAAATTGCAAACTTTTTGAAAATTTAATTTTCAGTTTAATTTTTTTTTTAAATGAAAATCCTTATGGGCTCCAATGTGCATTCAAAACTGCTAATTAAAAATTATTAGGGGAAAAAAAGGATGAATTGCTTTTGTAAAAAGCAATTTTTTTAAATAAAAAATGAAACCAAGTTTACAACCTAAACTACCATAACTAACAATTACATATTACAGGAAGAGCGTAATGCGTATCTGAATATTACAAAATGTTTTAGTGATTAAAGCTGAATTTATTCCTGAACCACACCGTTCATGACACTGAATTTTATCCTTTTGTTTTGGAACAAAAATAATCTTTTATTCATATTATTTATATTCGTTTTTAAAAGATAAATTTTGTACTTTTAACGAGTAGTTGAAACATACTAAGTGGACGTAAATCTTATTTTATTTTTTAAGTAGATCTTTCTAAGCATGAAACGCAAGAACTATGTTAATTTAAAAACAAAATCTAGGTGTAAATAATTAATAACAAGTTATACAAATATCCTTTACAGGCTGCAAAACATTTTTTTTGAGTGATTTCCAGAAGGAAAACTTATATTTTATGATTATACATTTTGAAGTCATTTTTTCTCAAGTGAGATGTTAAAACGTGTTTATGTTATAATTATAAAATCATTTGATGATTAGAATACTCTTCTCAAAAGAGAAATAAATCATTTAGTATAGCAAATAAATGGCGCTGAGTAATTTACGGACCAGTAAATTAATATGGTAAATAACCATAATGGCTTATTTTACTGGTTGTTTTATTACCTTGCATAGATATAAATAATATTTTAATGATGATGATTAGTTGTATCAAGTTACTTAATGTAGTGTTTACTATTAGTTTGGATCTGCTGTTTGATTTTTATGTAAGGCACATGGAATAACTATCATATTTTCATGCGCATGTTGGAAGTATGTGTTTTTACAAAACCTGGTAATAATTTAAGAAAAGCAGAGGCAGTGTTGTAAAGAAATATACATATTACACATCCCATTGACAGTTTTGGGCCAATTTCTCACTCAATTGGTTGTAATTACAAAAAAAAAAAAAAAATTGAATCTGCGTAAACGTAGTGCTTCTCGGCGAAGATCCAATATTCAAAATTGTGTTATTGCGACTGGGAAAGCACACAAAATAGAATCCACTTTTGTGGAATTCAACTTATTTGTTATTTTTGAAAAATCAAAACAACATTATTAATTACCCGTTACTTATACTTAAAAACTTAGAAAAAAAAAGACAGTTGATAAAAATTTTTGTTTTGCTATTTTACCATCCAACTAACTTAGAAGGACTGGGAATTTTTGATACAGAAGTAAGTAGAATACCACTGGCTTTCATTCATTAAATTTTTTACCAGCTATATTTTTTTATTTCTTTCTTTTCATTTTTCTTCTTCTTTTTTTAATATTGAGAAAATAGCCAATTATTTGGTTTTAGTCAGTTATCACGGGTTTTCTTTCAGCAATTACCCAACGAGTGAGAAAATAGCGCAGAAAGAAGAGGAGAAAGCTGAAATGATTGAGAGGGGCGAAGTGCTTAACGACGGCTTAAGGTTCAAGCAACTTGCGTTAAAAAGAAAAAGTAAATTCATTTCTATATATTAATAGGCTAATTGAAAGGGTCCGAATTTCTATTTTGTTACTGTTGTAGCGACTTCAAAAAGAAACAGCCAGTGGAAAAAAAGAGTCAACATCATTCATAATTACTCGGAAGAATTCATCTTAGTCGATGGTCTACCTTCAGACGAATCAGGTATGATTTACGATTAAAAAAAAATCTGAATTTTTCGCTATATTTGTATTTGAAATAGCAAGCGAAGAGTCAGGAGAATCAGATTCGGATTTGGAGGAGGACAATGATATCGGAAAATTTAGTGATGATGAATGGATTGATGATCAGTTTGAAAAGGAAAACGGAAATAAAGAAGTCTGTGGAGTTCTTGGCTTATTAACGGCGTACAATTCTGATTCCGAAGGTAGGTTAAATGAGGTAAATTGCCTTCTTTTTTTTATATTTATAATTATAATTACAATTTCATATTTAGAAGAACAAAGTTCAGACATACAGAATGATAGTAAGAAAGAATCATTCGAGAAATCTGAAAACGAAAATTTGCCCGATCCTGAAAACAAAAGCGGTTTGGAAGAAGAACCACCCGAAGAGACAAAAATCCTTAGAGAAGAAATAGATGTTCCGAATATATTGGTAAAAACGGACCTGGTGACAAATGAAGATACAGAAGAAAAACCTATACATGAAAAACGGAAGAGAGTTCAATCTGGCAAGAGAAAATTGATTAGCAACGTTCCACCGAAATACAAACCTTCCACTCTTCTACAGAAAGTAAAACAAATGAGTTTTATAAAAAAAAAACAAGTCCCGTATTAATTGCATGCTCTTTTGTTTCAGCTTTTGTCTAAAGAGATTAAAAAAGAAAGAAACTACATTCTTCAGTGTGTTCGTTATATTATCCAAAACAATTATTTTAAACCTGAGAGCAGTAAACTGCAGGACAATAATTTGATCGATGCAGAATCTGGGAATTGATCAGTTATAAAAGTTTAAACGTAATGAGCAGTTTTTGACGAAATTTTTTTGTTATCAATTGTAAATAAATGTATTATATTGCTTATAAAATAACACTAGTGTTTTCTGGTCCGATAGATTTAAAGTGATTTTCTGTGTTCCTACTAGCGGTTCTGGGTTCGAATCCCTCAGATGGCTTTTTAATTGATTGTGGTATGAAAAATATCTTGTAAAATGGCCCAACCCCTCATCACCAATACCCAACGGGTAGTTGGACGATGCTTTCCTGTATGATAAGTATCTACATCCCAAAGCCACCCCGCGAGTTGTTGAACTCACAAAATACCAAACTGTTTGGTGAATGTATATATTTGTAAAATTTTATTTTATGTGACACAGACTGGCACAGTTTGAAAAAGGCAAGCCCTAAAGATGGTACACAAGCCACTCAAAATATGTCACTCAGGATTTGGTTTTCAGTTATTTAGAAATCATAAACTTCTGCATTCTTGATAATTCTTAACCCTATTTTACAGGAGTGCTCAAAACGGTTAGCAATGCTTTAAAGCGTTTAATGTACATGGATGTTCATCTTGCCGATTCTGACGCAATGTTAATCCTCATATGTCTTGATTTATTTGTGTATTATTTTATTTACTTATTTTAATGATGCAAATAATGCTTTATTCCCTTTTAAATGTACATGTTTTAGAAATGTTTTGTTTTATAAACAGTAAAATAATAATAGTGAATTTAAAATATAAAAAGTATAATATAGTATTATAAAAAGTATAATCATCTGAAATAATAATCATAATAAAACATAATTATGATAAAAGGCCCTAAAAAGAAATAAATAAATACGAGTGCATGTCCCCTTAGGCAGGCTTGGGCACTCTCCTGCTTTCCAGCTGCGCCTTGCTTGCTTCTTCGGGCTTCCACATGCTGCGAAGGAGGGGGGAAAATGGCAGATGCTTAAACGGTGATGCAAAAAATAAATAAATAAATAAAACAAGCCATCAAGGAATGTGTGTTCATAGTTCATATATGTTCGACACTGAAAAATTCATTTGCGAGGTGGAGTTGCATCTTGCATTTATTGCATCTATTAAGCAATTCAACGGAATATTCGAATAGAGAGGTGAAGGTGAAACACAAAAATCCAGATTTTTTTCTCACAAGTTGCTTCAACAATAAAATTCTTGTAATACATCCTCCCCCCCCCCCCCGATAAACTGAACAATTTTACCTATTTCCGGCCTCTGCCGGTTTTCGCTTCCTCAGGTGCGGACCCCCTTACGACTTTCTTCGTCCGCACCTTAGGTCCGTTCGTGGGTCCCATAAACTCGCCAGGTCAGTCGCATCCGTTGGTAGGTCGCTCAACGGCCGGTGCCGTTGGTCGGGTGGCTACGAAGCTGCGCTCCCGATCCATGTTGCTGCAGGCAATGGAGAGTGAGGACCTCAAGGCCGTTAGGGAAAGGGTAAGGAGCAGCCTCGGCCATTACTTAATGCCGAGGTCCCTGAGCATCGCCTTTGTACGCCCAGGGATGCATCCTCTTGCCCCCACTACTACACCAGCCGCCAAAAAATTGGGTTTTTGGTGCAGCTGCATGAGGGCATCCCTTAATACCCCATACTTTTCTGCCTTGAGGTCCGCCACAGCATCCAACGCGCCTGCAGTCTCGTATGCCACCACGAGGTCCAGGACGATTATCCCATCCTCGTCGGTGGCCACGACGTCCGGCCGGAGACTAGAAGAGAGTTCATTTTGAAACTAACTGTACTGAAACATGCTGTTCTTAACCCTACGTTGCGCGCAGCTGGCCTGAGAGCTCAACTAAACACCGTTTTGCCTGCTATTTTTTTACCTTGTGGCGTAACACGCCCGTCTTGGTAATTTCCTATTTGGAGTGGTCCATAGGAATCCCCAAATTATTCTGTCGTCAACTTTCACTCTCTAGCCTAGGCCCATCCTGGTTTGTCGAGCTGACTGCGTCATAAATAAAAATATAAGTTTTTTCACTATATTTGTAATCGTTCATTTCACTTTTCAATTCAGTTTTATTGACTTTTATTCTAGATTTCCTGCTGAAATGGACAAAAAATGTATAATTTTTGTAAAAACTTGTACAAAATTCACAATTTTGGTAGTTTAAGTTTAAGCTTCATTATATTCAATAAACTCGTTTGTTTCCATCCAATTTGGTGTATTTGATTTCTGTAAATCCTAGCAAAGGCTACCTTAAATGTGTTTCGGATTAAATTCATTAGAGGGGTAGGGGGAGGGTAAAACAAGTAGGTGGCCTCTCAAGCCGGGTGCGCCTGGTTATGTTTCATTCAGAGGTGCATCCGATGGAGGGTTAAGCATGTATAGAATGGTCTTTCATTTCCTAGCATGTGTTTCAAACACTATAGAGACAATTGAAAACAAGAAGTGGGAAGTGTTCTAAATTCTGTGTTAATTCTGTGTTTTGAGCACTAGTGCTGAATGGGCCTTACTGATGGGAAGAATTCGTTGTTCGAAATGCCGAAGAAATGCCCTATGAACAAATGGCGACTGCTGAAAAACATACAAGGTGTAGTCTTAGAACCATAAACCAGCATTAGACTGCTGTTGCCTTTCTGTTTTTTTTTTTTTTTTTTTTTTTTTTTTTTTTTTTTTTTTTTTTTTTTGTTTTACCGTTTTAAAATTTTTGCAGTCCTTACAACTTTACTTTGGTGTAACTTTTTACATACATGTCTTAAAAAAAAAAAAAAAAAAAAAATTGTACCAAAGTGGCTTTGAGGAACAAGTCCAATTAATGTGGAACACACTTGAATGTGCTAGAAGAAGAGGAAGAACTTGAAAGTGAACATTATGCAAACTGTGAACATGTTTTTGATGAAAACAGAAATTTTGTAAATGTTGCACATAACCCCACATCAAAGATGGGAAAAGGACATGTGTAATTAGTATTTAGAGAAAACAATTGCCCAAAAATCACTGTTAGGAATATTCTGGCTTCAACGATCACCAAAACAGGCTATTGGATATTGGGCCAGACTTCGGTCTTATCTGCCCAGCTGCTGAGGTTGGTCTCTGGAGGGGGGGGGTGTCAACAGCTAGGTTATATCATCCCTCAATGCAATTAGTTCCTAAACCCAATACCACTCTCACTCACTATTAATTTCATTCTTTCCTATTTACATATATTCCTGTACCTCTATTAGTAGTGGTAGGACTACTGGAAAACATCTCCAACAATGATAGCGCATATACAATCATGACCCCATTTACAGACTATGTAATGAGGAGGAGGAAACAGCCACTCATATCATCTTTCAATGCGAAGCAACGGCTCAATGGAGGTTCAATCAAACGCATAAAAACGACTCAGAGAACCATATTGAAGCAACAACAGTCAATGACTTGATACTTCTGAGAAAAGGATCGAGTCTATTGACTAAACCAAGGAACTAGGAAGGTACAATAAACCAGAAGGCTGCAGTGCCTGGGGGTACACAAACCCCGCCTCCTGATATCCTTTCCCACCATACCATACCATTGCTATTTAAACCTGTTTTAAAACTAACCTATACATTCTTGCTAATAAATACATTCACTCTTAAAAAATTATTGTCTACAATAGAACTAGTTTCTCCTTATTAATAGCACATTGGAAAAGGGAAACCTGCCATGCTCAAATTAAATATACAGTGAAAAAAAAACCCTCATCCTTTAAAAAATGGAACAGAGGACTCAGAAATAGACTGCTTGCTCAAGAACATCTTAAATCTAGCAGTATGCTTACTTGTGAGCCAAGGCATGGCCTTTATCACAATTTTGCATAAGAGGCTTTGGCACAAATTGGATTATTATGTCAGTCACAGTAACAGGGTTTGAAAAAAAGTTTATTTTTCTAAAGCTTTATTTAAATTACTGAACAGCTATGTACACCTTTTATAAACAATAATTCACTACACTGCATAAATAAGTCTTCATAAATAGTAACAATTTGCAAAATAATATTTACACCGTGTTTTTACATTCTTGTTTAGACTGAATAAAGAAATTACAAATGTCTGCCTGTCCTTTTACATCTTTAGTTCAAGTACAATGGTATAATTAAACACAATTCTTTCAATACAAACTGAGCACACACAATACCCTTAAATTATTTTATTTGTTTTATTGTTTATAATAAACAGATTATTTTTTGGACTGTTTTTTATCATTTATAATCCTGTAGGTGTTGGCCTCTGGAACAAGAAAACAATTAGACGAAAAAAAAAAACACAAAAAACAAGTAACTCACTCTACCTTGTATTTTCCATTCGTATTGGTAAAGAAGTTTGTGTATTTCCATTCCGTAGTTTGTTTCAAGTACCATATCACCTCCATACTGTGTAGGGACAAATTTTGCATCGATATGCTCAATGAGTGAAGTTTTATTATCGCCATGAAAGTATATCTAGAAATAATTATAGAAAATAACACAAGCTTGAAATATATATTTAAAATTTTAAAAAAATTGCTACTTGTCACTTTACCCTGTTTCTCAACTTTTCGTTAATGAACGGTTTGAATATAGAAAACAACATGTTAAATATGTAAGGCTGGTTAACTATGTGCACTGATTTAATTCTGCAAGGAAGGGCTTCCTAAAAAGTGAAAATTCAATTTAAAGTCACAGTATGTTAGTATTATTAAGTTCTTTTTGTCATATGAGCAAAAATGATCATGTAAAACTGTGGCGGTTAAAGTTTCCTATTTGTAGTGTTTAAATCTAAAATTTTACCTGGACCCATTCAAGCAACATTTTGGCAAAGCCAGGCGAGAACTGCCAGACATGACCTAGTGAGAGGCCTTCTAAATCAATAATGACATTGGCACCCGCGATCTGCGTTTTTGGCTCAATTAGGGCCGCGCTGACCACAAGCATGACTCCTCGGATTATTTCGACGAGCGATACTTCTTTCGTGTTCCACTTCTCTGCTCCGTACAAAATACAAAATTAAATTAGTCCGTAATACTTTCTGTGTAATAAACTCACTGCCTATTTCTACAAGAAGAATCCTTCTTCCGTGCTGGTCCCTGTACGGCATAATCGTGAAGATGCTGTGCTTGAAAACGTTGACATCTTTCACGGCGGATAGGTTTTCGCAGTATTTCGGATTTTTCGCTCTAAAGTTGAAAAATTTGACAAGCTGCAAGAAAAGCGACATCGTCAAAATTGTGTTCCAATCAAAATTAAAATATTTGGCCAAATAAGTGATCAGACTTTATCAAAGGCACTGTCAGGGTAAAATTTGCAAGCTCTTAGAAATGACAGAACGGAGGTTTCATCATCAATTGGAAATACGATGTTGTCCATTTCTGAAACAAAGATTTCAATTATGAAAATACTTTTGCACTTGGATGTTATTAATAATAAAAAAAATCGTTATATTGCTTAATGATTCAATATCTTGCAGCAAGCAAATTCCCTTTACTATATCATATATCTGGAAGATTGACCTTTTTCAAATATTTGGATCAGTAAAAATGCCAAACATCCACTTAAAATTCTTTTTATAAGACCAAAAAAGAAATATTTATTTTTCAGATAACTTGTAAAAAATCAATAATTTGCCAGAGCTTTTTGTAATTAATGGTGTCAATTTTAAAATGACCACAAAACAATGCATATTTAGGTGCATTCGTATTTTCAGATATTATTCAAAGTCGAATTCTTTTGAAGTTGTAAACTTTAAAGCCCGCCAGGAGAACCCGTTCGCTGGAGTTTCTAGATCAAGGCTGGTAGGTTGACGTCCTTCTAATTATTGAAGTGGTATAATTTATTAGCGTATATGGTAATTACCGAATAAACCCGACACAATGCCAGGGTCGCGTCTTTTTGAACTTAAGATTGGCGTACATCAAAATCTAAATTTATCCTCAATTATAGGACGAAATTACAGCTGTAAATAAATGGAAAGATGCTCCATTCAAGTAGAAAGGATACAATTTTTTTAAAACAAAATTTAACATATGTTAGCATTACTATTTAACATAAAAGTGAAATTCATTATCTTTTAATTGATTGTATGTTTTTGCCTTTTTGGTACGGCACTTGCTTTTATTTACATTGCCTGAAAATGTTTGAATCTTTTAAACTAACGATTTATGTTTTAGTTTTTTGTACGCTTTTCTTAAATTAAAGAGGTAGTTCGTCGTTTTAAAAGAAAATCACGTTTGAGAAGTTAAAAGCCATTTTGTGATCACACTTTTTGTAATCATATTGAAAGCTCGAGTTTAACTGGACGAAAGTTGAATTTTTTTACACAACGACTATCACTGAAAGTCACAGTAAAGAAGAAAAAAAAAAGAGAAAAAATCTCCTTTGGCCAGACGAACTTCAGTGCGTCTGCTCGTGTATAAAACAAGTCTTGAAAATATAGTAAAATTGGTTCAGGGCTGACTAGCGTTCATTACATCAGGTTTAGTTCTCAATTATCTATGGGTGTAGAATTATAAAAAGATTTTTCGCAAGACCCGCTATAACTCGGCGGATCACGAAGCAACAGAAATAAATCATCGTACAAATTTTACTTTGTAAAATCCGAGTTCTGTATTGTTAAAATTGTTAAAGAAAATGGAAGCGAACCGGAAACAGTATACAGATTTTAAAACAAGACAAATATTCAAGAAAAAACAAACAAGGGACTTATCCAAACTAAATTCCACCGGCTAGCTAAAGAAAGTTTAGAAAATGCAATTAATTAAAAAAAAAAGAAAGATCTTAAAATCCCCCTTTTTCCTAAGAATACTTTCAAACAAAATGGTTGTGCCGTGCAATTCCGTGCATAATCTCCAAGGATCAAGATTGTTTTAAATAGATAACAGGTCATCAATTCTGTCTAGTTTTCTCAGTGCATTTCAAATCTTAGTCTATCAGAGCGAATGTGGGTCGATCTGAGGGATAGAAGGTTGACTACCTTGACCCCCTTGCCAGCAGGAAGGGCAGCGAAAAAAATGCGCAGAGCAATTTTGTACAAACGGAACGTCTATACAATGTTTTGAGTAATATCGTATTTGTATGAAGAGGTAAAAAAAGGAGAAGGGAGAGTTTTGAAGAGAAAGGCAACGCTGGACTACATTCATCATCACAATATGATGGAAAAAGCATCATGACTTAGTTTCCTTTCTATGTTGCTCACGTGTGTTTTAATCCACGTGTACAATGATCTACAAAAAAAAGAAAAAAAAGGTTATTTTTTATACACCTTTTATAATTTACTTTCTATTTGACTTTTTAAAAATGCAATTATTACTGTTTTAAAGTTTCATGAAGAATAAGAATACTTTAATATTCAGGGCGATTCAGTACTAGTACAACCAATCAAGAGCTTATACCATGCAACAAAAAAATTCGTATGAAAGAATTTCCGATTCTTAACTCTTTAGCAGATATTCAACATTTTATGTTTTTTCTTTCTTTCAACTATCTACAATTTTCTTCATAATTCTATTCGTAGCTCTTGAACTATTGACTATTGAAAAAAAAAAATTGAAAAGAACGTTAAATTTCCTTTGAGGAAGGTACATTCTAGAACGTCCATACGTCCATTTTAATTTATGGTAAAACATCAAAATTTTCAAAAAACTGCTAAATTTAAACTTTGTAAAAAAAAACTAAATTTCCAACCGAATTGAACAATTTTACGGTAGAGCTCGGGAAATTTCGTTAATAAGCTTTCTAGCGGATACCATTTTCTTTAACTCGAATGCATCGAACTCAAAGCAGAAATTTTATGCTAAATGGGGAAAAAAATGGTGTCGGTGTGAAAATGGGGGAATGGGGTTAATGTATTAATTCGATTTTTTGTCCTGGGAAAAATTTATTTCCCAACTCAAACTTAGTAAAAATGGCACAAAAAGAAAGAAAAATTAAACAAATAAAACAAATAACGAAAAAGAGACAATAAACATGGCCAACAACCAAAAATCAGAAAAATTGGACAAAATATCGACACTAAAGATAACAAAAGAAGAAAAAAACAGAACAACAATACACTTTTTTAAGTAAAAAAACGAGCGTTAAAAAATCTCATAAAAATGAAATGTGTGAGCCATCCATAAAAAAAGAACAACATAGACCTTGAAAAACCCAAATTTAGCCCAAATAAATAACTTGAACGTAACTCGGTTTTTTACTATGTTGTGAACAAGGGGAAGTGGTGTAAACCTTGTAATTGAATTTTTTTCTTTGGGAAAAACTTATTTCTAAACTCTACTTAAGAAAACAATACAAAGAAAGAAAAATGAAACAAACCACATCAAAAAAAGAGGCGATAAACATACTGAACAAAAGACACAATAAACGGTAAACAACCAAGGCAGAAAAAATTATGTTTAATTGTTCTTATATCTTCGTTGTAAGACTCAACTTTAACCTAACAAAAAAAATCCTGTATATTAATTAATTCTTCCATTGCCTTTTTTTTCTGTCAACACATCCAAAAGTGTTTAAAAATCGAGAAATACGCCGATCTTGTTTCGTTTTATATAATCATACCACAAACTAGAGTAAATTGTAAAAATTAAATTTACCTTTCCAGCAAATTTGGAAAATATCCTTCTGCGGAAGGTATTTGAAAAGAAAAAAAATCGGTGAAAATAAAATAAATGAAAGAAAAACACAATTGTTTAAAAAACCACAATAGACTAAATTTATGTTTCCAAGAACTTACGGATTATTAACTTAAATTTTAACCTTTATACAAGTACAACAAGAGCACAAAAAATGAGCTCTTTAGAGAGGAGCTAATTAGAAGTAGATGTATACGTACTTCAAGCACACTGATGAGTCCTAGTTCATCAAGGAACTTGATAGTTAAGCCGGGTTTTAGTGGTTGACTTTTTTCTACAGTCACACTGTCCATCCCAAAACTCTTTCTTTCTATGGCAAATGTGTAGCGCAGTGGGTTAGTGATATGTTGGTGTCTACTGGCCATCTTTGCAGAATCTGCAGTGTTGAGTTATAGCAACCTTCTTCAGATGCCTGTTCATTTTGCAGTTTACCGTTAAGAATGCTGTAAGGATTCTAGGTTTTTCCTGATGTCTTTGATGCTTTTTGCCCTTCTTACGTCTATAATTTACTAAAAGATTCTTGGATTGTGTACATCCAATAAGTGAATTCCACTGTTTCCTTATTTTCATTTTGTCTTTTTATCTAAAGAACTCATGGATGGTGTGAATCCCTGTGCAAAACGCAAGGGCGCAGGATCTATCAGCCCTTTTCTTTGCATGGGCGGCAGCTCTCTCCACTATGACATGGAATCGACCAAAGGGGGCACCATCTTTGAACTTAGTGCTTGGCTTTGATGGTTGCTTGGCTATCTGACAAGAGAGCCATGTATTTTAAATTGAATTGAGTACATCTCTCAAGTGCATGGACTTCAACCTGGAAAATACCTGTTCCACATCCGTCAGTGCCAGATAGAGCTCCAACTCTTCTTACTTTATTATTTAAGATTATTAGATATTACATTCCTGCACATGCTCATATCACAGCTCACAGCAGGTCATGACGGGCGTACCGTTTGAATCGTCTTATATCACCTGGTATAAGTGCACCTGACTTCGTAAGTTACATAATGAGCACCTATTCTCGCCTTGTCGCAAAATGGTTGAGTTTAAATGTACTACCTCGCACCTAATTTTGAATAACCAACGAAAATCTGATAAATGCAAAGTTGTCATTCGGTGGAGATAAGCCGTAAATTTCTTTTGCCAGTCGTGTACTTACGTGTAAAAGATAACAGGACGACCGAGATGTGGAGAGTAAAAGTATAAGCAAAAAGTAAAACTGTTTACCTCTCAAGATAAAGAAGTTGTTTTAAGGTAAGGCGTGGTCTGAGGTTCACCCATCTCAAATATGAAAAACCGCTGCATTTTTGTGTCATTTTTAAAAATATGGAAGCACCACTCCTCACAGCTTCAATGAAGTTGTGATTTCCTGCAAGACAAATTGCTATAGCTCTAGGTGTTTGGAAAACGAATGACAGGGAATGTCACACCAAGATATATGTCTAAATTACAAAAATTATTATAATTATGTTTTCCACGATTTTTGAAACAGAGAAATTATTGTGTTATTTATCTACGCAAACAAAAATGTAAGGAGTAAACTTGACAAGCATTAATTTTAAATTTCATATCGGCTGGTGTTAATTTTCTGTTTTAAGGTTAAGAAAACGATAACAAAACTGAGTATTCAGTTGGTGGTACTTCTTTCATTTTGAATCTTGCCGGATGCATAATATCAAACGAAAAAGTTTAAAGACGATGTTCGCCATCCTAGTTTTTGCTAAGCCCCTGAATAACGAACTGAACAGTGAACACAAATGAGGTCCATGAATCAAGGCCAACCTTCTTGGAGGAATGCTGAGTAATTTCTAGGTCAAATTGTTATTTGGCCGCTGTATTGATCGTAATCATGTTTGGAACATTAAATCATTTGTGTTATTTTTATTCCACGCGACAGTTTACTTTATTGGCCGGATGCGGTGATTAGTTCCGACTGGTCGTCCTGGGAAATTTTGACCGATCATGGTTGACTCACGAATTCACCTTGGCGGGAACAATTTGTTTTCTCTTGATTCGTCGACATTCAAATAGCCGATTTTTCCACTCGCTTCAATTTGACCTTATTGACTTCTAATTATAAATTGAAATAAAAACACACGAGTTTTCAAGATGCTAATTGAAGCATTAATTAAATCGAAAGCCTCGTGCACACAATGCACTGACTTCTGGACAAAATGGTTTATGTTTATTTTGTCATTATCATAAGTCTTACATACATTGTGGCTTTCACTAAATGAATGATTAAATAATGTGATATAAATTGAAATGAAAATAAATTCAACATGATGTTACCTGTGAAAATTAGAAAATTACTACTTATTTCAATAAGTTCGTTGGGGGTCTGACGAATAAGCTACGAGAAGACGAATAATGTTGATACGCCATCCTCTACTTTACTATTTTTTATTTAAACCCTTTTAAAAAGTTAAAGTATGATATTTTAGTTTTATTATCGATTTGTTAATGTTATTGTTATTTGACAAGCTCTTCGATTTTGTAAATTGCTCACAATTAGCTTGTCCCCCTCTTCCCCATTTCTATATGAAGTTCAATTTCCAGTTTTTTTACTGTAAAATTGTGAAAAGTTAAAAACACAACAAGAGTCAGCTATAATGAGGCATTCCTGATTAATTTTATTTTTTTAGATATTATATTCTGTTAAATGTATGTTCAGTAACAATACGTTTTTTTTTTTTTTTTTTTTTTTTTTACGAGGGTTCGCAAGAGCAGAGGTCGTATAAACCCTCAGGGTGCCGGTGTTTTTGAAAAAAAAAAGCCCATTTGTAAGTATGTCGGATTCGAATGCAGGGCCGCTGGATTCGAACCCGGGACCTTGACCTTACAGTGATGAGCGCCGTGCCAAAGACGAAACCTCGCGGCCTCTTTGTTAAATTGTGATTTCCCCTAGTGAGGTTTGAACGTTGAACGTGCAGTTTTGCCATTTCCTATTTATGTACAACTATACTATTTTATTAGGAGATCGTGAGATACGGTCTGGTGTGACGTAGAAAAACATTTTCTTTGTCGTGCCAACGTTTCGATCTTTATTGAGATCATATTCAGGGCTCAAAGTGACACGACACCAAATAATGACACATTTAAATAGAAAACAAGCACTTTGAGCTATGAAGATGATCTGAATAAAGACCGAAACGTGACACGACAAAGAAATTGATTTTCTTAAAACCTACGTCACACCCGACCGCACCTCACGATCTTCAAATAATCATTAACCATCGGTCACTAAACACTACAACATATACTATTTTAATTATACGGTTTATCAGTTTAAAAAATCATGGCAAGCCACCGTGAAGCGTTTCAAGGAAATGTTTTGAAGGCCTACGAAGGATGATTGGGCTTTCTAACGAGATAATTTTCGGAATAAATTGTGAGATATAATCTTGAGGTCTGCTAGGTGATCACTTTGGTCTGCCGGCATCTCGGCATCTTCAGTTTTGATCCAAAGTCGGTGGTCAATGAATAACTATGACCCACCGATGAAAGTGGCAAAATTTATCCGATTGACCAAACGGGTAGGTGTACATTCGTGCGGTTTACAAACGCTGTATCAATTGGGTAACTGATTGTCATCCACTCTTCTAATCTGTGCTGAATAAAGTTCAAATTTACGAGAGTTCATCGATATTTTGAGCAAAACGTCCTGGCACAAGGGTTGTTATGAACCATCTCTTGACGTTGCCATTGATCGATTCCATTTTCTCCACAATTGACGAGTAATTCAATAAAACGAAAGTCAGACGGTTTTAGAAGAGTGTCAAACGAATATTTCATGATCGGGTGAACAGATAATCCTTGAGGTATGCTTCTGCAACTTTTACGAATCGGTTGGCAGAAGATGGACGACATATTCGAAAGCAACTTTTATGATGGTGATGTGATTCATTATTATGTACAAGTGCATATATGTGTCACATTTCAACTTATTTCATAGTGATAATATTGGATTAGATTTCATGATTAGACCAAGAGTCAAAACAAAAGAGGATTTCCACGATTAGGGCAGAGACAGGCGAATCTGAAGTGAATGGGTCCAGGTAGGTGAAAGAAAGATGAGCGATCCTGAAAAGAATTTAAAGCGTTGGAGCCCCTAAAATAGAGCGCTTTGGACAACAGCGAATTCACTGTAAATAGTGGGTACCCATCCTTCAAATTGTCTGGCAACGGTTTGATAGAAAAGACTGTTTATTTGGATTCAAAACGTATTGTATGTTTTAAAATTTAAACAAGAAAATTGAATTTATTTTTATTATTTTCTTTTATAATTAGCAAATTGTTTTAAAACTTGATTTAAATCGGTTTGTTTTCAAGTTACCTCCGGGGCTGTGTTCCTAACAAAAAGGACTCCTAGTCGGCGGGCCGCTGTTTAATCAAGAAAATACCTGATCATAATTGACCTATTAATTATTTTAATTAATTATACTTTTTATTTAAGATCTAAGTTGAGGTGAAAAAGCTAGTGTCTCGAGCGGGATTCGAACCCACGACCATCGGGGTCAAATTAAAATATGTGTATGACACGTTCAAGATTTCGGCCCGATCTGATACTTTGATGAATCATGTCTCCTTCCTAGAATTCGATCATTAAACGTCATTGACGTTTGTAATCTTTCCCCACGGCCACCGCTTTATACCGCGCATCATACGTTGGGGTATTAGTATAATTTCAAAACAGTCTTAAAATAGCCCAAATTACGTGTCTTAGCTCGTTCATTTTTTAAAATCATTGTTAAAAGATTGCAGTCTATTAGTTCTCTCTCATAGTTCGTGATAAAGCACGAATGCCTCCATATCGTTTATTTTTTACTAAAGTCAACATTGATCTAATTTAATTCCATCTCAACTAAAAACCGCAATTAATTGTCATATTTTAATTGGTCGAGCGGACCTCGAAAATAGTGAATTAATGAAGTACACTTCACTAAAGCTCTCCGTCGCTATTTCAATTGTCGTCGAGAATCCAAACCGATTATACGACATTTGAAATATGGCAAAAGGAGGGAAACTTATAAGGTGGGGTTGAGATGGGGAGTTGATGTCAGAGTTGATCGAGGTTACGATAGGTGGTAGAGCAGCGGCGTATCTAGCTGACGGTCGTGGGTTAGAATCCCTCTCGTACAATTAACTTTTTTTCATGTCAACTAAAAACCGTAATTAATTGTCATTGATCTAATGTTGCAAAGAAAGCTTTTGCACAGCCTGGCGAATTATTTGATTTATCTAAATGCTGTGTGATTTATACGATCCTTCAGTCAGAGATTGAAGACCATGGGCCCAATGCTACTTAATAACCCAGCCGTTAAATTTTTCCCTGTGGATGCTAAGTGCCACAATCATGAAAAGATCGCCCGCGTAATTTCGTTAAGTCTTAACTTAAAGTTAGTGAATAACGGCTATCGAACCGAATCAGAGCCAGCATCAAAAGTCTGTTTCCTGTGCCACCGAGCACTCTTTGCGACCGGATGAAATCTTCGCCGCCAATGCTCACGTAACCGAAACGTTTCGTCAACGAGAGAGAATAATAACGAGCTTTTTTGTGCTTTTTTAATATAACACTTTACAGTTAATGAATAAGTCTGGTAAGGAAGTAGGCATTTTCTTCATAAACCAATTCCAAAACCATAACTCACTCAAACAACCTTTTTGCTTCGGTGAACACGGAAAAACTAGTAATTCAAGTTTATAAAGCGTTTTATGTAAAAGTTATCATTGTTGCAGGCGTTATCTATCTGAATTGCATAACGGAAATTGTGAGAAATCATTTTGTACAGATATCCCTAAGTAAATGTTTCGTCCTTCTTCTCGTGGCGAACTTCAATTCCCACGGGTGTGTTTCTTTTCCTCCAAAATACCAGCTATTTGTTTGGAACGTTTACGGAAATGAGCGTTTTTGGTGCAAAAACGTTTAGCCGTGGTTTATTTTGACTTCCGCCTGATTGATAACAATTATCGTCCCTTTAAATTAGTCATACGGCCTATAAACGAAAAACAAAAGAACAATGCTACAATTTTCATAAATTGTTGATTCAATTTTTGGTAAACAGTGTATTTCCACACATTCGCACAGATCGTGACGTAAATGTTGACATTGATTTAGTTGTTGGGTTTTGAAAAAAAGTTTTTTTTTTCTTTAAGCAATCGTAATTCGAGTTCTATAATAAGCAATATTTTAGGAGTATTATTAAAATATTATGTATTTATCCCCGACCTGTTACATAAATATAAACAGTTTGATTCGAACTATACGGAGAATTCTACTGGATGACCAATCTGTAGTCAGGTGGTTTCTGATCATTTTGGTCTGTCTGAACTCGCTGTTTCAGTATGGCCTCTCGCCGCATTCAGTGGTGGATCTGTGTCGAATTTTTTTTTGATCAAGGCAGTTTTGTTTCCAATAACAACACACCGACACCCCGAGAGTATCCGAACTCTGCCAGACCAAAACAGACAAGATAGAAAGACCAAAATAAAAGGAAACGACCGAATTACTTGAAGGCTTAAAAATCTAATTTGAACAAAATTTTGATATTGTTTACAAGCTGAATCTACCTTTGCCCTGTTAATTCGTCAATTTTGTTTGTTTTGGGTATATTTATATAAGGTCCTTCATGAATTGTATTTTTAAACAAATTTCCGAAACGATTTAATTAGGAGTACTTAAATGACCCATGCAAGTCGAATAATTTTACCGCTCTGCTTCAGAAAAGTAATTTTACTTAAAACTTTGAAAATAACATGGTTGTCGGTCGTATGAACTTTTGTTTTTTAAATTTAAGTCTGGAGCTTAGACTGTCAGTTAATACTACATATTTTTCTTTTATTGAAACGGTACGTTAAACAGATAATTAATCTTTATTAACCGTTAAAATGTCAAGGCACGACCATTACACCGTGCAGTTGCTAAAAGAACTTTAAATTTGTGCGTAAAAAGTATTGTGCACGGAAAATGAGAAGGCCTTTCATGATGTCTTCCGTAAGGCCAATTCATCAGCATGTGATTTCGAAATAAATGAAAGGAAAAAAGGATCGGTTCTTTCAATTGAAAAAGTTATTGATTGGCACAGGTTGTAACAAGATGTCTAAAACGCGAGAAAGAAAGTATTCTGTCGACGTGGAAAAATAATCTCAACTCAATAGACATAGAAAAGGTACTGAACTCAAAATTTCACCTTTTTTTTAAAAAAGAAAAATCATCTCCTTGTATAATTGTAAAAATTATTTACAACTAATTTTGTCAATAAATAAGCAAAGATTTCTCACACAACTAAGGCTGTCTAGTGCTAAGGAAATCAATTTTTTTTGTAAATGGGGTCAAATTGTTTGAAAAGGAGAACTTGGAACATATATTTTTAATGTGTGGCGATTAGTGACCGTTAATCAAAATTATTCAGAAATCGTGAGATGCGGTCTGGTGTGATGTAGGTTTCAGGAAAACATTTTCTTTATCGTACCAGCGTTTCGAGCTTTATTGAAATCTTCTTCAGGGCCTGGGATTTACAAGCATTGTTTAAATTTAACAAACAACAACATATAGAGTGTTGAAAACAGTTAAACTCAGTTAATTGAAAATCATCAAACCCCAACATATATAAACATAAAACAGCAATTTCTAACTGGCACTCTCAACACGACACACAAGAATGGCGCAATTACACAGCAGAAAAACACTTTGACTGAGTTTGACTCTTTTCCACATCCTACGTGCATTTAAATTTAAACAAGGCTTGTAAATCCCAAGCTCTGAAGATGATCTCAATAAAGATCGAAACGACGTTTTTATGTTTACGTTACGAAAATGTTTTTCTAAACCTACGCCATAATCTAAATAATCATTAATTACAGAAATTTGTGTGATTAGTGGCCATTAATCGATAATTATACCGAAATCGTGAGATGCGGTCTGATCTGATGTAGGTTCCCAAAAACATCTCTATCGTGCCAACGTTTCGATCTTTATTGAGATCATCTTCAGGGCCTGGGATTTACAAACATTGTTTAAATTTAACAAACAAAAAACATGTAGCATGTGGATAAAAGTGAATTTATACAATGCAAAATATATTTTTTGTAAATATCTACTGTGTGATTATGCCATTCTTGCTTGCCGTGTTAAGATTTTGCTGTTTTATGTTTATATATGTTACATTTTCAAAATCGTAAAACAGCAATATCTCACTGGGACTCTCAGCACGGCACGCAAGAATGGCGCAATTACACAGAAGACAAACACTTTGGGTGAAAAAAAATATTTTGATTGAATACAAAAAATATATTTTGCATTGTATAAATTCACTTTTTTCCACATCCTACATGTATTTGTTAAATGTAAACAACGTAAATCTCAGGCCCTGAAGATGATCTCAATAAAGCTCGAAACATTGGCACGACAAAGAAAATGTTTTTCTTAAACCTACATCTCACGATTTCTGAATAAATATTTTTTTTTCAATTGTCCCATTTACCAACCTCCAAGTCTCTTTTATTTAAAGAAGTACATAGATACATGTGTAAATAGTAACAATTCAGACAAACTTGAATCCTTGCTAAAATTTGAAGCAAAAACCCACACAATTGATGTGTGCAGTTTTGTTTATGAATCACAAAAATTGAATGCTTTTATTGTCAATGAAAGATGTTTTATTGTTGCGACATGTAATTATTGATTTGAATTTAAGCGCCATGTTTAGGGATGGTTAGGGTGAATAAAGCGAAAAGGCACAGAGAGGTTCTACTTGTATAAGGAAGTTTGCAATGAACACCTACTGTCGTATAAACCGAGCCTTTCTCAGCTAATATTAGAGATTCTTGTTGGCTGTTCAAACTAAAAGGAGAATTATTATAATTGAAATTCAAACCCTGGGTTTTGAATGAACCTCAAGATGATGACCTGTCCACTTTGTAACAGCCACGCCAGGGATGATGCATACCACTTTTTGGGAGTCTGCTCTCTTCTCTCAGGATTGAGGGGTATCTTACTTGGGTAAGACAGTCATCACCAGAGATGAAATACTGGAATATCTTTCTAATCAAGTGTCCCCTTTACCGCTGATTTCCTTTGCTCGGCACGCCTGGAGAGTGAGATACGAGTGGCTTTCTGATATGCAATAATTGCGTCCATGTACATATACTTTTATTTTTACGGTTTTGTTTTTAATACTCTATCAGTTCTCAAAAGGTAATCTGTTCTTATTTAATTCTTTTTTCTCATACTTCCATCTTTTATGATCATACATCTGCTATACGTTAAAAAGTTGTCTCTTCGAAGTATTTTGTTTTAATATTTATGTATTTGTAAGCTTTTAAGCAGTAAACTCTGCAGACGGCTATTAGCCATGCTTATTACACTTTGTATCATTATTTCTATTTTTCGTGTGTATCAATTCAAATAAAGTATTGTAAAAAAAAGGTTAAGCGTCATGTACTCTTACATGCTATTATTATTAATTACTTTTGTAAATAGTGCCTTGTCAATTTAAGTTGGAAGATATCTTTAATGATTATATTTTGCCATTTGGCTCCCCCCTGTGATAGTTATTGCTGAAATACACTATTAATCTATTCATCTATCTATCAGTCAAGGCGCGACCGTTTCAGATCTGCTCTGCTAAATTTTGAAAAATAAGGAAATCCAGGACACTTGATCCAAAGGTTATTGAAATAAAATTAAATTTAACTTATATGGGAATATTTCTTTCTGCTGCTTTAAAACGTAAAAGTAATTAAAAAAAAAAAAATGGGTTTTGAACCATTTGCTAAAGCTTGTTGGCGAGGTAATTTGAGATTGAACTCAAATTAGTACAACTTCCGATTCTTTCTCAATTTGCCTATTTGACGTGGCGTTTTTGTTTTTAAACAAACGGCCTGAGCTTCAGAAACGTGGAAGATTCGGCCGGGAGGATTTCTCAATCCTTGTCGATTTTCTGTGTACACGCGTTACATCCTGGAGTTGGGAGAGAAAACGACCTTTTCTGTCTTTGTTCGTTCGTATTTCCCATTGTTCACACCATTTTAATCTTCTTTTAACCGTGTAACTATTACACTTATTAACGGTTGACAAATTCCGACATTCCGACTTTTATGAGTTTCTCTTCCAGTTTTATTGTTAAATTATTAAAACGTTTTGTTCGTCCTATAAAGAGTTCATGCCCAATTTTTACAACAATTGCAAGAGTGAATTTTAATTGTTCACTGTTAATAATTAATACAATTTTTTTTAAAGAAGTTAATAATAAAACTAAAATCTACTGATGAAACAATGAAGGAGAACGGCCTTAGCAGTACTGAAATAATTAATCCTATCTCACGGAAGTTGAGCTTAAGGTTGTTATTCTTTCACAGTATTATTTGTTTATCTGCCGAGCATTTATTATCTATGTTTCTATGTTTAATCGAAAAATTTATAGTCGAGATTATTTGGGTTTGGAAAAAAGCACAATTCAACCTCCTCTTAACAATTGTAGTTCTCGAGAAATCAACCGTCTACATCTCTTTACAGCCGAACTTTTCGCGACTTTCGAGGTTTACCTCGTTTTTCATGGTCATGGCCGTTCTCGGTGATTCAGGGTTCGCGCATTTTGAATGTGCCCGTTCAAAAGATTTTTTTTTTCCTTTTGTGGAACGCCCAATATTTATGTAAGTCTTTTTTTCTCGGAATGATTGCAACACCTCCGTTCCGGTGTGTTTTACACGGCAAAAATCGTTTGTTAACCAGGCAAGGAAAATATCGTAGAAAAGTTCGAAATCTTTCTCGTCGGTTTGGTTGAAGAAGATCAAAAGTAATCTTTTCCTTTTTCACTACTCCTTACGTCCGTAATTTCACCGATAAAATAAAACTCGTTAAACAAATTATTATCGCCACAAAAAAGAAATTTTAATGTTTTGTTTTTGTTTTTTTGTGGAAGGAATCGAAGAGAACTCTTCTGAAGGCGGCCACAGAAATTTATGTATAATTTTAATTGATAATAAATTACTTGCTTGTGGTACAGAAAAAAAATTGAATGTTTTTCTAATAATTAAATAGAAAAATATTGAACCGGCACTGGTCCGTTTACACTCCCGGCTTTTTTATGTTACTCGACACTTTTCGACTTTGCACCGTCTTCAGTGGGGAACCCGATAATGGCTCAATGCCGGTTCAACAAGTTTTCATCGACCCACAGACTATTAACTTTTAAGGCTGAGAAACTGTTCGGGTTTTGCAGTGAATGCGATGTTTATATGCAAGTCATTCAGGTCTATTAGTACGTTATTTATGTTGGTGATGTTTACTATAAAGAATATCTCATTAACACATCCGTGTATGTTGATAATATTATGTTTTGTTACAGCAAATTTATTTTATCTTCGAAGTTTTGTAATATTTTTGGCAGTATGGTTGACCATTCACTCATTTCATGTGCACGTCGAAGCAGATTTGTTGTTATCTGTTGCAGCATTTCCTAGATGATTTGATGACGTTTCGATCTTTATTGGGATCATCTTCAGGGCCTGGGATTTACAAACATTGTTTACATTTAACAAATACAAGTAGGATGTGGAAAAAAGGTGAATTTATATAATACAAGATACTTATTTTTTTTATATATTCAATCAAAGTATTTCTACTCAATACAATACTTCGATTGAATATAATTTTTTTTTCTCGCATTGAATAAATTCACCTTTTTTCCACATTCTATATATATTTGTTAAATTTATGCAATGTTTGTTAATACCCCCTGAAGATGATCTCAATAAAGATCGAAACGTTGTACGATAAAGGAAAGGTTTTTCTGAAACCTACATCACACCAGATCGCACCTCACGATTTCTGAATAATCATCAACAAACGGTCGCTATTCACCACACCTATTTTCAATCCTTTGCCGCAGTTCTTCAGGTTGCTGGGTTATGATTGTAGTATACACTGTTTTTTAAATGGCCCGATTGCACAATTGTTTTCAGCATGCGAATCCGTTAAAACGATGTGTCAAGACGTGTACGGTCGTGTTTGAAATTTTGAAGTTGAACTGGGCTTGAGGAACCCTGTATTGTTTTCCTCCAAAAAAGTTTAAAATTTGAAACTAAACTAAAAAAAAATATTAATCATGTATTATAGCCTCATTGGTCCAAAAGAAATTCAACCATCTAAAAAGAACACTATGTAAAGGAGCCCTTTCATCCCAAGGTTGAAAAAGTATCTATAATTTGAATGAATGTATTTATTAGGGTGAATGCTATATGTTTGGACGTTGTTCTGATGGAATATCGAGTTCACTGACTTAATATAAAAAACCCTGGTGGCTTCCCAATTGTGTGAAGGTATTTATTTGCGTGAGAGATTAAATGTTCATGGACATAGTCTGCGTGGAATATCGAACATCCACAGACCTACCGAAACAATCAGGTTGACTTAGGAGAGCGAATGCGTTACTGCGTGTGAAAAGAGGGCGCCACGGTGAAAATCGGTGCAATAAAATAAATAGCATGACTACGTATTTTAATTGGCTTAGTTACATTTAAGGTTTAAACATCAAAGGTAAGGATAATAAAACAAATCCAGATAGACGAAATATGAAGAGTCAGCAATACATAGCTGCCTTCCAACAAAAAAAAAAAAAAAAAAATAAAAATAAATAAAAATAGGAATAAAAACATGACTGTCAGTCGCATAAAATTTTACATTTTTTAAATTAAGGGGGAGAGCTTAGACTGTTAGTTATTAAATATTTGTAATTTTGTAATTGTTTGATAGGCTCATAATTAATGTTTATCAATCCTTAAAAAAGTCAAGCATGAACCATTTCAAATTTCCTTTTCAATTTTTTAGAAAAGAAAGAGATCATGGAGGCTTAATCAAAGGGTAATTGAAGCCAAATTAAATTTAAAATAAGTTTTTATGGGATGTTTTAAAATTGTACTATAAAAATCTCGTTTCACAATACCAACATATTATGTTGCTATGTTGCCCTGGTGTGATAAACTGAATTGAAAACCAATCATTTTAAGTAAATATTTAGGTTTAGAAAGTTTTCGTGTTTATTTTTATGTTAGATTTATAAATAGTATTAAGTTATGAAAATTGTGTTTACCTTATTTTCATATGAAACTTTCTTTTATACATGTAAATACTTAGTCAAACCCAACACCAAATATTGAACAAATAAGTGCAATTGTTATCTTTGACTAGATTTTTTTGTTCAATATGCTCTGTAGACAGGAAATAGAAATGACGTTTTGAAAGTGTATAACAATACAAAAAAAAAAAAAAGTATAACGAGAAGAAGTAATGAATATTTAGATTTTAAGTGAGCTTCCGGCTAGTCTTTAAATAATTTTTCCCTTATATTGTTTCCGAACAATATTTCCACATGGAAAACCGTAATATTTCTCGAGAGGACACCCGCGTAACGTCTGTCCTGTTTGATGAAATGTCCTACAAACTGTACAAAAATACAAAAGATAAAATGCTTCCCTTTGTAAGTGAAGTAACCATCTTTTCAGATCGTAGCAGGTCATCCTTGGTGCGGCAGTTGTACTTGAAAACGTTTCTTTATGGAATCATAGACAAATTGCTTGAGGGCCAGTATAGTTCCGTGAGAAAATTCCCTTTACCTTCACTGCACGACGGCCTCCTTCGCGTTCTTTTCCATTTCCTGGTAATCCTTCCTTTTCATTCGATTATTTTAAGAGTTATTCATTTTAATTGGTTATTATTTTAATTTTAAAAGTTACCATGACTGTTTGTCCTTCAAAAATATTTAACTGAAGAAATTTTCAACTTGTAAATTTGAAAGGAAAAAAGTTAAAAAGACCCGACCGACCGGCAAGAAATTGCCTGGGCTAAAAATTGTTAATTGTTTTTGTTTATAAAATAACCGTTGATTTGTTTGAAAATATAAGCTGTGATGATGGCATTGAAGTTCGGGTCGAAAGCTTGGCTGAGTTGGAATTTTATTTTTATTCTACTCCCTGACCATAATACTGATCATACATCAAATTAAACTTCAAGTGGTCAATAAACCTTCCTTTTTTTTTTTGATTATGTACTTTGTTTGTGTAAAGGGCAAAAAAAATTTCGAGCTTTTGACCGGATAGAGTAGATTAAATGTCAGATGCCTAATATTCAATTGTACAATCGACCTGTTACTCTCGAAAAATAACAGGTCACAGGATAACTCGGTGGTAAACGGGTTTCAACATCCGGCAGAAATTAATCTAAACAGGTTTTCGGAAGTTTGAGATAATTTTCGAATCAGCAAGAAAGGTTTCTCCCGGCAGACGGCGTTTTACTGATCGGCGTTGATCGCGAGAAGCACACTGAGAGGAAGACCGATGTGACGTTACAAAAGATGGAAAATTTAGAGAAAATTTTATCTCTCTCCCTCCTTCTCGGGATTTGATCAAAATTGACATTTTAAATAAAAAACAGAACGTTTGATTTTTCAATGATCATAATTTGATCAAATAGAAATAACTAGAACATTACTTCAATGCTCTACTTTTATCTAGTTATTTACTTTGTAATTTTAAGGTCTCACAAATGTTTTTTTAATTAAAAACTTTAATCGTTGATAAAACCATTTCAAGGCGACTCCGAATCGCAAGTAGCGTCCGTTGATTAATTCAATTCTGCCCACAGATAGTTCACCATTCCTACTGCCTTCAGTAAATGTGCCGGGGGAAAAGGCAATTTCTGAGAAAATTAACTTGCATCCCATAAATTTTAAGAGTTGATATGATAGAAAGAAAAAACTGAAGAAAATATTAAAGTAGAAATTGAAATGGTAAATAGTTTTTAATAGATTTCGTAATGGTTTTCATTTCTTTGAAATTAATTTTCATCGGCTATCAGTGAAAAATAAAATTATACTGCTAAAAATGGAATAGTGATATTTGGGGAAAAAATAAATGAAATAAAAATTATAGAAAATTTAAAAAAAAACTCATCACACAATTGTCAACTAATATTCGATAAATTTAGCATATATGCATTTTTTTAAATCCTGAGCTGGAGTCATTAGATTATAAATAAATTATTTCTTTAATCCATTCGGAAAGTTTTCTCGATTTATGAAAGTGCGACTTTTACTTCGACAAAAAACATACCAAACATTGTTGCGACGAGACAACAGGACTGGAATGGCAGTGTCGCGTTCAACTTGTCTCGCTGAGGGCGTTTTGAGGTCAATTTTCGGCCCTTTTGACATAGTTTCATTCAGGTTCAATTGTTATCTTTGGAATAAAAAGTTTAAAAATGTTCCTGTCTTACATTTCTATAAACTTTACTTTGCACTATCAATGGCATCGAGGTACATAATTAAGATTTCGACGATGGTATATAAAAGTAAACCATTCTTCGATTCCTAACAGACTTTGCGGGTTTAAATATTTATTATTTGATGTTGTAGGGAGGAGCTTTGTTGAAAGATTGACCGTACCGGGATTTGTGCTTTTGGAAGAATATACCATTTATTTTCGACTCACCGGTGATTTTTTTTCTAAATTCCTCCAAGGCTTTCTCCCTGATTTCAGGCGTTTCTCTGAGTTCGATCCTTGACTTCTCGAGGAACCATTCCCCAGGGTCGGCCTCGTCCTCGAACCTGAGGATGTGCTCCCCGCATCGTACTCTCTTGTCGATCTCCATCGTACGTACGAACGACGACTGAACGGGCAGCGGCCGCGTGCCGACCTTTATCCTCTCCCCACTTTTTGTTCGGCTCGAACTGTTTTCCGGGCACCGGCCGCTGGAAACTCTTCAGCGGAAATTACTCGGAAAACCGCCCTTTGGGAAGGAATGGGCAGGGTTTCTCCGGTCGCTGTGTCATCGGCTGAAGGATGTTTCCGATAGTGTGGGGATATACGGCCCGCTGCCATAGAACATTTGTACTTATATATCTCGAATATTATTTAAATATTTTATAAGGGTAATAATAAAAACTACTAACTAAACCTACTAAAATTACTTTATAACTATAGCATCCCAGCTTGAAGAACAGGTGTTAAGCAACTAGGTCATAAAAAATAACCACTTGCATGTGATAGTTTTTTTTTTAAATCTTCTTTTTCAACTGCATCATACAGAACGTTTTCAGGGCAGATATAAACCCGATTGCAGTATAGAGGTGGCCCTGTAAAGCCAAGAGAACAACCTTCATTAAACGCTTCTAAAAATTGTATAAGGGCTGACATTGCAACCGTAACTCCACTTTTGTTTTAATGTAGAATTGAGGTGTTTTTTTTTTTTTTTTTTTAAATAAAAATGGAAGAAACTAGAACAATGTGGAACTTGTTAAACTGCGATGAGTGGTTTTACTGATAAACTATTTACATTAGATATAATATGACGTCTTCCTAGCTTTTTTTCTTGTCGGACACTTTTCGTTATAGACCTTGAAGCTGATGTTATACAAAAAGCGTATCTACTTTTTGTAGTTTGGTTCTTTCCAAACATGTCAGCCTGCCTTTCTTCGCTGTTTTGGTCTGATCTACCCTTTACGAAATGCTGAACCGAGTCTGACCAAATCAGCGAGAAAAGCCAATACGACAAACTACACCTTCATCACCAAGCAGACCCCAATGGAAAATCTCACAATTTATCTTGCTTTTGCGAAACATTTTTTTTTCTTGTTCATATATATTAAACTTATTTTATATTTATATAATTATTATAAAGTGTTATTCGTTGCGCGTTGTTCCTCACAATTGAATAGCGAGTGATTAGGGTGATTAATCGATGTGTCATGGATAGTTTTTTTTCCCACTATTAATCCATTTCATGTTTATTTACGAGAACATTCATTTTAACTTGTTTTGGCTGATAAATTGTTGACACGATGCTTATGAAGTGTTTACACAACATTTTTTAGAAAATAATTCAGGTACATTGAAAAAGATTATAACGTGATTTCAAACTTTTCTACTTTCAGAATTTTTAGACAAATATTCGATTTTCGAAATTAGATATTTTCTATTCTGTTAGTATTTTTTATTTTTTTTAAATGATACATTGAATGAACAATAATAAGATGATAGTTTACTGGACTGAGAGTCGACGAACACAAATTGAACTAATAACAGTTCCTCACTGAAGATGGCGTGAATCTTAAATATGTTTGAGTGAAATGTAAACCGGTGTGAATAGGATTAGGTAAGTAAGTTGTTCAGTGTCATTCATTTCAGAATGAAAAAGATGGTATCAAATGTGTTTTAGATGTATGTATCTTTGGCCTTTCAAGTTGTGGAAAAATATTAAGCTCATTACGAACTTTCACCCTGAAGGATTGTAACTGATATGCCGACCCTACCTCAGGGGAGTTCACCTACTCTATTGGGGCTAGTATCCCCCTCAAGCCAGATGTCCAAGATGTCCAGGTCTTCACTTCCCAACCAACTTAGGTTAGGTCTGAACGGAGGCTTTTGACAGCTGGATCGTTTCAGCCCCCAATGCATGAAAAATATAATTTAGCCTAATACTAACTATATTCGATAAGACAGTCACGCAAATAAATACATTCATTCATTGAATCCATTCTGACTAGATGGTGGAATACTCAATATTCCTCTGTCGACCTATGCACAATATCTATAATCTAATCTAAATTAGGATTGATGGGATACTTTCATAACTGTTCCGCCATTGATCCTAAACACACACACACACACACACACACACACAGAGAGAGAGCTGGAGGGGGGGCGGTGATGCTACATTTCACCATCAGCTCCCTCACCACTCATCACATTATTAAATAGCCCCAGGAGCCCAATTTGGTGGCTGGAAGGATAAGACTGAGGACTGACTTTGTACTGCCAACTATATCATTTAAAGTGGGATGGGAGATATTACAGAGGGTTTGAACAAAAGGGTTAAGATGAGACAAAAGGTTAGAGTGAACAGATGATGAAGGATTGAATGTAAGGGCAAACAGACTGTTCAACGTAAACCTATGAATGTACAGCTTTTAAATAAAATTTTTGTAATTAAGAGCTAACTTAAGTCCATCATATTGTTCAATTAATAATTAATAGTAATGTCATTATATCACAAAATTAAAAAAAAAAAATGTACATTCGTAAATACAAAAAAAGAATCTGTCTAAAGTTTGGCAATAACTTTAATTTATACGGTCACACAATAATGACACAGAAAACAAACACTTTGTGTGAGTACAAATATTTTGAGTCCAAAATTTCTAGCATTGTATAATTCTTTTTTTTTTCATATCGTACACGTATTTGTATAATTTAAACAATTTTTTTTTTAATCCTAGGACTTGAAGATGATCTTGATAAAAATCAAAATATTGGCACAATCAAGTAAATGTTTTTCTAAACCTAAGTCACACCAGACTGAAACTTATAATCTCCAAATAATTAATAATTGTCACTAAACACCACACATATGTAAAGCATGTTAACTTCAAAATCATCAGCATCAACTTTATGCTGTGGGTCATTCATTTTTCATCGTTAGAGTGGAACTGATCAAGTGTTGAATGGAAAGAATGTCGAGGTCATTGTGGACGTATAGCTTGGAGTCTGGAGAATTCTTTTGAGGACTTTTGATAGGAATGCTTGAATGGGTAGCTAAGAGTAATAGTTGCATGGTATCAATCTGTTCATCTCTGTATACCCAACTATGCACAAATTATTGTTTTGTAGAGGGTTTGTTTGTTACTTCATGTCGATTATGTTCATAGCAATCCTCTTAGTTGTCCAACAGTTCTTTCTGCTTCAGTTTTGTGTGGGTATTCATATAATCTTATAACCTCAAGTATTTATCTTGTGTTGATGTCAGTAATTTGTTGTTGTTCGCTTATAGTTTATAACAGTTTTTTTTTCTTTTTAGTTTTAAACATAAACATCGTATGAGGGCAATTTTTGTTCAACTTCTCGAGGAGTTCTAGAATATTGGCAATAGCCAGTAAGGATTTGGGTTCGAATGTAATATTGTGGTATCATCCACATAGCACGACAGGGTGGTGTCGGGATGGATTGGCAGGTCAGCAGTATAAGTAGTGAACAGGGTGGGACTAAGAACTCTCCCTTGTGGGACACCAGCTTGAATCAGTTTTATTTCCCAAAACACTTTGCTACATCTTACTCTGAAGCAGTGATTGGCATTATGTTAGTATGTTTGTTGTAATCATGTCTGATTTTGTTAAAAGCAGTCTTCTTAGTTCTTTATTCAATCCTTGTAACTTCAGTATAATGTGGGGTTTCAACGCCAGTCTACTGTCTTTGTATAGTCTTATAATTTTTCTTCTGCACTGCTGAAGGTAGGTAAAGCATTGTATTCATGCAAAAAGTTGAAAAAATATTTGTCCTACAAAATCAAAACTCGCAGTTTGCATTTTGGACCCTTCTGAACAAATTTGGTTCCATGCCTGTTGTCTATGATCAACGCTTTGTATCAGGAAAATCTGAAACCATGGGTGCTTTCTAGATGATCCTCTATGAATTTTATTCTAAACGGATCGATATATACGCATGTGCATGCACAAAATGTGAGGAGCTATACAGCCCACTCATGTGGCACAATGTTTTATAATAATTAAATTTAATTAATTTAATTTCTTGTTGTATCGATGCATTTGTTCTTGTTCTATTTCTTATTCTGAATTTTTGTACCATTCTTTGATGGAGGTCAAGGGGTGTTCCTGGGTATTGTGATGGCTAGTATACGATTCAGAATATACTTTGTACATTATAAAATTTATAAATGGAAAGATATGACGCTTCAACTGATATGGTGGCTTTTTTAAAACATAAAAATATATCATTTCCTGTGATTACCTACTGTATTAAGTGCAATTAGCCAAACCATTGGGTTGATAATAAAGTTATTATAGAAAAATAAAAATACCTTAATATCCAAAATGAATAATATTAATAATTATCAACTAATCCATATATGCATTAAGTAGTAACTGTATAAATTATTTATTTTCTTGCTTTACTGAATTTATTTTAATTAATTATACTTTTAACCTAAGGCAGCCTTAGCTGAAGGAATGGGTTGGAATCCCACTTGTCACAGTTTTTTTTTCTTTCAACTCAACCAAGATGTAAATTAAGAGCATAATTAATTTAATTTAATAATGTAGGTTATTCATTGTAATTAAAATACTTTAAGAGCTGTAAAGTAATGATTTCCATAATGTGACAATTGTAAAGTGAAACCATAGCTTAAAAAGTTATTGTTACCTGTTGGCTTCTAAGATTGGAGAAATAAACTATATCTTTGAATCTATATATTGATCTAAAAATCCTACCAATAATATAGAGAATAATTAAGAAATTAATTGCAATTTCCTTAATTAGTAAATTAACTAAGAGTACTTTATCCATTTGCATGCACCAATACTGGGTTGGCATAAAAAAATTATCAATTATTAACGGAGAGTTATTTTTTTCCCAAACCAAATACTAACTGATATGGCTAGTGTTTTGTATTGTAGAACACAAAACCCTTCAAATTTTGTTCAACTGCTAAAGTAGACAAATTAAATTTTTGGAAATATTAGGAGAAACAGTTCAATTAGGCGGTATAGATTAAAAGACCAAGTTTATAAATAAATTTGTATTTAATATAGAATTCCATCTAGAGCTATATACATTATCAAAATTTTGCAGTTATTTATTGGCAGTAATTTATTGCTTCCATCCCCAGCTGTTCCATTCTGTAAGAAAAAAAAATTATTAAAGCGTGCAATATTAAAACAACCCAATTTCTGTATACCTTTTATTTTTTCTTCTGTGCCTTTGATGACGGGGTACCAGTCTTTGCTCGTGTAGTCTATTTTTGGCAACTTCCCACCATAATTTTCAGGCAAATAGTCGGGGCTCATTAATTCATGTAGGGAGCTCATTTTCGATCCATGGAAGTAAAGCTGATCAAAATTTATAGTTTATATTATATAATAGTATAATTAAAAGTTATATAATTTATAGTTTTATTTAGTTATACTTTGATTACAACTGCTATGTGTTTATTCTTTAAAGTATGCAACACAATGCAATTTGATATGTACAACAAACTATAAATTATTTCCTCAGGATCTAAGATTGTCTGAGGTTATATTTTGATTAATAAGGATATTTAAATTTTCTTAATTAGAAGGTATTAGCCGTCACTACTTTTTGGCACTTCTCCCATAAACTGTCTTTTTTATTTACACACATATTTCACACAAAAAAAGGTTTCATAATTAAATAATTTGAAGGAATGAATGTATTTCAGAGTGAATAAGAGTGGGGTTTGGATCTGGAGATAGATTGCGTTACGGGCTGAAATGGCTTAGCTGTCCTCCTAGACCCTAACCTCACACCTGGACAGATAGCCTAAGTCTGCCCCTGGACTGCTAACACAAGAGTGGGTGATTTTTGATGCTTACAAACAATTTATTGTATATTACTACTACTGTTGTTTTATTTAAAAACAGTTAAAAGGTTTTTAAATTAACCTTTTTTAAAATAGTAACGAAAGAAGTTAATGAATAGTTAACGAATCAACCATCAGGATATCACCAATAAGTTGAAATCATGGATGTGGTCATCAATGAAGTGTCCAGCTTATTAGTTTAATAGTAACATTATTTTAATTTCGATATTTTTTTTAACCATGGATGTTCTGACACAAAGACGAAGAGTCACCTTTATCCGATTAAGGATAGGTCATGTGAGGTTGACACAAGTTAGATTAGTTACATAAAGTGAAAATGGTGATGGAAGAATACCAATGTGAGTGGGAGTTTGAATGAGATTGGATGCGGTAGCTGATTGTGTCGATGCTGAAATGACATGATTGTTGATACCCCTGGAGTCCAACCTCAGTGGCTGGATGAATGAGATCGAGGTGTCATACTAACTGCTAACACCCATGGTGGGTGATTGTCAAGGCATGCGTTGTAAATTGCAAAAGTTGGAATTGCCAGTGGACTGTGGGAAGAAGTATGTACATCTGTACAAAGTTAGCCGTATATAAATCAGCAGTCAGTAATTGTGATGGATTTTTTTTTCACTTTTTAAGCATAAGGGCATCAGTTAAGGTGATGTTTCTTTTCATGGATTTATCTATTACATTGGTACAAGTGGCATGGGAATCTACACTATCAATGTGCACCTTGGAACCTTCTAGTAAACTTTGGAAGGAAAGATATAACAGAATGCATTAAAGGAAACAGGAAAAAACTGCTAATCCTAACTGGATTCTTAATTACTGCAAACTAAATGGGCATCTGGAGAAGATTGACATAACCCAGCATGGCAAGTGCAGAGTCTGCAAAGAAGCAGGAAAAAAACACCAACACCTTCCAGCAAATTTTGTACAGAAAAAAAGAACAGAAAGCTTTAAAGTAGCCAGGAAAAAAGTTATAAACTTTAAGGGATTCTTAACAGGATACTACAGACTGAACAGGCATCTGAAAAATATTGGTAATACCAAACACATATTCTGCAAAGAGGCCGAGCAGACACCAAACATCTACTACAAACTGTGGTGCTACATTTTATATAGTTCCTTGATGAACTAGTCCTCACCAGTGTGCTGTAAGCACTGAACGGGGGCCACAGCAGCTCTTACAGGGTACAGTCTCATACAACCCAACTAGTACATCTACATATATGTCTAAGTTGGTACACATGGAAACTTCGGATCTCCTTTTCATGGATGATCCCAAGTTGTAAATAGTTGTGTTATATTTATGTATTATGTATTTGTTTTCATTAGTTCATTAAAATTTTATATAAAAAAAATTATACTAAAATTTAATTTTAGAAATGCACATTGTACATCTAGCAAAATACAACCTAGCCAACAGAGGTTAAGGACATTTACATACCCTGGTTTTTAACTTTTCTTTTACAAAAGGCTGGAAAACCTTCCAGACGGCGTTGAAGATAAAAGGCTGCTTCACTATGTGTACTTGCTTCAGCCTCAGCGGCATTGCTTCCTAAACATAACAAACAAATTGATGTTTTGGCCTATTTTTTTCTCTTTCATTAGAAATAGAACCTGGATGAAAGAGAGCAGTCTAAACGAGAAGCTAGGTGTCAGTTGTGCAGCCTGCTTCAGACCCATATTCGAGAAGTCCAGAATGACGACGACCCCACGGATCAGCGTCTCTGGCTCCTGCATAGCAAGGACATGGACCATGTAGAACAGCTTGAAGATCTGGTCACCGTTTATCGCCTTGGTGTCCCAGAGTGCTGAAAGACGTCTCCGAAGACCGTTAATATAAACTTATAGACAAACGGCCAATAGCAGATTCGATACTTACATCCAAGATTGGCGATGAGTACCCGCCTTCCGTTCTGGTCCCTATCGACGAGGACGTTGACGACGTTGTGATCGATCATGGCAGACTTTTCGTCGTCGGGAAGCACGTTTCCAATGACAGCAGCATGCTTCACTTTGAAATCGGCAACTTTCTTCATCTGTTTTCCCGTTTAGCAAAATTCATCCAGGGGATTATTAATAGTCCGTAATCGACAATAATAAAATCTCACCAATTGAAGTGCGCTCTCCGGGTAGAACTTGCAAGGTCTAAGAAATATTTTTAACACTTCGTCGTCGTCTCGAAATTGCAATGAAGGCTCTCCTAAAATATACAAGTAATATTTCAAAAGGGTGAAAAAATTCTGTTTGGCGATGTACGGATTAAAGTACCACCAACTTCTTTTCTCGGCTTCATTGTAAAAAAAGACATTTCATACTGAACCGGCATACAACAGAAACAATAAAATCGAATTCAAAATTACTGAAGCCCACTGAAACCTACTTCATGAAAGCACAATCCAACCACCCACACCAACGCAAAGAAGTGAACATTGAGTGTTCTTCAGCCGAGCTCTTGACCTTAAAGAATGTACTTCAATAGTTCATGGAAAAGAGAAGCTGTAATAGTACATCTATTAGAATGATACAGACCATAAAAATCGCAAACTTATAATTGAGGAAATTAAACGTTTGCGAACCCTAAGAAAGGAGGAAAGCTGTATGATCACATCTCAAGTCCACGCTGAATTGAAAGGAGGAAGCAGACCATAAAGCATAAAGAGCAGCAAAAGAAGAACAGAAAATAATCACGTTTGCAAAGACACCACTAACGTTTAAAAAAGGTAAATAAGAGAAAAAGTGTTGAACAGTGGCAAAGAGTTGTATCTATGGCAGTATCATAAAGTTAAACACATCTGGAATATAATAGCAAGGATGAAAATCAAGATGTCTCTCTCTCACACCTGCAATGGCTTTAACATGAAAGAAACCGGCCATACTTATCTCGCTTCAGTATCATCGACGACCCGGATTGTCCATGCGGTGGTGGCGAACTAATATAGAGCCGCATTATTTACTGCTGCAACCTTTTTGAACGAAATGTCATTTGAATGAGAACGAGCAATATTTATCTAGAAGATCGTTCTGGAATAAGGAACATGGCCATTGGAAGAAAAGGACATCTTCAGTTCATATCATATTCCCTTTTTAAAGTTTGTTGTAGTTTCAATTAATTATCCTTTTTATCTAAGGTCTGGGTTGAGATGAAAAAGTTAGTGACACGAACGGGATTCGAACCCACGCCCTTCGGTTGAATGCATCACTGCTCTGTTGAGATTTCGAGACTTCAATCCTCTCAGACGCCAACTCCTCATCTCAACCTTCAAACTTTCGAATTTTTACCTATTTTTACCTTTTATCAAATGTCATGTAATCAGGATTCGATTTTCAGCGACTTATTTCAATTAATTACACTTTTTATCTAAGGCCTTGGTTGAGATGAAAAAGTTAGTGTCACGAACGGGATTCGTACCTACGATCTTCGGCGGGTTGTTAGAGTGGACAGAGCAGCCGCGTATTCAGCCGAAGTTGGTAGGATCGAATCCCGCTTGTGACACTAACTTTTCCACCTCAACCAAGGTGTAAGACAAAAAGAATAATAATTGAAATAATTAATGTGGTCAATTCCGCTAAACATATATGGACTAATTTATCAATAGTTTGAATCTAGCAAAATTTGTAAATATTTCTTAGTCTATTATCATGTGTATGTAAATATCTATATTATTGAATTATGTATATAAAAATATCTATAATCCATAATGGGAACCGGTAGAAAGTATATTGCCCAACGGAAACTTTAAAAATTGGAAAATTGCACATGATCCATAGACTAAAAATAATCCCATTCAACACTGAAAATTACTTTCAATTAATTAAGGTTTTTATTGGAATTAATTGACTAACTATAGGAGCTGTTGTGACCTCAAGTGGTAGAGCAGCGGCGTATCTAGCCGAAGGTCGTGGGTTCGAATCCCGCTCGTGACACTGACTTTTTTATTCCAACTAAAAACCTTAATCAATTGGTCAAGCGGACCTCGAAAACTAATGTACTGAAAATTACGACAAAGAACTGCCGTCAATAACAAAGATAGTAATGAAAAATGGATATCAAACAACACCATCCAGAAAATGAACAAAAAAGGTCCATTTGGGCTAACAGATTCAGACTAAAAACAGCACTAAGGACAAATAAAAGACACTCGCTAGGGAATAACTGTGTTTATAATATGCGGAGATAATTGGACGGAGTGGAAGGAAATTAAGAGGTTTAAAGAATATTTCAGATCCGGAAAATCAAATTCGTCCAAACTCTAATCGATAGTGGTCAAGGGACCTGTGATATTACAACTAGGTTAGGTCTTCATTGGGCGACATACATTTCCAGCCTTCACGCTTCATAATTTTTGATATGTATGTAAGTCTACGTGTATGTGCATACATGTAAGAGTGTGTGTATGTATGTTTATGATTTTTTAAAATCTACTGTTCATTTTATTAATCAGTACAATATTTACCATTTGTTTGTTGCATCTCCAGACACAGGAACAAATTAAGAACAAATAAATTAAAAAGTTTTATTTGTTGAAACTTATCGAAAAATAATTAATCATTACATAGGAAATATCGGATAAAATCGACCCGTGATAAAAATGGTTTCTTTTATCTTGGACAAATAGAGTTTTTAAACCCTTTTAATTTACACGGATCTCCATAGGAAAACACTCGAGTGCAGGCTGTGTACGTGTCGAAACAGGCTATCTTAGGACAAGCGTATAACAAGATAATAAATGAACTTTGTGCTATCGGAGACACTATTGCGATAGTTTTCAAGTCCCCTCGGAAAAATTATCGACAGTACGTCCTTCACCTTCAGTTCTGCACACGCCGTATGTCTTACTAATATCTTTGAGTCTAGATATAAAGCAATCTTAAATTGCTTTGGAAATAATTTATGTTGGGTCAAAGTATCACGACCCGCAATGCTACTTTAAAAAAAATATTTCAATGTTTACATACTTAGGACTATTTGGATATCATAAAACACATCAATTTTTGAAAAGACATTACAGACATATGGCACTTTTGTAGGACGAAACATGCAGAAATTGAACCCTGGGAGTAACCAATTGTCATTATGTTGCACTGATTTCTCACGGTTGAAAATATGGGAATGTTAGAAGAGCCAATCCAGAAACGATAACTCCAGCATCGTTTTCACATATCAATACGGATAAATAATCACCACATATCATCATACGGAAATGGTTATCGTCAAGACTTACTGGTAGATCGCGCCTGCAAAGTAGGAAGTAAATGGGTCATTTGCGATAGCCGACAAAAATCATATCTATCAATAGGGTAAAAAATAGTAGTGTTGAATGAACAAATATTTCATGTTGTAGGCGAGGATTAATGAAGACACAAGCTACCAATGAAAGTCAATCCTTCAAGATATGCCGGATATATCTCTGATACAATATTGACAATTATATCTTTTCCAATGTAGAAAACAAACAATCACACAAACTAAACCCTCTATGCAACTCAGAAAGGATGAAATTTGATCTAGAATTCAGCATCATATATTACATAACATGAAAAATAATCAGACATTCCAAAACAGATGCCTCAGCGAAATTACTATCTACACATGATATACATAAAAAACTCCATCCACCACAATGACTTTAGAATTGAAACAAGAGCACAAATATTAAAACTGAACTTTAAGCGACTGCCAAACATTTGAAGAACATGGGAATTATGAAACTGGATAAATTCCTCTCAAACTCCTATCGGCGTAATAAATCGATGAGACCTTGTACAAAAAATTTGGAGAATACTGTGCTTGAAGTGAAAGAAGCATAAAACGAGATATCCAGATTCACACCCTGTGCGTTCGGGTGGAGGTAAAGATAAAGTGGACGACTTGGTCAAAAAAGGAGCCAATATGGATTATCTATGATCCGAAACTTAATGTGGCTTAGCATCTTGCCACAAAAAATACATATCCAAAAATGAATCTTTAAAGAGTCCACAATCTGGTGGCCAACCATGAGGCGCACGAAGCGATTCATCGAAGGGCCATCCGCAAAACTTACAAGGAAAATAGTGGAAGGCAAGCTCAATCGAATTCTGAGTGGACCAATGACAGGGCCCTGTCATTTAAGAAGGTACAGACACATAGAAAGAAATAACACTGCGCAGATACTCCTAGGGAGAGAAGGAGACAGCAGAAGACATTTTTTGCTTTTGTGAAGGTCTTTGTTGGTATAGATTCTTGCAGCTAGGAGAGTATAAACCTGAAGAAAAATCTTACAATGAGAAGCCGCTGGCGTGGCTACGGAGGTTGATTAACAACCTGAAGCTAGCCAGTGAGCTATAAAAAATAGACGAGCGCAACGTATTTACTCAGGTCGAGATGCAGAAGGCTTTGTGGCCGCTTTTTTTTAACCATATCCATGATAAATATAAGGTCTAGGTGTATATATACCTTCTTAAGTGACAGTGCCCTGTCATTAGTCCACGCAGAATCCTGGTTCGATTGAGCTTGCCCTCCAGTAATTTCCTTGTAAGTTTGAACAAAATAAACTAAAACCTGTCGTATAGAAAATTTGCCCTTCCATCTGTCTCTTCGTCCTATCATTTTGTCTGGTAAATAAATTGTAAATAAGATGGCCCTTCGATGAATCCCTCACATTTTTAAACAATGTTTAATAACAATCGTTGAAGTTAATTGTTTAATCAAATAAATTGATCAATGTAGCAGTAGTTGGAAAATTTGACATGCTTATAGTATTGGTTTCACAAAATAGCAAGGCGAAAATAGAATAGAAGTGAATGACCAAATCTGACAGAAAAAGCGCATAAGAACGGAAGTTGAGATAGGAATACTTCTAAAGCCTAATTAAGAAAAAACTATGGTGTTGAATCCATAATTCCTTCGTTGTTTTGGTCAGATCCAAACTGAATATAGCAAGGAGCCAAAACATGTTTACAGCGTTAAAACACAGCGAGAAGAGGCAGACAAAATGATAGGATGAAGACACAAATGGAAAGGCAAATTTTCTATACGACAGGTTTTAGTTTATTTTGTTCCGACTTGATAATTTCGAGAATGATAACTAACTCTTGAATTGTACGATGTATTCTAATGCCTAATGAAAGCTATAATAATCAAAATTTTGAGTGTTAATCAAAGTTAAGTAATCGCTCGAAGAAGTCTTAAAAAAAACATTCTATTGTCAAAACTGTGGTGATTAGTGACCGTTAATCTATAACTTCAGAAATCGTGAGATGCGGTCTGGTGTGATGTAGGCTTCAGAAAAACATTTTCTTTATCGTGCCAACGTTTCGATCTTTTCGACTCTCAACACGACACGCAAGAATGGTACAATTACTCAGGAGACAAACACTTTGAGCCCTGAAGATGATTTCAATAAAGATCGAACGTTGTCACGATGAAGAATTTTCTGAAACCTACATCATACCAGACCGCATCTCACGATTTCTGAATAAATATCTATTGTCAAAATAGAACAATGCTTACATTTAAACCGTCAGATTGAGGGGCTGAATGCACGAGTATGGCCTGGATATTTAGGGATTAGGTTTTTTATTTTACTATTTTAATGAAATACTGATTAAGATGATGGGCGGGCGTCTGGACCTGATTGTTTTTGCTAACGTGTTGGTCTGAGGGGCAACTGGTTTCTTCAAATCTTCAAGTTATGGTTAAAGGTACTGCAAAGCAAAACGATACAATGTGATTTGAGGAGATCGCTGGTAATTTTGTTGTTTCGTGGAAGGTGACAGGTTAAGTAGTTGCCCAGGGATATATCTGATCACTGGTAAACGGGAAATGCCAAACTGCAATAATTAAATATTTAAAACTAATTGGTACTACATAAAAAGGGGCATTACCTTTTAGCAGTTCTCTCAGTTTTACGAGGGCCTCTTCGACCACCTCGGGAGTCTCCCTCAACTCGTTCTTGGCTACTTCTAACGCTTCAGCCGAGGGTGGCCCGCCATGGATGCAAAATTTCTCGGCCATACTCGACCTGTACAAAACACATAAAATTACACTTTGATTTATTATAAACCTCATAAACAGACAAAATAAACTCCTTATTACTAGAGACATGGTTACTACAAAAAAATATAATATGTACATATAGTATATGTATTTATTTTTTAAAAGAAATATGCAAGTACAAAAGAAAAATATGTAAATTAAAAAACCAACATTTAGTTATGCTTTTTTTTAAAAGAATTTTATAATTTACACATATTAACTCCTTAATGTGTAAATAGGAAGAGCATAATAAATTAATATAATAAATATTTAATTGGCTAATTTTCTCCGTTTCTTTTTATTCAATTTCTTTTGCTTTTTATTTTCAGGAATTGGTGGAGATAATCAATTTCATGTAATAAAGATAAAAAGATTGAGTTGCGTATAATTTCTTTAAAGGTCAGTATCAGATTGCTGCTAGTTTATTTTAAATATTTTTATTATGTAATGTAAATAGTTTTATTGTTCATTAAAGTAGCCAAGAAGAGGGAAGCCAGTAAAACGGCCATGTTTAACCGCAAAAGAAAAAAGGGAAAAGAAACGAATGGTTGTTGAAGTTCATCATCCTCATCATTTCCAGAAAGGAAACATTTAATTTGAAAATGTATTTAAAATAACGTATAAATAGTTCTTATAAAGGTGTTTTTTTAAAAATTAAATTTTTAAGACTAATTCGACTTTTTTGGTTTTAAATAATTATAACAATTCCCTAATTTCGTGGTCCGCTTGACCAATTAATATATTACAGTTAATTAAAATTTTTAGTTGAGATAAAAAAAGTCAATGTCACGATCGGGATTCGAACTCACGACCTTCCGCTAGATACGCCGCTGCTCTACCGCTTGAGTTATCGTGACCTCGATCCGCTCGGACGTAAACTTCGTATTTCAACCGCAAATTCAAATTAGTCAATTTAATGAGTTAAAATGAAGTATACTTCACTAAAGCTCTCCGTGGCCATGTCATTTGTCGTCGAGAATCCAGTCCGATTACACGGCATTTGAAAAATGGCGAAAAGGAGGGAACATTAAAAAAAGTGGGGTTGAGATGGGAAGTTAGGTCCGAGTAGCCGAAGATCGTGGGTTCGAATCCCGCTCGTGCCATTGATTTTTTTATCTCAACTAAAAACCTTAATTAATTGTAATTATGATAATAATAATAATAATAAACATATTACTTAGAAATAACAGAAAATTGTATATAAATAAAATTTATTTGAAATATATACATTGTTCTTATAAAGGTGTTTTTTTAAAACAAAATTTTTTAAGACTAATTCGACTTTTTTTGGTTTTGTTATAATTATACTAATAATAAACTTAGAAATAACAGAAAAATTATATAAATAAACTTTACATAAATATATAATATAAACAGATGCTGTATGGTCATATTTTTTCCAAGAATATAAAGATATTGAAAACTTTATAAATAAATATAAGGTAAGGTTTATAATAAAATATTGTAGAATATTAAAATCATTGGTATAATTGTCTTTTAAAAATTTAGATGGTAATGAAGAGAGTAATTTCCGGAAAATACCAAATAAATGTTTAAATATATAACGAATATACTTAAATACATAAAATTATTTTAAAAAAAGAAGAATTAGTCATAAAAAGTCCATTTGTTTCAAAAAAATTATAAGAAAAAATTCTATGAACAGATTTCAACTGCATATGGTCACCAAGCAAAGGGTATTCTGAAGAACATCGCCAACAATGAGAAGAAACTAAGAGAATCAGAGAACATTTTTGTTGAAATGCAGTTAACACATAGCCCTGAAGATGATCTCAATAAAGGTCGAAACGTTGGCACGATAAAAAAAAAAAATGTTTTTCTGAAACCTACATCACACCAGACCGCATTTCACGATTTCCAAATAACAATTAACAAACGGTCATTAAAAAAGTCCTCCAAAAAATGTACATTTTTAAATTTTCGTAATTGAAAACTTATCTTTCTAGTGCCTTATTACCTACTTTAAGATAGTTGTAATGTACAACAAATTATTTTTAAAAAATTTGCAGGCAAGAAGGTTAAGTATTGTGATTTTAAAACGCGCATGTTAAACCATTTTTTATTTACTAATCAAATTTTTTGTTGCATTTTTTTATATGAATTACAAAATAATTTCAATTTATTTTAGATGGGTTTTAATTATTTTAAACAAAAATAAAATAATAATTTATAAAATCAGAGTGGATCAATATAAAAATGATTTAATTTATTTTGAATAATATTTGAAAAATGTACAAAATAACGCATGAAAAATTTAAAAAAATCTATTTTTTTGGCTTAATTGTTGAGCCAAAGTCATGCCAATTAAAAATATTTTAATAATAACAATATTGCAAATTTTAAAAATTATTATTTTAATTATTCAGAAATTATTGTTAGACTTATTGTTTTTTCATTTATAATTTTTTCACGCTTCCATGTGTTTTTTTAAATTTTGTACTATTTTTACATGAAGATGATCTTAATAAAGGTCGAAACGTTGGCTAGATAAAGAAAATGTTTTTCCTAATCCTCCATCACACCCGACCCGATTTCACGATTTCCAAATATTCATTAACTAAGGACCATTAATAAAAGTCCTCCAAAAAAAGTACATTTTTGAATTTTCGTAATTAAAAATTTATCTTTCTAGTGCTAACAAAATAGGATAAAATAAAAATGCTTAAAAAATGATAAGGGAATTATTCAAGCGTCATTATGTATGTACTTGAAGGATGTGAAAAAGAAATAAAATACAAATTTGATACAGTTAATTAATGTTTTTAGTTGAGACAAAAAGTCAATGGCACGAGCGGGATTCGAACCCACGATTTTCGGCTAGATACGCCGCTGCTCTACCAGTTTTTATTTCAATTAAAAACCTTAATTAATTGTAATATATTAATTGGTCAAGCGGACCACGAAGTTAGTGAATTTAAAAATTTAATCTTCAAAATTATTTGAAGTAATGTACATTTTTAAATATTCATTAAAGTGATATTATGTCGACATTTGGATTAATTTTTGGTATTTTATATATAAATATAATTCCTACGAAACAGAGCGATATCTACGGTCAAGAAATGAATGAGATGATGGAACAGCAAAAGGAGCAGAACAATTCAGCCTACGAGGTGGCGGGGAAAATTTTAGTCTATCTTGAAATTTTTAGTTACCTTAAACCCGTCTTACTTTTCTTTTCGATAGAGAATTTTCGATTTGTTTGATAATTTTAATAATTTAATTAATAATATTAATTTTAATTTGTTCGATTATTTAATAATGTTTGATAATTTTGTTGTTTATTTGACTAAACATTGAAAAAAAATATGTGAATTAAGGCAAAATATAGAATAAAATATGAAATAACTTATGGTTCATTAGATACATAAAACTTTCAAAGACGAGGCTAAAAAACACGAAAAAGTGAATTTACATGTATAAATCTGGTGCTCACTGGTTATGACAGATTTCCCTCACGCTTTTTAGATCTTACTTTGTATAACCATGATTATCTGAACTTTTGTAAATGTTAAATATAACACATAACATGAGTTGACATAAAACAATAAACTTGTCATTTGGTTCATTTTGACTAGTTGCACTTCTCTAATAGGACATTTTACATAAAATACTCTATTTCAATAAAATTATTATTTTCTAGGGAAAGAGCCTTGAGAACAGCAGTGATTAATTTACGAACTCCGATAGCGAATAAGAAAATGAAGTTATAGAAAATAAGTGCGTTAGTCATAAATTTAAAAATACCACAGATAAGTAGGATTGAACGAAATAAAATTATTGTTTTTATTCACTAAAACTTACTTTTGTAGCTAGATGAAAATTTAGTTTGTGCCGTTGGTTTTTCTTTACCGAAAACAAAACAAATATGAACGTGTTGAATAGAAAATGAGGCATTTTAAAGGAATTTTTTTTTTTTGAATTGTCAAAATGCGATTAGACCGAACTTGAAAGGCCGTTCCTGGTTTGATGAACGCACTCGGGCTATCTCAATTTTCATTTACCTAAACCGAATTTCATATCAGACATTTTCGAGAGAACAAGGAGAAACTACCTTTTGAAATCTTACTCCAAAAATGCTGATTTCATCATGACAATTGGAATTCACTGAAGTCCAGTCGATTATTTATCAGTTATTGAGGAAAAATTCTTAATATTTACGTATTCCTTAAGAGTTTTTCGAAATGCGTGAAATAAATTAATAAAAGAGGATTTCATCTTTTTGGTACATACATAGTTAGACGACAATATTGAAAAGCAAAACAAAAATTCATGTTAAATCAGGAGTTGGTTTGTCACTCACATTTTCCTGTTGTCCGTAAGGCTACACGTTGACTACTGACTGTTGATTTGGAAAGACAAGGCTATTCCTTGATAAAAAACCCCTTGATAAATAGTATCGACGATTCGGTAGGATCTAATGCCATTGATGCATCACCAAAATGGAAACAAAAAATGATCTTTTCCCCAGGCCAAGGGCCGTTTGCGATTAAACCCTTGCGTTAACACAGTTTTTACTGACAAACAAAGGATTCCGCGATAATGTATTTAATTGTTTCAGCCTGAAAACAAAACAGCGTTCTTCGGATGGAGTTCAAAGTTTAAGTCGATTTTTACTTTTCTAATTATTTGTAGATTTTTGAAAAAATACAGAAGCCTAATTTTAACTCAATTCAGGAACTGTTTCGTTTTATGCAATATCATGTGCCGGCCATAATTTTAAAATATGCAACTTAGAGGAGAACTTAGTAAACTGTCTATTTCATCCTGATCATCAAGGTCTGCTCTTTCTCGCTATACTTGTTAGTTATAAGTTTTGGCATTTTATCATTAGTGATTTAATTATTCAGAAATCGTGAGAGGCGGTCTGGTGTGATGTAGGTTTAAGAAAAACATTTTCTTTATCGTGGCTTTATTAAGATCATCTCAGGACCTGGGATTTGCAAACATTGTTTAAATTTAACAAATACACGTAGGATGTGGAAAAAAATGAATTTATACAATGCAAAATATTCCATTTTTAAACAAAATATTTTTTCATTGTATAAATTCAGGTTTATATTTTATATAAAATATTTTTTGCATGGTATAAATTCACTTTTATTTTTTATATAAAATATTTTTTTGCAATGTATAAATTCACTTTTATTTTTTATATAAAATATTTTTTTGCATGGTATAAATTCACTTTTATTTTTTATATAAAATATTTTTTTGCAATGTATAAATTCACTTTTATTTTTTATATAAAATATTTTTTTGCAATGTATAAATTCACTTTTATTTTTTATATAAAATATTTTTTTTGCAATGTATAAATTCACTTTTATTTTTTATATAAAATATTTTTTTGCAATGTATAAATTCACTTTTATTTTTTTATATAAAATATTTTTTTGCATTGTAGAAATTCACTTTTTTCCATGTATTTGTTAAATTTAAACAATATTTGTAAATCCGTTTGTAAATCCCAGGTCTGAAGATGATCTCAATAAATATCGAACGTTGCCGCGATAAAGTAAATGCTTTTCTTCATTCATTTTCTTCATCAACGTTTCGGTCTTTATTGAGATCATCTTCAGGGCTCAAAGTGTTTGTTTTCCGTGATTCTTATGTTATTCTCAGCACGACCGACAAACAGCGACTGTAAGCCCTGAAGATGATCTCAATAAAGATCGAAACGTTGGCACGATATAGAAAATGTTTTTCTAAAACCTACATCACACCAAACCGCATCTAACGTTTTCTGAATAATTATCGACTAACGATCACTACTCACCACACATTAGTGATTTAGATGAACAAATTACAGCGGGAAAATTATTCAATTGGATTCTAATCTTGTAGTCAATACAGCAGAAAAGTCACTCTTTGTGAATTAAGTATTGACCACTCTGAACTCACGAACTCTCTGGACCATGGTCTTATAGAAAAAAAAAAAAAAAAAATTAAATTCATTTGTTACTGCTAAGCTTTCGACCTTCCATTCGTCAGTCGTGTGACAATTACATCAAATGAGCAATTCACTGTTATCTATAAAAACTTAAATATGCCAATCTGTAGAGATATTTAAGATTGCTTTGTCCTGATTGGTGAAATTGGTCCAAAGTTTGGCACTAATAATTGAATGTTTTTCTAAGACTGCCCCTTAATCCAGTGTTGGTGTTTATAAATTAAGTTTTTATTTGTCCTGTTTTTTACTATAATTTTCTGATATTAGACATGCATTTATATCTGTGCTTATATGCATATAATTTTTTAATGAATGTTAATTTGTGAATCAATATGGTATGGTATGGTGAAGAAGGTTACTAGAAGGTTCACTCTCCAGGCCCTACAGTCTTCTGGCTTATTGTACCTACCTTAGTTCAGTGCAATGGACTCAACTCTTCTTCTTAGAAGTATCAGGTCACTGATAGATCAGACTGACCAGATTGACGCTACTGCGATTTGATTCCCCAAGTTTTTTCCGTACGTTAGGTTAAATCTCCATTGAGCTGTTGCTTCCCATTCAAAGATGATATGAATGGCTGTTGCATAATCTGTAAATGGGATCATCGTTGTATATACTCATGTTGTGTAGATGTTTTCTCAGATGCCAGCGACCGGTTAGTAGTCCTACCACTCCTGTGGGTTTAGCCCTCTCCAATTGCAGTAGTGCTTTTGCCAGTCTTGGTGAGGGTTATTTCATCATAAGTTTACTATGTTTACCACCGCTAGAGTTTATCTTCTATAAACTTCTCCTTTTATTTTGTTTGGATCCATTCTACGATGGAGGATTCTATTTTTTTTGTTAAGCACGAATAGATTCGGGGCCTATGTACGGTCTTGCAGATCCTCCTCTATCTGCTTTCCCATTACCCCTGTGCCTGGCACCCAAGATATCATCAGGTTGTTGCGTTTCTCCAGGTTTTGGAGATTTGGATGCATTCACTGACCAATTTTGATGTGATTATTTTAAATGCTAATGCTTTTTTAGCTGCTTGGCTATCAGATCTTATGAGTATCTTAGTGCCAGTGTTACCTATAACATAATTTCTATCATTTTTTTGTTGCATCTCCAGATGCATTTACAAGTTTCGTACCAATAAAAAAGTTATTCACGGTCCCACGTAAAATTCAAAAAATTGAAAATCCCTGGAGTTAAATAGTTTAGGAAAAGTAATCTTCGCCGGATTTGTTTTTATGGGTTCCAGGGTCGAAAGGTTATTTGAAATTAAGCTGATAATCTCTTGTTATACACCGTATTTTATTTTTTTTAATTGTTATTTACTTTTTTAAACTTAGATTCTGCGAAATATTCTATCAATTAATATTAGTTTGGTTGTTACATTTAGGTCGCTTGGGAAATATATCGAAATGACGAAATTCGTCAGACCGACCAAACCGTCGAGGGTAGGCGGACCAAAATGACCGGTGGTACCAAATTGCATGTACCTCCTTTGTTAAAACTTAACAATAATGCATGAAAACGAAACATGCAGCCTTCAAATTTGGGCAGTTTAATCTAAAAATGATAGCTGTTAAGATATCCCTGATTCACCAGAGCAGCGACCTAGATTCGTCATGCTTTTGAGGAACTTGGACTCAGATTATTGAACAAACAAAGAAACAAAGATAGAGAAGAAAGAGAGAATATTATAAAAGGAAAGAGAGGGATAAGAAAACGCAGAAGTAGAGGGAGTGAGGGGGGAGAAAGAAAGAGAGATATAAAGAGGGAGAGAGAGTTTTTCAATACAATTGATTTGGATTTAAACTTAAAGTACACCTGTTAAAGGACAACACAAAGAAGCATTTTCCCACATTGGAAATAATATAATTGACCTACAAACAGAAATTTGAAAAACAGAACCGAATATAATTGTATCAGATCTTGTTTTGGACTCGGTAAGACACGCTAACCTCGTATTGCGTGAATATCATGCAGATCATTTTCGGCTTGTTGATGATTTATGATGTTTTTAAACAAAATGGATATTGTCCCAGATGGTGTTTGAATAAAATACAATTTATATTCCGTTATTTCGGTAATCTGAACTGATCTGTTATAAACGATTAGATAACTCATCGAAAAACACACACACACACACAACAATAATGACGAATAAGCATTAATCACTATCTATTAGAATTAAAAATTTGTTTGGCCACAAATTTCTTAATCATCCTTAAAGACCGGATAATGAGTTATGAACATATCATATCCAGTATTTATTTTATAAATAGCAACGTTGAAGATGTAGGGCATGTTTTAACACAAGCGGTCAAGGAATGAGGGCAATCTTACAAAAAGGATTTTATCAAATGCTAAGAATGAGAAGATATCAAATACTGTAAATATTTTGAATTTTTTTTTACTATGAGAAGCTTATCGAGAAAATAACATTTAATCTAAGTTAAAAATTGACTTGAAATTAATTTTTTTCAACTTTTATAACAGTATGCATAAATTAAGCAATTAAATCATAATTAAAATAAAACATGAATTAAAGGTGCTCTAGGGGAAATATCCTATTTCCTAGGGACCTTCTTCAATTTTATTAAATTATGAATATAAAACATAAATCGTGGGAATTAGATCTTCAAATTAAAAAAAAATGGTTTTGTGTTCAATTAATACGAGAGTGAATGCATTTATTAGCGCGAATGTGTATTGTGAGAAGGGCGAGAATATTCATTAAGTTAGTGAAATAGGTGAAACGGGTGATAGAGGAATATGTAGTACTCCTCTACCCCAACGGAGTGAATCATGTGTAAATAGGAAATAATGTATTTTTAAGTGATAGTGTGACTGGGTTTTGATTTAGGAACTGACATGACCTAGCTATGTGACATAGCTACTAGGTGGGTAAAACCGAGGTCTGCACCCGGACTGCCACATTCTCGAAGCCTACTGGTAATTTATCGTAAATTACAAAAGCTGAAATTGCCGGTTGATTGCGCCAAATGATAGGCTTAGCTCTATGCGCGCGTTTATGTACATGCGAGCGCAGACTTGAGCTCGTATAAATCAGAAATCGGTATAAATTAAAAAAAAAAAAAAAAAAAAAACTTTTCACTATTCAATATTTCAAACTTGTCCATTAATCACTGTATCCCTAAGAACCTTCTTGACCCCTCTTTTCAGATATCCAGTGGCGTATCTTGAAGGTACATAAGATTTGAAGAGGTTGCTTATCACTTGTCGAGGCGGCTTTATAAATATAATGCTATCAGCTCCATTAACTAAATATTGATTTATCCAATGCGCTTTAAGGGCTGGCTCCTAATTGGGCACAAAGGGTTATCGGGCAGGATCATTATTTCCTATCTAAATTCCAACTATCCTGTATGTTTTCACAACATTTTTATAAAATAATTTATAATATATTTTAGTATGAACAGATAAAGTATTAGTAATTTTCCTTGTGTGGTATCGAAAATGATTGTAGTATTTTGATCGAAAAATTGTCGTCTGGAATATTACTTTACTACGATAACTCCTAATTATCTGTAACTTGTGATTTTAATTTCAAACTAAATAAATTGTGTGGTGTGTAAAATTTGTCCATCAGTGTATTTCGACAGATGTTTTTGTCAGATAAAAAACAATAATCGGGCCCGGCCTAATTTTGAGACCCAATTTGGCCAGTGTAACAATTACGCTTTATCTGTTATTTCCAAATTTCACCTAATTGGCCTTTCAGTTGTAAGATTTACAAAGATGATTATTTTAAAAAGTCTATAGTGTTTAGTGACCGTTAGCCAATGATCATTTGGAAATCGTGAAGTGCGGTCTGGTGTGACGTAGGTTTTAGAAAAACATTTTCTTCATCGTGCCAATGTTTCGCTCTTTATTGAGAACATCTTCAGGGCTCAAAGTCGTTGTTTGTCTGTCGTGCTGAGAATCACATAAGAATGGCAGAAAACAAACACTTTGAGCCCTGAAGATGAGCTCAATAAAGATCGAAACGTTGGCACGATGAAGAAAATGTTTTCCTAAAAACTACGTCACACAGACCGCACCTCACGGTCACCAAACAATAATTTAAAAAGATTGAGAATTAATGAATCTGAATAGTAGGAAAAATAAAAAAAAACAGGTCTTTTATTATTTTCCTTTGGTTAATTATCAGATTGAATCATTAATTAGTCTTCAGATGCTTGTTGATTGATAGATGGGTGTAAAGTTGAATCCTGATTTGTTAGAAAGATACTGACATGAATGATAGATTGACAGGTGGTATCGAATTTTCAAAATATATTAGATACACCCTTCCCGCCTGGACAGACTTTTGGCCGAGAGTAATTACTCGATTGGTCCTTTTGGCCGATGAAACGTTTTGTTTGATTTCAAGTCCAAAAAATAGAAAATAAAAGCTGATATCGAAACACACAGGCAGGATAGTGTCATTACCCATACGGGCAAATAGGTCAAGCCAAAGAACTACAATTTACACACAATGATACATTTTAATTAAGAAGGTGTTATTCAATTTCTCTTTCCCAATATGTCTATGCTAAACTGTACTAAACTGGTTTGTTTTTACAGCATCTCAAAGTTGGAGAGATAATAATTACACAAGGCGAGATAAACATCCCCCCCTGAGACGAAACAAGATATTTTATTTTATATCAATTCCCTACTACTGAGCACATACGGAACCATATGCTTGTTTTTTAAACAAAATTACTTTAAAAAAAAGAAGATTGTTTTTTTTTAAATACCCGTGGTCAAATTGTAGTTTGAGACAATTAGTTATTAATAAATTCACTACTTTTGTGGTCCGCTTGACCAATTAGTTAAGGATTTTAGTTGAGATGAAAAAAAGTTAATGGCACGAGCAGGATTCGAACCCACGACCTTCGGCTAGTTACGCCACTGCTCTACCACTTGAGAGTAACGATAGCCGAAGGTCGTGGGTTCGAATCCCGCTCGTTCCATTAACTTTTTTTCATATCGACTAAAAACCGTAACTAACTTTCAGTTATTAATAAAATTTCAAGGGTGAAACGTTCTTCTTGTTGCGGTGAAGAAGTTCGATGAGTGTGCAAGGCGTCACCCATCTCTCATGTAAAGCCTAAGAACACTTAATTTTTGAGAGGATCTTACTTTTATTTATTTTTCACGGTTCAACGATCGATAATTTAAAAAAAAAAAGCAAGATATTGTAGACAGGCCGGTCGAAGAAATTTTAAATACTATTTTATATATTGCAAGGATTTTTTTTTGGCTCAAGACAAATTTATTATTCGATATAAATTTAACTGCCGAAATAATTAAACTTTTATCAATAAACAATATTTTGAGAAATTGTAATTTAGCAACAGAAATTAAACCCTGATCGCTGTTTTTGCGATAGTTTTAATATTTTTGTAATTTTTATAAAAAAATTGGAAATTATTTGAAATAGAAAAACTATCTTTCAGAAAAACCTTAAGCGATTTGGACATTTTTAGGTTGCCAGTTTTGGGAAATCAAGTTATGCAGTTGATTATAGTCTTTTCATTCAGACGATTAAAGTATGTAGGTGATTTTTTAAAACAGGATTATTCTATGACCAACTAACTACAATTTAGTTTAGTATTTTTTTACCAATTTGGATGTATTATCTGATGAAATTGGAGTAAAGTTAAGAGCATTGTTTAAATCCAATCAAAGTTCAATTCTTTTATTTATCAAACTGTTTGGTTTAATACAGTAAATAAAATAGAGTGATTTTGCAATAAAAAAAAAAAAAAACTGTATTTTCAGTAAATCGTCGAAAAAAAGATAGGACGCCATATTAAGTAACGATGACGCTTCAATTATTCAGTAATTTTCATATAAAATTATTTGATAGCGTACTTACTAGCTTTTTCTGGTGAATGAAAGTAAAAATCCTTCCCCGTGCCTTTTAATAACTCGATACGAATTTCATGTAAGATAAGGGATGGTGAAGGGTTATAAAAGTCAAAAGGGCGACTCACTAAGAGAGAGGCGAGGCGTTGACAAAGCCGAAACGGT
>CM077099.1:25068966-25093645 GCA_039619505.1 Cimex hemipterus
AGCTTAAAAATTAAAAAAAAAACTGGAGTGCCAAGAAATTGTGGTCTCTTGCTCGGATAAAAAATGTTTTGTCTGTCTGTGGTGCTGATACAAACCCCCGAAGCTTGTGTCACTTTTGGAGGATGTCCATAACCCCTTTCACCCCATGCCATGTTGTACCCCCTCAATACTTCGTCTCAGATTTCTTAGATTCCATCTTCACTTGCGGGAAATGAAGTTATTCCTACCCTCAAACTAAAGAAAGCTCCGGGCCCGCGTAACGCCTAACCTCCATAACATCCATAACGCATAACCTTAGAATTTTTCAAGTACGCTCCCTCTTCTCTTACTAAGAGACGTTCGTACTTCCTCAAATATATCCATGACAAAAGCCAACTTTCCACCTCGTCTAGAATATCCATTATTTTCCCACTCTTTAAAAATTGGAGACGTAAACGACATATCTAATTATAGCATTGTTTCGTGTGTAGATTCAATTCGTAAGACATGTTGCTCCATGAAGGCGGCGTTTAAGAAAAGTACGATTTATCCCGTAAATCCCAGGATGGGTTCAGAAGATTCTACTCCGTAAGGAAAGGAAAGAAAATGTATTGATTTTTCAGACTTATAGACTTGAAGGCATCCTTTGATACAGTCGGCTACGCACTGTTATTCTTAAGGCTCTTAGATTTGCTTATTTCTTATCCCTTATGAAGCCACTAGACTTACACTTTAAAGTAAAATAAACTGCTTTATACAACAACAAAGTTTGTCTTTAACAAATAATAAAGTTGACAAATGTATACTGCACTCTGTTGTTCGGTATGGAGCTCAAGCCTGAAGCTTTCTGTCTTAAGACTTTTGAAAAACTTTCAAGGATTTTTGTGAAGAAACTTCTCGATTTACCTAGAAGTACCCCGAATTACATGTTAAACCTTGAATCTAGTTTGCCCTCTCACATTTCGTAGACGTTTCCCTTCGTTTAAAATATGCATCCCAAGTCCACTAGTTTTCGTGTTCCGCTTGACTTATTAACATCTTTCAATTAATTAAGTTTTTTAGTTGAGATAAAAAGTCACGAGGGGGATTCGAACCCATGATCTTCGGCTAGATACGCCGCTGCTCTACTATCACTTGGGGTTGAGATGGGAAGTTAGTGTCCTAGTGAATCGAGCTCAAGTGGTAGGGACTTTTTTATCTCAACTAAAAATCTTAATTAATTGATATGTATCGAAGGCTCTGAGATTTTCGGATGACTGCAAAATTGTTGTTCTACAAGTAATTAGAGAGAAGATAGCTCCATTTTCGGATTGGACCTTATAATACATAGTACCAACCATGAGGTAAGCTATACTGGGCCGTGACCAAGAGATGCTAAACAGAAAATCCGACGGCTAAAAGCATGATGAAAAAATTGATTTCCAAGTGGCAGAATCGATGGGCCAGTAGCACAAATGGTAGAACCAGTTATGAGTTCTCGACAGGAAAAGGGTTAATGCTATCCTCATGGATTAACCCCCAATTTTGGGCCTCTCTCGTTGTTGAGTGGCCGTGGCAACTTCGTTGAGATTTCGCCTGTCAACCACTGCAGTATGCCGAAGATGTAATGAGAATTAGGATATGGAACCACATTATCAAAATCACAGGGAGCAGATTGTCCCAAGTAGACTACTAAAAAATTAAAGGCGTGTATGTAAAGAACATTCTACGAAATTTAGCTGACAAGAAGCGCAACACAGATTCAGCGAGTTTAAGGTGAAGTTGTGATAGTGCTAAGGAATACGAGTTTTTTTTTATTTGTTAGGCATGTGTCTTAGATACATTTTTTTTATCTGCATATTATTTATTCGTTTAATAGTTGAAAGTAAAACCAGAGTGATAATTTTACTTTCAATTAAAATCTTCGTTTTATTAAGTCAAAAATTTTCCCGCAATCATCTAGAAAACAGATAACAAGGGATCTGCTTTGACGTGCACATCTAATGAGTGAATGGTCAACCGAAAATTTTCTTACAAAACTTGGAAGATTTCATTTCGACTAAATTTGTTATAAGAAAACATAATATTATACATAAAGACGGATGTGTAAATGACATATTCTTTATAGTAAACATCAACAACATAAATAACGTACTAATAGCCTGAATCTTTTGCATATAAACATCGCATTCACTGCAAAACCCGAACAGTTTCTCGGCATTATATGTTAATAATCTGTGAGTTGATGAAAACATGTTGAACCGGGATTGGGCCATTATCGGGTTCCTCACTGACGATGGTGCAAAGTCGAAAAGTGTCGAGTGACATAAAAAAGTCGAGAGTGTAGACGGGCCATTGCCGGTTCAATATTTTTCGACTTAATTATTAGAAAAACTTCAGTTCGATATACATGGTGAGGTTAACTTATGTTCAACACTTTAATGAACCACATCCAGAGCGACCTGTTAATCTTTTTTCTTTCTGTACAACGAGCAAATAATTATTATCAATTAAATGTATAAATAAATTGGTGATTGGTTGAATTCGTAGAAGATTTCGCTCATCCAAAAAACAGTGTTCGGGAAAATTTTGCAGATAAACTGTGAAGGGTTGCTCTAAATTAGAAACCGTTTACACCGTTGAATCAATCGTCAAAAACCATAAAAGTATATACATTAATATTTGAAATAGTTGTGTATAATTCGTATTCTGTTATCCTGAAGAGTTGGATCGAAAGTTTTTGTTTCATGAAAAACTTAGATAAAAAGTCAAATATTACGCGTCTCGGGGTTTTCCCCCAAAAAATGTCCCATAAAACAATTCGAGGGAGGGGAAGAAATTAATTAAACTCATCCCGTATACAGGAAAATCAACAGACAGCGCCGTAAAAACCGACCGAAACCACCCGCACGCGCACAAAATAGCAGCTCTCAAATACACAAAAGATACACAAATAAAAAATGACATATTCAAGCAAACAATCAACAAGCAGATGGCATATAAGAAAGTGTAAAGAACATAAAAAGCCATTTAGGGGCACCGATAGAAAACGAATCTATGCAAGCCATTTCATACAAAACCAGACGACTCTCATCAACAAGGACAAGTTTAATTCGCCCATTTCTGAAGGCAGAAAAGAACAATAAATATGTAAAAACCTAAAACTATATGAGCACTGGAACAAACCAATATGCTCCTTTTTCATTTCATAACATATAATAGGGCATAACTATAACCTCACAAACTCTCCACTGATGAAGGCGGAAATGCGTCTGACAGACCAGAAAACATATCAAAACATCTGAAACGACCAAGCTTCAGGTTCATCTTAGATCTCAAAATCAAATATAATTCAATAATTAAAATACAATAATAAATTGACAACTGTTCCACTGCCTTGCATGAGTAAGCAAACCATTTACTCGATTATTTATTAATTTTTAAAATTGAATCTTTAAGCAAATTAGCAATATGTGTTAAATACCTAATTATTTACACAAAGTTTAAAATTTACCTTTGCTTTTATTACAATTATTTATTGGTGATTTCAGTAATATCTGATCTCAGGAAAAAGTAAACTGAACAAATTTCAATTGGTTAAAAAAACAGAAAACATAACCTTTTGTAATTTGACCCGAATTTTTTGTCATGTTTTCAATTGCATTGTTCAATTCTTTTTAAAATGTTTGTTATTATGAAATGTTCAATTTTTAGTGGCTAATCTTATCTGAACCAATGACCCACTCGAATGTGCCCTCTTTTGCTTTAATGATTTATGAAATGAACAAAACCCACGGATCTTTTCATATTTGCCTTCCGACAATGATTACCTGATTTCTGTGATCTCTTGATCTCCCCTGTAATCAGGAGTGCTGAATTTTGTCATTTCGGTGGAAGATCTGTCCATCATATTTACAATTAGAAAATTTATAGCTTTAAATTTAACCAGGTTTTAAATTTGGTGTATTGCCGAAAAGTTGCCAAAATGGACATAAAGAAAGATATCGGCTGAAAATAGAAATTAAAAGAACAAACAAAGATCTAAAGTCTTAAATTTCTTCAACAGCTGGTTTTTTTTTAAAATGTTTATTGATAGAGATTATGGTGAATCTTCAAGTAGGATTATTTTAAATTTTCTTCTGTAAAGTAAAATACTGTAATTTTTTGAAAGTATTCATATTTGTCAGACATCTTGAGGACAATATGTGACTGACAGTCTCCTTGATTATAGTATGACTTAAGCGAAAGAAAGTTTGATTAAAGCCAACAACGAGATTACAATACAAATGGGAAAAATTATAAAAACAAATCCGTTATATAAAACAATACATTAAAAAGTGTAGTAAAAATTAATAATACAATTGAAACAACATATGACAATACTGAAAAAATAATCTGGCTTCATACACGTATATCAATATTCACCATAAAGTAATGTATGGTTCTGGATTTATTAGATTCAAAACCACATTTGTACAAATGTATATACATTGCATAATTAAACTATAACTGATTTACTTGATATATACGTTTTTTCCATGAGGGCGAGTGTTCAAATCACACCTGATGTGCCTATGATCAGAGCTTGATTGTTCTCTGAATACATTCTGTTTAAAATGTTACTATCTGCCCCTTGGGGAGTAACAGTCAAATCTAAGACTTCTTTTCTACGTCGAGTGATCAAGGAGGTTCTGTGCCTATTTAAGTCTTCCTCAATCGGGTAGTCTTGTTAGGATTCACCTCATTGAGGTTTGAACTTCTTCGTCTACTGTGGTAAGCATTTGCATTCCCATGATTACTCCATGCTTTGCCTCCTTGAGTACTTCACTATGTCATCCGGCAACTTGGGTTACAGAGTTCCTCTCTTGGGAAGTAGGCCAAGCAACCATTTTCTTTCTCTGTCATGGTTCACTACAGAATTCTGACATTAGTGTGCAGCGTTATTTTATTTAATACTATACAAGCAGGGGGAACATGGTTGGGTTTTAATTCCTCTTGCAGTCCTGTTGTGTACCCAAGGTTCTCAGGCCAGGGTGACATCCAGGCCCTCCCTGTCAAACCAACTTCAAAGTGTGACAGATGCAGATGCATGCTGGAAGTTGACCCGAACGTCCCTTATAACTTCCCATCCTTCCTTTATTGAGTAGGTGATGTATCCCTACTTGGGATATATTCCTCCATTCGTTGTATCTGCTTCGTCTTGTATCCTTTTGAGCGACCTCGTGTAATTCTCATTTGTTGAATCCTCTTCCTAACCCTTTTTCTCTAAAGTATATACTTTAGTTACAAGGTACATACTTACCTTCCATGGAAAAAGTCCAAGCTATACCCTTCTCCTGTTGAGTCAATAGGTGGGTGTTTAACCTTTGGTTGAAGGATTTCGCTTGCAGTGTCCTGTTTTTTTTTTGATCTGGTGCAGCCAATTGGTCTGGGTATCTTGTTCCGTGCCAGAGACTGGAGGACAGTATCTTGCCTTAGTGCGGGGCCCTTTTTCAGTTGGCACCGATCTGAATCTCACAGGTTATGACCAGGTATCCACCACCTATGAGTGCATTTGAGTTACAATGTCTGTGGTCCTTTAACTAGTACTTTTCTTATACTAGCATAATGGCTTTGAAGATGTTGACCCTTTCTGTGCAGCCTTGTTCTACCACAGCTGGTTTACGTGGGTCAAAGTTTCTTGTAGGATATTTCCTTCCTGTTCTTTGACCTTTGGCACCTGTTTTTAAGGTGTGCTGTCTTCCAATTTTGCCCTCTTCTTTTTGGCATTTCAATGATTGAATGCCATTCAATGATGGCATTTGATGATACAACAAACTCCAGCAGATAAATTTACTTTTTCTACATGTACAACTTTTCTATATTGCATTTACTCAGGGATATTAATTAAACCAATTCACATGAAGAAATCAATAATAATGTTGTTTTGTCTGAGTGCAAGTATTTATTAGCTTGAATGGTGAGGGGTGAGGGTGAAATATAACGTCATCATCGCCCCTCGAATGATGAGAGAGCATGAGTGTATTTTCGCGGTCGATGGCGGAATATTTATAAAAGTTCTCCATCGACTTCAATCTAGATTAGTTTGAGTATAGATTGGTGGAGGAATATCAAGTACTCCGCCAACCAAACTGAATGGGTGTATGGATGTATTTATTCGTATGAAAAAATTGGATTATTTCATTAATGCATTATATGCAGGAAAAGCAAATGGTGCAAAAAGATTAAAAAAAAAAAAAGAAAAAAAGAATCAAGAATACAAATTTAATCAATGTATAACATTTGCAACAACAATATAATATGTACACATCTATATTTATAAATATATAAGGCACTAATCCATTTTTCACACAGCAAAAATATTTGACAAACATTAACCATATTTATTTTTTGATTTACTATATTACCCCCCTCCCCATAAAAACAAATATAAATATTATATTATTTTCTAATTCTAAAACATTGTATTCTATTTTTTTTTTGTTTAACAAATGTATATATAGATTTTATTTACACTATCACAAATTGGAAGTTTAACTTGAGCAAATATTAATTTTTATATGACTAACTGCTAATTGCCTAACCTTACAATTTCAGTTAAGTACTAACTAGACGATACAATAGAATTTAAGGTGTGATGTTGGAAGAAGTTGAATATACTGGAATGATGCTTGTTGGAACACTTTTTGACACTGGAAATACTTGGCACAACCATCATTTCCATCGAGGCGCAATTGCTCACTCTTTTATCTGCTTCTTGTAACCATAAGAATTGAGTTCTGCAATAAAAAAAATCAATTAATAAAAAGTTTACAGAGGTAAAGGGTATCAAATGAACATTCTTACTTTCGTATTCCTGTTCCAGTTTTGTCATCAGGTTGTACCATTCACTCGGTGGGACTGTGGGAACATCGAGAGTGCCACCGTACTCCTCAGGGAGACAGCTGGGGTCGACATGCTTGTGGAATGATTTTCTATCCGTACCGTGGAAATAGATCTTGAAGAGAAAATATTAATTTTAACAATTTCATTAAACAATTAATAGTAATAAACAGTACTGTTCTGCGACTCACCCTGCTCTTGAGCTTTTCTCTAAGGAAGGGTTTGAAAAGGGCAAATACCATGTTGAAAATGTAGGGCTGGTTGATGATGTGAATTCCCTTGACTCGAATCGGTATGCAGTCCTGTAGCCAGTCGACGATCCTTTTCGCAAAAGGAGGAGTGAACTGCATAGTCTGCTGAAGGGAAAGACCAGCCATGTCGAAGATGACAACAGCACCACAGATCTGGGTTTCTGGTTCATAGACAGCAGCTTCCATGAACAGAACAGCGCCTTTGTACACTTCATCAAGGCAAACTTTGTTGTGCTTCCATTTCTCTATAAGCAAAAGAGGTTTGTAAAGAAGTGGTGCAAACTAAATACCTAATCTTTAAAATATCAGTTACAACATTGGCTGTTTAAGTTGATTTATTCTTTTTACCCTTCATCAAATTGAACAACTTGAAAAAAAAAGTTACACTTTCCTACAATTGTACAGGTTAGAGGTTCATTTACAAAATGGTACTTTTTTTCAGAAGAAAACACTATTATTAATTTTTTTATCCAAACGGACGGCTAAATTGATGAATGGTGCTAAAATGAACATCACAGAGCACAATGTGAATAACTAAAAACTTACTTCCAAGAGAAAGAACAAGAATTCGCCTTCCGAACTGATCTCGCTTAGGTAAAACATTGATGACTTCATGGCTGAACACGTTGGGTTCTTTGGATGGTACTAAGCCGTCATAGATGTTCTTATGTTTATTCTTGAATTCAAAATATCTTTTCGCCTGAAATGATGTTTTTGTTAACACATTAAAATCTCACATCTCAGGGATAGTTCACTCAGTACTCACTAGCTCGAAAGCACTTTTTGGATAAAACTTTGTTGGCCGCAAGAATCTAATAAGGAACGCTTCATGGTCGTATGGCGAGTAAAGAGTTTCTTCCTCTGTAAAACATAAATAAATGAAATAAAACGTGCTTAATACTTCGAAGGATGAAGACAGTTTAAATGCTTACCTTTGAGCAATGCGCTGAGCTCTTTAATGGAGCTTTCCCGCAACTCTGGCGTTTCCCTTAGCTCTTTTCGAGCAATTTCCATCACTTCTGGCCTCGGTTCGTCTGTTTCTAGCCTGAGGAGGAAGCCTCCAATCTGCACAGTGGGGAAATCTTCCACCCCACACAGCATCATTTTCGATGCTAAAACATTAACAATATTTATGTAATAAAAAACACAAAAAAGTGAGCGGTTTAGATCATTGGAAAATGCTGATGCTTTAATAAAAGCGAATTGTTTTTATTGCCTAAATTTCGGTGTTTATGCCACTATAATCAGGGTTAAATTTACAAACTTCAAGCTTAAAGTAATAATAGGTAAGTTAAGGTAGTACAAAGGAAAAAGGAACAAATCTTAGCATTATTCCATTATTTAAACACAGCCTATTGATTTTAAGAAACTAAAAAAATGTTAATTCCTTAATCACAAAGAAATGCTTTAATTAAATTCATTAAATAAACGAAAATCACAAAATATTGACTGAAAATAGGAGGCCGCACTGAGGCCGATTTCAAGGAAATCGAAAATGGGTCGAACTCCCACTTGATTTTCCATCCATTTAATACGAAGCATTTGAGAAAGGTTAGGCCTTGGAATTAGAAATTTAGGTTTTTGAATTGTTTTGTTCATCAGCTGTATGCTTTTAGTTGGAGGATAGCCAAAGACGGACGAGGCGGCTACGGGGGACTTAACCACCTTGATCTTACCGCCCGGATGAAGTACAGTAAATGATTAAAACAAATACATTGTCCATAGGCAGGGTCGGCAGAGAAGTTCTCAAATATCAACAGCACTGCCCGGTGGTCCTTGGAGGATCTGCCCCTTAGAAGAAGGGACCCGATTAAGGATAGGCTACGAGAACTTACTTTTGCGCCAAAGCCCGCATATATGTCCGGATGTGGAGAAAGACCTAATTGAAGTGTGCAATTACATGGCTCTGTATAGATAGCGTGTAGAATGCCACTCGATTTGAGAATCGTGCTTAAGCATGACAACGAGTATCAGGTTCCCTGCTCTCAGTTTTGGAGGAAACTGGGTTGTACTTATAGTTTTGTGTACCAAGCGTGTGTTGAGAGTGAATGTATTTATTGGCGTGAATGTGTATACTCTAAGGATCCACAATGAAGTCAGTTATGTAATAGATGCAAAGGGTGTTGGAGGTATATCGAGTACTCTCCCTAACCATCCCTAAATTACCCAATTGGTAATGGTATGTACGTTGGAAAGAATGTATTTAAAAATGAGTGAGAGTTTAAATGGTTTTGGATCTAAGAAATCCATGTGTTGGGTGCTGAATTGACCTGTTGACCGGAGCCCCAGCTCGATGGCTGAACGGATAAGACCTAGATGCCCCGAATGCAAACACAAGAGGTGGGTGATTCTGAAGGTCAGGCGATAATTTATTGTGAATTACAAAAGCTGGAATTGCCTGTGGACTGTAAGAATTGATAGGCTCAACTCTGTAGACCGTGTGCGGATTAGAGATAATATATCTCCAACACAATTATCTGTGTAAGAAAAAACCGAATAGACAGACATATTTTAATTTTTAGAAATATAGAAGTTGTCAACGAGTCTATCAGTCTTTCAGAAAATAAGTAATCAAAATTATTCAGAAATCGTGAGATGCGGTCTGGTGTGATATAGGTTTCAGAAAAACATTTTCTTTATCGTGCCAACGTTTCGACCTTTATTGAGATGATCTTCTAGGCTCAAAGTGTTTGTCTTCTGTAATTGTGCCATTCTTGCGTGTCATGTTGAGAGTGCCCCACTGAAGATGATCTCAATATAGCTCGAAACGTTGGCAGGATAAAGAAAATGTTTTTCTGAAACCTTCATCACACCAGACCGCATTTAACGATTTCTCAATAATTATCGATTAACGGTCACTAATCTCTACACATTTCTACACGAGAAGAACGAAAAATAATCAAAATTATGAACTCTACGAGAATGGAAATAGTGTAAGAGCACAAGCTTTTAAATTTCAGAAACGTCTACTATAATAAAAGTAAAAAAAAACAAAACAAAAAAATACTCAGATTACCAAATTCAAAACTACACAAATAAAACTTCTTGACGTTAGCAAAACTGAAATCGTTGTAATTCTAAATTAATATTACATTGTTGACATTTTGCAAATCCAAAGTGTTTGCAACATGATATTAATGGATCAGGATGTTCGTGGAGGGGAAGGATTAAATCAAGTGGAGAAATTGTGTCAGGTCCACCGGAAACGTCTCTAACGGGAAAAAGGGCCGTCGTTTCAACATCACGGCGCAGACTTGACACGCGAAGTCCTTGCGCTTCCTAGGGGTTACGGCATAAAAACGTCCGTGGCATAGATCAATCACGGCCGGATTTTCGGTTAGGATTTGTATTACATTTGATATGTTTTGTCGTTATGTGCAATCAGTTTCTGGCAAGTTCGTTCTTGTACACCACGAATAATATTCAACGCAAGTCAAAGGGAAATGTTTTTTTGTTTAAAGTCGGTTTTAAAGATGCTCAGTTTTCTTCATGCTTTCAACTATTATAATACTAAATTTATATTTTGTTTTCTGCCTTGGGTTTTTGATCATAAATGACATGGCATATGGTGTGAATGTCAAAATTGAAAGAACTAAAAATTTGAACATTTTCAGCCAGCATTTTACCAGCAGATAAACAGTGGAAATTTTAACTGCCGTACAAATAAATGTTTCTGAACGAACCGGTTTGACGAAAAATGCAATAAGACGTTCTAAGTTTTCATTTCTGGTCTTCTTTTCCAAGGATGTTTTTCAAAGCTCATCTTTGACGTCATAAAGATTCGCGTCCGAAAGCAATAAGGGAAGAAAACTTCTTAAAATCAGTTATTAGGATGGTTCAAACGTGCTTTTGTGAGTTACCGATTACTCATCGCATTGAAACAAACAGCCATTTTATGATGACACATTCTCGGTCAAACGACATCAAGGTTGAAAGAAGACAGCATAATAAATTTGGAGTGTTTATGCATTAGAAAGTTATTTATAAGACAGTTAAGGTTGAGCGATTGATAGATTAGCTAACTGGCCGTCATTTCGAATATACCCCCATTAAGATTCAATTTAGTAGATTATCTTCTGGCGAGGTTTTTAAAATGATAAATCTATTTTAATATAGGTTTGAAAGAAATTTGTCGGAACAATATATATATTACTAGGGAATCTGAACGACAATAAAAGTTTGAAACCGAGGTGGAAAAATATGTGTGAACGAGAAAATAATTTTGAAATTAAAATAATTGATACAAATGATTGATAAGTCCAGAGCCGCAGTTCTCAAGCTCATAAATTGACAGCCATTTGCAAGGATTGGCCATGTCAACGAACAATGGAAACTGAGGGAGGAAATATTGGCAGATGCCATTAGGCTCCATCTGATCAATGCTCTAAAATATAACTTCACCAACAAGTAAATCCTACCAGAAAGGAAAGAATATCTTTGAGGGACTATTCCTACTGGTACATTGATGGGCTCAAAACAGATGGGGGCACGGGAGCGAGAGTCTTCAGGATGAACCCGAAGAACGAACTGCCTTAGTTTATACGCTACTTTTTTCCAGTCTAAAATCATACCAATTGAACACAGCTTTAGAGAAATAAAAATGTCTAGAAACATATTCCAAGAAGAAGGCCATTTTCTCTGACAATCAGAGACCACTCAAGCCCTCAGTCTCATGCGTGAAGGCAAAGAGCGGATGGAACTTTCTGAAAGTCCAGGCAGGAGCCAGTGACACAAATGACTTTCCCTGACATAGGTGTAATGAGAAAGTGGGTATGTTTGCCAGATAACAAGCCAATATGAATTCTCTATTCTTTAGGCCACCAAAAAGGATACATCCAAAAATGGACCCCTAATGGACCACCAAGACCAGGTGGAACTTTACTCCAGGAACGAGCCACGCGAAGAGATTTTAGAATGGCCATCCGCGAGACTCACAAAGGACTTACCGAAGTATAACCGAAACAAAACCAGAATTCCGATTGGACCCCTGACATGGCACTACCGCCTAAGAAGTCATGCATCGGATAGGAGTGGAGGTAGAAGAAACATCGTGCACACGTGTGAGGAAGAAGAGGAAACTGCAGAACACCTTTCGTGCTTTTGAAAGGGTCTATGCAGACTCTTGTAACTAGGAGAGGAACCGCCTCTCCTAGTTACCGAAAACATACTGAAAAGCCGGTGGCAAGGCTATGAAGGTTGATTAACAACCTGAGGCCAGTGAGTTATAAAAATGGAGGAGTCGAATAGATGTACAGGAATCTAGGTGCAGAAGACCTTTGATCACCTCTCTATCCCTATATCTATCTCTAGTCTTGAATTATAATGATATATTAAAAAAACGATCAGGGGTTAGACCATTTAGCCAGTTTCTTCGATTCACCTGAAACCATAGGTTTTAAAATTGAGATTATATATTCACATTTTTAAATATTTTAAATCCAGTCATGTAAGTGGATGGCATGATTAAAAGCTACAGACTATTTCTGCTTAGATGGTGGTCTAAAGGTTAAAAATAGTATTGGTTGAAATGAAAAACTTACTGTCACGAGCGGGATTCGATGATACGCCACTACTCTACCACTTGAGCTATTGCGACTTCGATCCTCTCGGACACCAACTTCCCATCTCAACCCCACCTTTCGAATTGTCCCTCCTTTTTGCCATTTTTCAAATGCCGTGTAATCTATTCGATTCTAAGGTGACAAATGAAATGTCCACGGAGAGCTTCAGTGAAGATATACTTAATTTTACTTAACCAATCCGTTAGATTTCGTGGACCGTTTGGCCAAATAACTTCTTTCAGTTGATTAGTCTTATGTAAGGTATTAGTTGAAATACAATTTTTCAATCTCAACTAATGCCTCACGTAAAGATTAATTAATTGAAAGAGGTTATTCGGTCAATCGGACCACTAGATGTAATGGTTTTAAGAATAAATGGCAAATAGAGGGAAAATTCGAACGGTTTTGGGTTGAGATGGAAGGTCGTGGGTTCGAATCCCGCCCGTGACACTGACTTTTTTAACTCAACAAATACCTTAGAAAAAATAATTAATTGATTGATTTAAGAATAAATTCGAACATTACTGGCCGCGGAGAGCTTTAGTGTGATATAATTAGTTTTACTTATTGAATCCATTATATTTCGCGGTTTGATAAACCAAATAACTTCTTTCAATTAATTAATTTTTATTTAAAGTATTGGTTGAAGTTAAGAAGCTAGTGTAACGAGCGGGATTCGAACACTCGGCTAAATACGCCGCTGCTCTACCACTTGAGCTATCGTAACTTCCATCCACTCGGACACCTTACATAAAGATTAATTATTTGAAAGAAGTTATACACCCCACGAAATGTGTGTATGTTAACTTTTTACATAATTAAACACAGTTTCAGAGTCCTGATTAATATATTACTCGAAAGTTTAACGAGAAACGGTACTGTTTTTTGGATTTTTATTTCTAGGTATATTAGATTCTACGTATTTATTAGTACAGCATAGTACAGGCATGGATCACAATCCGTCTGCCGGAGGTCGTTGTTAAGAGAAAAAGAATAAACAAAAAATAAGAGGAATTAAAATGGTGGTATAACATTATTCACTTTATGCTAGTACACCACCAAAAAAGATTAAAATAATAGTAAAAGTACTTCTAGCAGAAAATAAACCGAGGGGAAAAGTCTTAGTGGTAAAGGGACAAAAAAATCGGATATAATAAAGGCATATATTATATGAAGGAAATTGAGTGATGAACTGGAGGGGTCAGAAATTGAGTTCCATAATTTGCTCTAATCTATATTTCCAGGCGTGGCGGACATGCTGCCTGAGCGCCCGTGGATCTGTGCCGTCCAACAGATTTAACAGAGAGCTCCTAGAGAGGGTAACAAATCTCAAGTGCAACGACCTTATCTCTCCCAATATTGTACATTCGGCCATAAAATGCAGAGTTGTTTCCACAGAGTGAGAATTGCAAAGGGCACAAACCCCTCCTTGCCCCTCAACCAAAGTGCAGGGTTCAAGTTAAGGGCGTCGGAACGGGTTTTTAATAGCCATCTTATGTTTGAAAGACTACGGGAATTAAGGTTCTCTCTCTCTGTAGATTAAATAAAGTGTGGGGGCGAGACAAGTCTTTGAATAACGTAAAGTTAAGCGAGGGCTGAGCTCGGAGTAAGCAAGCGTTTCGATGCTGTTCCTTGAATCTAGATAGCAGATCTAAACAGAAACTTGGCCAATCGGCAAAGGTTTTCGTACGCGGGACAGACTACGTATTTAGGTACTGTTTTTTTAATAGGTCTCTCTCCAGATCGTTTTAAATTCTATAATTGCAATTAGAATATTGATACAACGATAATAATCCAGGCAGTCCTAAAACCGTTCTTTGTTCGAATTTTTGTCACGTGATCTTAATACATTTTTGAATCGATTAAAATGTATCGATTTTTCCGAACTATTAGTAATGTGTGAATGCGGCTAATTCAAATTAAGAATAATTTAGGTTACCCGGAAACAAAGGAATGCGTCTTTTGCAGTTATATTGCTTTGTACCAGAGGACAGTTAATGTTATAAGTTTTATTTCTTCCTGTGTTTTGTATTTTGATGTAGTTAAATCCGATCTTAAAATATTATTTTATTGTTGTGCTAGTCAACGTGCACAAACCTTGTAAGTACAAAAATAATGACAAAATAAACAAATCATGCATTCATTAAAGTACGTAGAAGGAGTGTCAAGTCACTTCGGCCCGATGATCAATATGTGACCTTGTTATATTTCTTAATACAGTGGCATGACTTTCAGTATCTTCACGAGTCGTACGTGTTTTGTACTTCGGTTGAATGGAATCCGGTTCTAATCAATCTCGATTTTTTTTTGTAGGTTAAGACCTCACATGAGTTGCAGTATCAATTAGAAAAGTTTTATGTCAGTTAATTTTTGCTAACGATTATGAAAGTGAAAATCCCTGAGTGAGAGCTGACACAAGGCCAATGTGTATGGCTGGCACATTTGATGGTTTTTTTTTGGCCAACAAAGCGATTCGCATTCTCAAAACGATTTAGGCACTTTTGTGACCTTATAAATATTTACTTACATTTGTCTTCTCAACGACCTTATCACGTCTGCTTTTTTTCATATAAATATTTACCAAATAAAAGAAAGTTTATTAAATAATTGTGCAATCCGATGCGGGCAAAAACATATTACAGTTTAGGATAAAAAGAACGTCCTGAAATAAAGCAGCAGGGTAATTAAACACTGGCCAAAAATTACTTTTCCATGCTAATGTGATTAAATCAATAATAAATCTACTTATTTAAAAATATGAGATGCGGTCTGGTGTGATGTACGTTTCAGTTTTCTTTATCGTGCCAACGTTTCGGCCTTTATTGAAATCATCTTCAGGGCCTGGGATTTACAAACATTGTTTACGTTTAACCAATACATGAAGTATGTGGAAAAATATATATAAACACAAAACAACTATATCTCGCTGGCACTCTCAACACGACACGCAAGAATGGCACCATTACACAGAAGACAAACCCTTTGAGTAGAAACATTTTAATTGAATATAAAAAATACATCTTGCATTGTATAAATTCAATTGTTTCCACGTCCTACACGTATTTGTTAAATGTAAAAAATGTTCGTTAATCCCAGTCCCTGAAGGTGATCTCAATAAAGGCAGAAACCTTGGGACGATAAAGAAAACTTCATCACACCAGACCGCATCTCACGATTTTTAAATAATTATCAATAAACCACTACACAAATAAATGTAGTCTCTTTGTATTTTATTGGAAGTCGTTTTTTTTCTCGCCCATATCTACTAATGTTTTATACTTCCTTATAAAGTTCATTTTTTTTGTCTAAAATTTTTACTAATCGTTCTTTACCACAGTTAATCTGATCAAATTTAGTTGTTATCGAGACTGCAAGGCCGAATATATTTTTTTGTGTCAGTAATTGGATTCATTTTCTCCTCGTTTCAAGACAATTACAATCTCACTTATGTTAATAATTGTTGTAATTGTTTGGAAGTGTCTGCGTCATTCCCTCGTCCTTGTCACCAGGAACCGAATATTAGCCTCGACATCTAATGGAAGATCGAATGGCGTGTAAAAACCTACTTCAACAATTAATATGAATTAAACGCTTAGTTTTCTATAAGGACCACCTTCGATCAAAAAGACATGTTTTTTTTTCTTTAATTGGAAACCGAACTCCGTTGACTTGTTCGTCCGGGAACCCGATGTTTTTAATTAATACCAGGGACTTCTTGAACTATTGCTAACGGCGTTCCCCAGCAATTGTACCAAATACATTTTCTCAAAATTAAACTCTTCAAATACCGTAAAATTATAATTAAACGTGTCCTTCATTAATCCTAGCAAATATTTTGTCAATTTGTCATTAAGAAAATGGAAAATTATGGAACAACCGAAAATGAAATATATGGTCTACTTGACGTACTCCAAAATACCACGTCAAAATACAAAACGTGAATCCTTGCGTATTCACGTTTTCTCATAAGCTGAGTCACCATTGTCGGATCCAATGACGCGAGCGCTTTCTCCCCGGTTTAATATCGCCTTTACGCAATTTCCTACAACGTTCTTTAATATCGGTGTAAAAGGAGCGTCCAGTACGCATTATTACCATATTTTACCCAAGCGCTATGAATATTTCACGAAAATAATCTTCGCATATAATAAACAAAACAGTTCCAGGGGGAAAACAATTGCTTCGGATAAAGTACAATGGAACCACCGACCGAGGGGACGGCTTATCAATAAGACGTCCCTCGTTTCGCAATTCTCACCTTCAAAAACAATGCACAAAAATTGAAGGATAATACAATTTGTACTTTTACAAAAGCATTTTTTATTCCTGTCAGTCAAGTTGCTGTTGCTTTTCTCAACAATTAAACTTATTATCGGGGGTTATTTGAAATTCGTTTAAAATACAGACTTTTCGGCTTCTCTGTCTATTTTCAACAGCGTTCAGCTTATGAAACTACTTGCGAATGAATCGCTTTTACAAATCTGAAGGATATGCACATAAATTCTCACAAAAAAATTCCTTTTATTACAAACTTAACCACAAAGTAACTTACATTTGTTGAAAATACAGTCGATTCAAGTTATACTTTAAATCAATTTGCAGCAGTACTCCTCTTACGAACCAACTTTTAGAAGTTTAACTGTTAAAATATGTTAGAAATTGTCCTAAAAATTATAATATAAAATATTAGCATTAGTCGAAACTGGCAAGAAACGTGCTAGTACGCTTCATAAAACAAATTGTAAGCTTACTGATGAGTTACTTCCATTTATGATCAACTGAATTACAAAGCAAGTTATTATTATTATTATTATTGTTAATTTTTAAGGACGTTTTAACGACTAAGGTCATTTCACGCCTTAACATCCAAACCTTCTATCTTAGCTATATCCCTTCTGAGTGCTATAAAGCTCTGACTCCAAACATTAACTCGTAAATTATTTTATCCTATTGACATCCAAGCTTTAATTTTTCTTTTTAAAATTCTTAATTTGGAAGGTCAAATGTATGCACGAATCTCATATAAAGTTACATATAAAATTTATTTCCGTTTCTTTTTTTCATTAGAATTGTGAATTTTTGCTCCATAATTTCAATATTTCCCGTCAGACTAGCAACAGACTTAGCATGAGTGTAGGCTCATCTTTATCTTTTTATTCTTCCATTCAAATATGATACATGAAATAATAATAATAATTTTTTTTTTGAGGGAGCTATTTTTCTTATTTAAGTTACGATTTTCTGGCAAGGCAGTTTCTATTTTCTTCCATTTCTTTTTTTCCGCTCCGGCAGCCTCAAAAACTTCCGAAAAAAAATTCTTGCACGCACAAATCTCATTCAAACATTAGCAGGCGATCAATTGTATAACAAAATCGGGGAAAAAGGCGTAAATCTCGTTATAAATTTCAATAAATTCGAGAAAGCTGAAAAGTGCTCTTTGAAAGAACCACTGGGATCCCAGTAAGTCCAATAGTTAAGCAAATATTTGTTTCTATTAATGAAGATGCTAAAAATGCAAACGATTGAGTTATACTTTTTGTCAATTGTCAAGAGTAACCGGTCCACAGATTAAAAACTAACAAAAAAAAAAAAAATTCTAGTACTCTTCGTAAAACAAATTTTAACCTTACTGAAAAGAAGAGCCTCCACGTATGATCAACTTAATTATAAAGTAACTTATGTAAATATTTATTTCTATTAATGAAGAAAAATGCAGATGATTAACTTGTACGTTTAGTCAATTGTCAACAGTAGAAAAACTAACAAGAAACCTGCTAGTACTCTTTATATATCACATTTAAAACAAAAATCTTTCTGAAAAGAGCAATTTCTTTTCTGACTTTCTATTTAATTCTAAAGTAACTTAAATAAATACTTTGGTTTTGCATCGTCAAATTGTGAAATATACTGCTGTTTAAGTTATATTTCCCGTCAACTTTCAACAGTTCAACTCTTGGGAACCGACTTTCAGAAGAAACACTATAACAAATCTGCTGGATATATAAAAAATAATAATATAAAATATTTATAGATGCACAAATTGATGAGACACATGCTAGTACTCTTAACATAAACACATTTTAAAAGAAAAGCTTCCTGTGCAAAAAAACAAAAAAAAAAAACCAAAAAAAAAAAACCAATTTCTTCTTAAGTTTAAAGTAACTTAAATAAATATGTTTTTTTAATTATATTGCCAAATTGTGAAATAAACGTCCGTTCAAGTTATATTCTCAGTCAATTGTCAACAGTGTTCCTCTTAAGGACTAACTGAACAAAATCTGTTGGATAAAAAGTAATAATACAAAAGATCTACAGGTGCACTTTATAGGAGTAGACCAGAAACTGACAGGAAATATTTCAGAGCTCTTTACAAAATAAATTCTAAATAGAAATCAAGTTTTTATTTAAAAAAAGCTTTCTGAAAAGAGAAACTTCCTTTTATTGTCTGCCTAAGTCTAAAGTAACTCAAGTAATTCTTTCTGCATTACCGACGAGAAACATGCTAGTACTATTTAAAAAACAAAATGGTAACTAAAGGTTTTTTCAAAAGAGGGACTTCTTTTAATTGTTTACTTAATTGCGATTCTATGCTTTAGCATTTTTAAAAAAAAGTATCCGACGTAAAAGACATTTTAAAAGATACGTTTGCGACCTCGATCCTGCTGCAACGTGTAACCACATCGAGATTATTGGTGTTAACTATATAAGCGACAATTTTTGTCAGGTAACAAACGGGAGAAAGGACGTTTCGACAAAGTTCATTCATCGAGTTATCGGCCATGTTTATTCAGACAAGTTTATACCGATTTCAGATTTAACATTATTTTTATTGTGCAAAAATTGCGTTACCAGCCGTTAGTGTTTAACCATTTCATGTTTAATATCGATAAACACTTAGATAACGGTCGGTCGACGTCGTGGCCGCAACGGTCGAGGCCTGGCCATCACTGTAAGGTAAAGGACCCGGGTTCGATTCCAGAGACCCTGCATACTTACAAATGGGCTTTTTTTTCAAAAACACCAGCACCCTGAGGGTTTATATGTTGCGCACCCTCGTTAAAGAAAGGAAAGAAAACAAAAAGAAAATCCATATGAGGCTGCAACGAGGATTTTCAAAAGCAACAAGGATTCATGTAAATTATTTACAGATTGTTTTTGCTTATTCAATTTGTTATTAAACACATTTTTGCTACGTAACTGTATATAAAAAGAAAACGAAAATTGGTCCCAAGTGTAATTAGGAAATTTGACAATTTTGGAATTGCGTTAGACCTATTATCGTTCGAAAACCGACAGCTTTCTCTATTCTTAATGGTAAGCCCCTAATTTTGGTGGGCCAACCCCTTGTTAGCCCAAAGACGCCCGTGTGGGAAACACGTTTCACCCCATTATGTTTTGTTATGAGTTTATGAATAGAAATCAGGGCTAATTTAGACAATTTCTTATCAACCCGAAAACATATTCACTACGTCTGTAATCTCGGAGGGGATCTGATGTTTATTCTTCGTCGAACTCAATTTCATCTGAAACGCGTTTCGGTTAAGAAATGTGGTGAAAGTTTGAGATGGAGACGTGGCCTCGAGGATCTCGTTCCTACGGGCGTAATCGAAGAAATGCGCCTACGTGTCCTCCTGCTTCCGGAAAGAAAAAAGGAAACCCCCCCAATTGCTTTTTTCCTGGCCGGCGGATGAATTATAAGTTATGAACATTGAATTCCCTCCTATCCCGGAGCTTAACAATTTAGGAGCGAAGGTCTCAATGTCAAGATTTTTAAACATGTGGGATTTATGAAAAATTTATAATACTATTATGATAACAATGTAACTTACAATTTTCAATATATTTTTTAAAAATAATTTTGGCGCCCTTCTTTGCCCATTTTTGTAAATTTTTAAATATTTATTATTTTAGGCCTTTTCGTGAAGGTGATTTTTTAAAAATTGTTCGAATGTACAAGGTTTCCGCAAGCTGTGCTAATGGAGAAATATTTTATTTTATTTTTTACGAGGGTTCGCAACAGCAGAGGTTATTTATATCAACCCTCGGGGTGCCGGTGTTTTTGAAAAAAAAAAAATCCCATTTGTAAGTACGTCGGGATGGAATGCAGGGCCGCTGGATTCGAACCCGGGACCTTTACCTTACAGCGATGAGAGCCGTGTCAACGCCTAAATCATTGCTGACACCGACGCCTCAATAAAGAAAGAAAACCTTGTACTTAACGGTACAACTTTAAAAAAGTTCTTAATACAGCAAATTTTTTACATTTAATTTTAGGTTCTTTTATGATCTATTTCAATAATCAATCATACAAAAAATCCATTTGTACTTTTTAAATTTGTGAATTTGAATCACATTTTGGGAGAATTATTCAGATATATTGGCACGATCAAGAAAATGTTTTTCTGATACCTAAATCACGCCAGACCGCATCTCACGATATCTGAATAAGTATCTATTTACTAATCTCTACACATTTTGGGAGAAATTGCTAAAGGTATATTTTTAATTGGTTAAATACGGTATAGAAAGACATTTTTCTGGGGGTTTTGTTAATGTAATTTATTAGCGTGAACGGAACGGTATATCCCAGAGTACCTCGAAAAATATCGTGTTCCCTGGTGTAGTCCGAACGCTAAGCGGACTATTATATTTTTACCTTGTTTCTGTGTATTTGTTTGTTATTAGTATTATTTTGGTCGACAAATGTCGAGGCCTTGAAATTCAGTGACAAGTACAGAGAGTACAATAGGATAAAGAAGAAAGACCGTTAGATTGGTTACCGTTATATCGTTCAATATCATAACTTCGCTGGAGAATTAGTAAAATAAATAAGTAGATTTAAAACAAGGTAAAGATTAAAAATAAAAAACACGGTTGTAGATGACTGATGTAGTTTGCCAGCTCTAAAACTTTAAACAAAAGATCGAATTGTAGAATCTTCTATTATTTAATAATTAACAACATAAACATCACAAATTATGATTCCTGATTTATTACTGGATAAAAGTATATTATTGCTAATGTGTTTTTATCTGTACACATTGAAATATTTAATTTTCCAATTTTGTAAGGCGTGATTTGAAGTGTTATACAGTTTTATTTGGAATCAAACGACTTTCTGCATGCTTGAACTACCAGCGTCGATGTGTTTCGGTCGGTTTTGTATTCACGAACAGGTTCTCAAATGTAAAATTTAAATGTGTTTAAAATGAATTGAGTCACACTTTTTTTTCAAATTTCTCTTTAGTTTTCTATACATTTAATATTGCCTATCTTCTGTCCTCTTTAATCTATCTTTTATAATAAAAAATTAGAGAAATTTAAATATATCAACATTGATAAAAAAAATCTCTAATAGAAAACTAGACTTTTACCGATTTTTATGATTCGATGTGAAAATAGTCCGTTCATTATAAATTTATAATATATGGCCCTGAATATTTCCCGCAAGATCAAGATCGAAAATTCACGTAGAGAGTAAGTAGAAGACCTTTTTGTATTTGGTGTGCTTTCATTATGAGAATAACTTATGAAACGTAGAAAACTGTAAAACTTGATCGATTTTTAGTCTGAAAGAGTTATAAAAAATGTATTTTGCCATTGTATTTTTTGATTGATGGATTTCAGAAGATATGTATATTTTCTATTTTGGTTCAAATCCGAGATGAGAAAAACCAATTTTTAGATGCTGTATTGTTCACGAGAATCATTAATTTAGAACAGTCAAACCTGCCTTGGTCTAAAAGGTATTTAATGAGTTAAAGATATTTCACCACTACTTGTTAGTTTTTTTTTTTAAATTGTCAATTTGCCAAATTTAATCACGCCAACCATGCAATCGTCCGAAACAATCACTGAATTGGAAGTATTCTCTTTACCGAATTTTACACTTTCTTCAATAAAACCGTGTGTTATAAAACGAAACAAAAGTCTGGAATATTATGCAATTCTCGACCATTTTTTGAGTTTAGCCAGAGCTTAGATGTAAGTGCACTTTTGAATTTAATTTGAAGTTTTTTGCATATTAGAAGAAACCTGTTTAAAGTTATACTATCTAAAGTTTCATCTAGAAATTGTAAAACTAACTGTGTATGGTGCATATCGTCCTTAAGGATCCTTCACAATTGGCACCTGTTTAGAGAGATAAATTAGTTAGAATTAAAAAATTGATCATTTCCTATGTTAAAAAGTATGCTTCCGATTTTATCAACGAGGTGATTACGTGAAAATTGATAATCAGATATTATTTAATCCGCGATAAGTAAAGTTTCTTTAACTTGATCGACTGTCTGTCGCATTTATTGCATCTGCTGAAACCCGAGGGTCGGTGAGCCGATTAAGAATGAGGCGGGTCGTGCGCGAAGTTCGTTAACCCTGTTAAACAGGCAGACGTACAACAGATGTACATCATCGGTTGTTATGTTTTGTGGTGAAAGACTTACTCATCTTACGGTGTTTGCAGCTCGACCCTCACTATACAACTGGGTGCTCGCTTTTCGGCAATAGACAAGACGTCCCTTGATGAATGTAACAAGCGCCCTTGAACGACTGTGGCCCTCTCTCGTGTGGAACTGTGGACTTGGGGCCGGGTCTGGTGAACTTGGTCTCCATCCTCCCCACCAGGCACCTTTACAGTCTTTACACCATATAGGCCAAGACTGACGATTGTCGTCTGTTGACGTAAAAATGGAACCTGGATTTTCCATTTGGTTATGAGGATCCAAATTTTCAAATTATTAAGGAATGCCCTTGACTCATTCCGACTTTATTTCCATGGAAAGGAAACTACCGGTTCCTGGGCTTTCTGAAGACCGAGTCTATTTCGACGAATCTAATCTTAAACTTGGCAAAAGTGTCTTTAAAATAACTAAAGTAAAGAAATTCCAGTCGTACTACTCAGCTACGATGATTCAGTCAGAACTCATTACATTACGTTATAAAATGCTTATGCATGTAAAACATCCAAGAAAATTCCAAATCAACGTCCAAAATCATATGCACGACCGATAAAACTGACAAATATGACTCGGACGCCCTCACATTTCAGTCTCAGCAAACTGTAATAAGATATATAAGAACTGTAAATTAAAAAAATATCAAGATGATATCGATTAGAAATAAAACTTAGTTTCTTTATAAAATATACATTGAGAGGCAAAAAAGTGACCACCCTATTATTTTTAATTATCTCTTAGACAACCCTCCATTGATTATCTTATAACAATAATTGGATGGTTTTAAAGGATTAGAGGTAAATAAAACACAGATAAAATCTCCCACTTGAATTTACAATTGGATTTTTCAAGACGGTAGGCTAAGGAATTTCAGCATGTTGTTTCCTCTTTTCTTTGTCAACTTCCACCCACCATCATCCGGCAATCACATAATTAATTGTTCTTTATGGTTTTATTCCACAAAAAAAAAAAAAAAAAAAAATTAATATATAAAGCATTTGGGCTGGGTGGATAAAAAAATGGTGGGTACTGAGGAATTACCAGTACTCAATCAAGTAATCAATGATGGCTTTTCAAGATTTTATCCTTATAAAATATTAATTATATATTTTTTATATACGTATTAAATTAATTATTGTAGGGCGTAGCAGCTATACCATTGTTTTCAACTTTAATTGTCAAAAACAAGTATCATTAAAATGTAAAAAAATTCAAAAACACCAATATAAAAATTTATGGTTTAGTATTTTATCGAAACAAGTTGTAATTTGATCTCAGTCAGACACGGGTTTTATGATTTAATGGATACTTAACAGTAATTCCAGAATTGAACCTTTGGTCATCACGTCGTTATACAGTATAAAATTAGTGAGGTAATTCTAACAATTCTTTTTCAATAAAAATAATTCAATAAAATCCTGCCATTGTTTCTTTTTCGTTCAAAAAACTGGGCCAGGATAAAATCCTTAAAACAAACAAGATGTTTCCAATTATTTATGTGTAACAGTTGTCAATAAATTTTGAGGGAAGGAGAGAGAGAGAGAGAGAGAGAGAGAGAGAGAGAGAGAGAGAG
>CM077099.1:25094045-25116456 GCA_039619505.1 Cimex hemipterus
GAGAGAGAGAGAGAGAGAGAGAGAGAGAGAGAGAGAGAGAGATCTACCATAAGAATTTTTAAAAATAAGTTAAAAATAAAGTGCCTAACAAAACAATAAATTTTCTTTTTTAATACAATTTTATAGTACGACAAGCCCAGATTTTACAAAAATTACAGTTGTTTTAGAACACCATTTAGCATTTCAAATAGTGTTTTTTACAGGGAAATATGAAAGGATGGCGTGTTATTGATTTCAAACTTCCTGTAAAATTAACATTTTATAATAATTCCGGTCTATTTCTAGACGAACTTCCTGCTGTTCTGGAAGGTGGAAATCGCGGTGGGATTACTGTTATTAACGGTTTAGGCGTTGACACGGCGCTCATCTGTAAGGTAAAGGTCCCGGGTTCGAATCGAAGGGTTGACATAACCTCTGCTGTTGCGAACCCTCGTAAAAAAAATCCGATAATTTTTTATGCACTTTTTTCTGGTAGTAGGTTCAAATTTAAGATAATTACCCGCAAATTTAGTTTATTGTGTTTTTTTTAAAGTAATTATGTGGAGTATTTATTATTATTTTATTCATAATTAGATTATTTACGTTTTGTTTTTATCTCCGCCGACGTCCGGAGGGCTGATATTAACCATATCGCACCTCTTTCCGGAAAAAAAATGTATAAAATAAGCTACGATTGTAAATAATGTATCTATTATTATATTAATATTATTCCGGGGTATAATGCCGATGGGAATTCACACTTTATGGCAAGAAGCCAAGAAATTATAATTAATTGAACAATACTTCAGATTCTTATTATGTATTCTTTAAGGACCCAAGGAAAAATGCAGATTTAAAAAATAAACCAGAAGTAATAATGTGTGTGAATAGATTTAGAGGTTAAATCATTATTATGCATACTACTTTCTTCTTGTTTCCCTTGTTTTTATTTCTCTTTTTCTTTCTCTTTCTCTCCTTTCTCATACACACAACCGCGCGCGCGAGCGCGGCATAGTCACAAACCTGGATGTGACGATTTTAGGTGTACTGTCACAAACCTGGAATCATTTGATTAAAATTATTACAAATAAATACCACGGTTAAACATTTTTTAAATTGAATTTTTCAAGAGTAAAAGAAAAAAACTGGACGTTTATTTAAGCAAATATTTTCTGTATTGAAATTGATGGTTTTTGATAAAACCAACAAAAAAATGCACTTTGTCCTGTAAGTACGATACATAAAAGGAATCGAGTCTCAAGAAGGATTAAAAGAGATGACAGGCGGAGATAACAAATAAAATCAGGTCAAGACGATCTTCATTTTTGTTGACGAATTTTGGAACTCGCACAACAATTTTTTTCAACCGAAACGTTTATGTGGTTTTTTACATTTTTTATTTTGCTTTATTTTTATTTAATTTATTTCGATGTTAGTCACAGAATTTTAACCCTTAATTTAAAAGATTACAAAAAATTCATAACTCAGTGTACAACATAACAATTGAGATTTTCGCACAACAATACTTGCCACGCAAGAATGGCACAATTACATGAAAAATAAACACTTTGAGCTCTGAAGATGATCTCAATAAAAGATCAAAACGTTGGTACTATAAAGAAAATGTTTTTCTGAAGCCTACATCACACAGACCTCATCTCACGATATTTGCAGAATTATCGATTAATGGTCACTAATCCCTACACACTTTTCTTACATCTATCAAATTCTTGTTCAAGCAAATGTCCTTGTCTATCTAAAAAGAAATTTTCATTTCACCACCATTTGCGTGTTTTAAATAAGTTCAATAGTTAGAAAGCGTAAGTTTGGCGAAATATCCTCAAGATTCTATTGTTCTGCCTATTTTCAAATAATGCGATTGTAAATACAGCTTTTTATTGAATTTGTAATTCAAATACCTTTTTAATTCTTGTGCCTGTTTTTTTTTATCGTGCAATATAAGTAAATATTTTCTTTTGTTTTCCAAAACAGAAATATAGTGGGGATTCTGTTTTATTTTGAAACGACAGACCGTTGTCGAAAGTCAGCATAAATGCATTCTGACCGTTTTGTATTTAACTAGTTTTCAAGGTTTTTTCCGTCAGGTTTTGCTAAAATAATGACTATAACAAGCACATCTGATGACCTCAAATAACACGAAATTGCTTGGATTCTTGACTTTTTGAATGCAGAAAAGCGTCACGATAGGATCAAATTTCTTCGTCAAGGATTGTATTTTATTTACACGGTGGTCCGGCCAAGATCCGGAACTTTCAGCCTTGCCGGTTATTCTTTTGGGCACTATTTTGGAAGAACAAGCCCAAGGTCCATTAACAAAAACAACAGATAAAGGAATCCCAAAAAGGGAGAATTTTATTTTCACGATCTTAATGTTTTTTTCAACACCGCTGGGATTATGAAACTCGTTTTATTAATTGACTCCGCCAATTATCGCTCCGTTAGTTTTATTTCGGTAGGAGAGAGTTTAACAGCTTTCTCAATTAAAAGGCGCCGAAAACATCCTCAAAATTACGTTCGACATCAAGGGAGACAATTAGTTTCAAATACAAATTTTTTGGCCATTTTTCACAAGACATCGATCTATTATAAGAACCAGCAAAAATGTTTTGACCAAAAGCGGCTCAAGACAAATTTTTTAAAAATATTTTTAAAAAATTGTTCCAAGTCATCAATACTTTGACCAAAAGCGACTCAATCCAGTCCGGGTCCAAACTCATGGATTTAGATTAATACCGGTTCAATGCAATGTTCACCATCTAAGCGGTTTTTCTTTAATAAAATTTTTATTTACACTCAATTTTTTTCCTACCTAAGCAATCAAAATGCTGTTTTATTTTCTTGAAACTAGGTGTACCAAAATAGGTAGGAATCCGACCAATTATTTGATTAATTATTTATTAATTATTATTCTACCAAAATGATCGCTCAGCAAAACAGATTTTTTCAATCAAAAATACAATATTGAAAACTATGCCTTAAATGTTATGCTTAGAGACCTTCCTTCTTCGCCAAAAAATGGAAACAAAAAAGTTCTAATTCATAAGTATGACTCAAACTTCTTTTGTCTCTCCAGTAAACATTTTGAAAATCGAATATTGTTAAACCGATCGCATCAAGTAAAAAAAAAAAAATTAAAAAAAAGTTTAATAACACCAATTAGCTTTCTTGATCACATTATAAAACATCGATTCCGTTACAAGAAAACACTAAAAAAAGCAGGGATACTAAATTAATTATTTAGAAATCGAGAGATGCGGTCTAGTGTGATGAAGGTTTCAGAACAACATTTTTTTATCGTGCCGACTATTGAGTAGAATTAGGTTGAATATAAAAAAAAATATTTTGCATTGTATAAATTCACTTTTTTACATCCAAAATGCATTTGTTGAATGTAAACAATGATTGTAAATTCCAGGCCCTGAAGATGATCTCAATAAAGATCGAAACGTCGGCACGATAAAGAAAATGTTTTTCTGAAACCTTCATCACACCAGACCGCATCTCACGATTTCCAAATAATTATCGATTAACGGTCACTAATCACCACACATACTAAATAAAGTTGTAACATCATGTGAAACTTACGGTTTTTAGTTGAGAAAAAAAAATCAGTGTCACGAGCGGGATTCGAACCCACGACTTTCGGTGGGATTCGCCGCTAATCTACCACTTGAGCTATCACGACTTCCGATCCGTCGGAAAAATCTTAATAAGTAAGTTAAAATGAAGTATACTTCACTAAGCTCTCTGTGGACATTACATTTGCCGTCGAGAATTAAGTAAAATGGCAAAAAGGAGGGAAAATTAAAATGGTGGGGTTGCGATGGGAAGTAGGTGTCCGACTGAATCATACATCCAGTGGTAGAGTAGCGGCTTATCTAACCGCAGGTCGTGGGTTCGAATCCCACACGTGACACTGAATTTTTTTATCTCAACTAAAAACTTTAATTAATTGAAAGATAATAATTAGCCCAGTGGACCACGAAAATTGTGTGTAAATATTTTTCAACTTTATCTTGAAAATTGAAAAAAAAATATTCCGTCTCGATTAATCGAACATTGATTATGATCAATTCGTCAATTTTCAACGGCAAAATTTATTATTAGGATTTTACAATGCAGACAGCTTAAAAATTTTATTCGCGTTTTTCGTCAGGTGGTAACAGCATCCTGGAATTACAGTTTATTTATTCCCAAGGCAATCTTTTGTCAAGTGGCAAGTTCATCAACTCTTTTCCACAATTGTGATCTAGTTGAGTAAGATCTGTTGCCCGTAATGTGAAAGCCTCCTTCGATGCGTGCAAAGTCACCTGAGAGTGAATTTTCATGCATCTCCCAAGGGGGAAGTTGTACGCCTGCAGAATACGTCCTATTATTATCCTATCGTAACTCCGAGTTTTCTATCTCAACTAAAAACCTTAATTAATTGAAAGATGTGAATTGGCCAACTACGAAAACTAGTGAATCGTCTGAAACGTTTGATAGTCTATATCATTCTAGATGTCCAATTAAATTTTTATATTACTATCTGTGTGCTGAATGGCACACTCGTTTCATAACAATATCCGATTGTATGACTTAAACGCGGAAAATGTGTTTATTTGTATGGGAACATGAAAAAAATAAATTCGAATTTTTAAAAAAGTGTCCATAACCGGAAAATTGGATTTCTGTTTATTTGGAATGTATTTATATTTATGTAAGTTTATCGTTATATTAATTATAACATTCTTACTTTAATTTAATCCAAATTAAACGAGATCTGAAATTCATGAGGTTTTATAGAAATATTTAATTATGATAGTATGTTTAAATTTGGTTGGTTATTTTCAATAAAACACGGGAACAACATTCAGAGTTACAATCAATTTAACTAACAATTTATTAACTACTATAAACTAACTAAAACTAACTAACCTCTTAATAACGCATTAAATGCAAAACGATGTAGTAAATGGTTGCCAAATATTAAAATATTACTAAATGATTTTCCAATTTTTTAAATTCAATTTTCTATTCAAACCTTCATAATTAAATGATATTTCTCACTCATGAATTTCCTATCTTGTTTAATTCGGTTTACCTTAAAATAAGCATGCTTTAATTAATATAAAAATAATAGTGCGAAAATAAATCATAAAAATAAATCATGTGAATTAACTCCGATGTAATTACCCTCAACCTTCAAAGATTTTTACGTTAAAAAAAGTTCAGGGTTAGAGCCAATTGGAAATAAAACACCCGGTTCCTTCCGTTGTTAAAAAAAATATGAACATCTAATTACAATATTTTGCTCTTAATGATGAATCATCAAATTAAAATATTGAAATAATTAACTGATAATTACAAAACGTCACAATAAATAATTCAGATATTTAAATATTCCTAAAATCGAGTTGGAGGGCGATGGGAACGAAGGAAGAAAGGACGATCCAAGGCGAGAAGGTAAGTTGTGATTGGCGGAGAAGCTGTTAACAAACGAACACGAAAGTCAAAAGAGCCTGGGAAAAAAGTAAGAGGCCTTCGTTTGATTTACAATGAAAGATAGACTAAAAATTATAATATTAGTAAAATAAAAATAATGACTCAAACTAGCAATAATATAAACTCAAAATATCAAAAAATTGTTCATATGCAGATATATTTCACAATTTTTTTTTAAAATCTAGGTTCTTGGTTATTTTGGTGAACTAAAAGACTAATAATTTTTTGTAGATTCATAAATACTTCATGTTATTAACATAATTAGACATCAATCTTTGTATTGATTTCTTGTCATTTTAGCTAAATAAAACTCTAGAAAGGTTACAAAAAATGGAACGAGTACCTCCACTGCATGCAGATACCTCTGTACATGGATATGTCTTATGATGGCTATTTAAACACACTCGCAAATTATCAGGGAACGCTTATTTATTAATTTGAGGATCGTTTTTATTTGGAAGCTCATTACAACCGCGTCGCGTCAATCGCGTCGCGTCACAGGCGTCATGATCGTCAATCGCGTCGCGTCATAAGCATCAATCGCGTCGCGACATAAGCGACAATCGCGTCGCGTCATAAGCGTCAATCACGTCGCGTCATAAGCGTCAATCACGTTGCGTCATAAGAATCAATCGCGTCGCGTCATAAGCGTCAATCGCGTCGCATCATAAGCGTCAATCGCATCGCGTCAGATGCGTCAAAGCGTCAATCGCGTCGCGTCGCAGGCGTCATAAGCGTCAATCGTGTCGCGTCACAGGCGTCATAAGCGTCAATCGTGTCGCGTCATAAGAATCAATCGCGTCCCGTCATAAGCATCAATCCCGTCGCGACATAAGCGTCAATCACGTTGCGTCATAAAAATCAATCGCGTCAACCGCGCCGCGTCACATGCGTAATAAGCGTCAATCGCATCGCGTGAGATGCGTCAAAGCGTCAATCGCGTAGCGTCATAAGAATCCATCGCGTCTCGACTTTAAAAACACCTGCCCACCAGTTCGTTCTCGCGTATCCTTGGTAAACAGTGCACCCACGCACGGTCGTGGTAACAATTTCCGTGTTTAACTTTCGGACTGACGCCCAGCCGTAAGACATATCCATGTCAAAAATGGGGTCCTCATTACTAATCAGTATGAAGTGAAGTATACAAATGTAATCATAATAACAATGGTTGTTTTCGGACTGAGAATAGGTCATAAGCGATTGACAAACGGTCATTGCTCTTGAGTATTTATATGTATAAATGTATTTATTTCTGGGAGTGACGTCGAATTTAATTATTGTTAGGCTACATTATAGTTTTTATGCGTTTAGGGCTGGAATGACCTAGCCGTGGACAGCTCCCGTCGGAGCCTGACTCTGTCGGGAAGTGCCGGTCTCCTGGGCGTCTGGCTGAAAGAGGATATCCCAATGCATAACCGAGTAGGTGAACTCTCCTGAGGTATTGATCCTAGGGTCAGCACATCGGGGAGTGATAACTCTTTTGGATAAAAGTCCAATATTATTTGCACAGTATAAATCAATTTTATTTGCTACCTAGGTTTTGTAAAATAACTATTAAAAATAATTTTACATTGGCTGTTTATTTTTTGTGAGTACATTTTTATATTAACCTTGTTTTCGGTTAAGTTTAGGTTTCTAACAAATTTCACTTTAGTTCATTTTTCCTTTTCTGACAGTACTTATATGTTGAAAAAAAATTGTGTTTTGTCTCGAAAACCTGTTGACCTAATCCTGTAATTTTTTGCCGATTTTTATCACATTTTTCGTATTGTTTCATTTTGTTTTTCACAAATTGTATTGATTTTTCAGCGTAGTTCTAATTACACGAACGCTTTAAGGAATAAACATTGAATTGTACTTATTTTATTATTTAGTACACAGTTACAAAAACATAAACCTTTACAAACTTTTTTTATTACTTTAAGCACATGGCCAGTTAAACCAACAATAAATGTGCAGTATTTATTGACCCTTACCTAATGATTATTAAAACATCGTGAGATGCGGTATAGTGTGATGTAGGTTTACAAAACTTGTCCAGGTTTTTCCGCATCTCAGGATCTCTAAATAATCATTAATTAACGGTCACTAAATACTACACATTTCTACATGAGAAGAACGTAGAACAACATGGAATTCTATGAACAGATATCAATTGCACATAGACAACAAGCAAAGAAGATTCTGAAGGACATCTTTATCAATGAAAAGAGCATCTGGAATCAATCAGAGAACCTTTTACTTGAAATACAAGCAAAACAACGCCCGGAAGATGAACCAATAAAGTTCGAAACATTGACACGACGAAGAAAATGTTTTTCTGAAACCTACCTAACACCAGACCGCATCTCACGATCTCTAAATAGTAATGTATATAAAGTAAATATAATTTTATTGTTTTGTGCACTACTATCTTTAATTAATTTTTTGGGTAATTAGTTTTATAGAAATAATTTTGTATGGTGATTAGTGACCGTTAATCGATAATTATTTAGAGATCGTGAGATGCTTTCTGGAATGAAATAGTTATTTTAAGTAGGCTTTCACATCGGTGCGTTCTATTTAGCTACAATAACAGTTACTACATAAAGATTGATTTCTAATTGTTTAATAAAAAAATTTTTATGTCACAAAAAATTGTATCTTTGAAGAGGAAGCAGCGGTGTAAATATATGGTATAAAAAATAATTTGGGTTTTAGTTTACAAAAGTAACCAACAACCTAGATTATAAAATTAATTACGGTTTTTTATTTTGTTTTAGTTGAGACAAAAAAGTCAATGGCACGACCGGGATTCGAACTCACGATCTTTTGCTAGATACACTGCTGCTCACCACTTGAGCTATCCGTGACACTCTATCCATTCGGACACTAACCTCCCATCACAACCGCACCTTTTGAATTGTCCCGCCTTTTTGCCATTTTTCGAATCTCGTCTGATCTATTTGATTCTCGGAATCCTAATGTGCAAAACACACTCCCACCCCCAAAGCAAGTGAACGTTACTTACTAATCTCTTGTGCGCTTTTAATTTACGAATTGCGACTTCCGTCAGTTTAATAATTATGTAACAAATGTAGAAAAAAAATCTCTAAACACACTACGCTATCACAAGGACAATAGAAAACAGTTTGCATGTAGATTTAAACCCTGCATCAAGGTAAAGAATCAAAATTTTGTCCTAGACCTACATAAATTTGGACTTTCAGTGATCGAATACAGAGATTCCTCTTTTCTGTCTCTCAAACAGTCAGGCTGTTTCCTTTTCGTTTATAAATAAATAGTGAAAATATTCACTACGTTTTCTATTTTGTTATATTTCCAAACAGAGAAAAACTATAGAATAACAAATTTGAATGTGAAAAAATAAATTAACTAATTTAAAAGATTCGAAAAGTTTTACGAATATAATAAACAACGAAATAAAGAAAAATGAAAAAATACTGATCAAAATGAATCTGCTCCTTTAACCAAGTTAAATAAGATAAATAGAATCTTTATGAAATATTTACAATATGCTACACGTATTTACATAGGAGTGCCAGTTTTTACTATAACCTTCTGCTTCTGAATCTGATGGTCCTTTAACTCTGTTAAATAAATAATCTTTATTGAAACATATTTCCAATCCATGTATGCTTTGCGGACATAATTTGACCTATTTAATTATTTCAATTAATTATGCTTTTTACCTAAAGCCTTGTTTGACGATATCTCAATCTGAAGTCACGTCAGCTTAAGCGGTTAGAGCAGAGGCGTATTGGGCCGAAGGTCGTGGGTTCGAAACCGCTTAGGATAGTAAACTTTCCATCTCAACCAAGACTTAAAATAAATTATTCATATATCGTGAGATGCGGTCTGGTGTGATGTAGGTTTCCGAAAAATAGTTTCTTTATCGTGCCAACGTTTCGATCTTTATTGAAATCATCTTCAGGGCTCAAAGTGTTTTGTTGGGCACTCTCAACACGACCGCAAGAATGGCGCAAGTACACACAAGACAAATACCGACACCCAACCCGCTCATACACGATGATCTGATGGACATCCAAATGACTGTTGACCTAACAGTATTCGGCCTCTAGCCTGTTTGAGACACTGAGCTGAATAATTATTTTAGTTTATTACACAAGGAATTCAATGTAAATACAGAAGGCTCTAATGACGCTGAAAATATAAATTCCAATAAATAAATCTGAAAAATTTGAAAAAGAAAAAGCAATTCCGAATGTAAGATCTTTTGCTTTTGGTTGTTACCTACCAATGGATCTGTAAAATTTAAAATTCTTTCCTTTAGGCCTAACAATTTCACTTGCCCCAGAGGTATTTTTCTTTAAGGAACGAATTTTGATTTTACCTATATATTATTCAGTAAAATAATTAGCCATGATACCTCCTAAGTTGTATAAAAGAAAGAAATGATTTAGTTTTAATTTAAACTTTTATTATAGTTGGGAAATGTACAATTAATTCGAATAAGTTTCCTTTAGGAATTAAAATAAAATAAAGCTTTATATTATAATTTTAATACTACGGTGTTAATATAAGAAAGAAAATTATATTTTTATTGATCTCATTTAATAAACTCAAAACAAAATAGACCTTTTTTAAAAAAAATAAAATAGATTGAAGTGAACAAAATAACTTTAACTGACGATCACTCAAAGTATATCAGGAATTGAAATTAATTGGTCAAGCGGGCCACGAAATCTACTGAAACTAGTTAAAATGAAGTATACTTTCACTAAAGCTCTCCGTGGCCATTCGTTTATCGCCGAGAATCAAATAGATTTACACGACATTTGAAAAATGGAGGGAAAATTCAAAAGGCGGGGTGATGGGAAGTTAGTGTCCGAGTGTCACGTTAAGATCGTGGGTTCAAATCCCGCTCGTGCCATTGACTTTATTTATCTCAACTAAAAACCTTAACCAATTGTAACCTATAATCATTGAATTGCACATATTGAATTTTTGACTGAATAAAAATACCTATCCATCCCGATGCAAAAGATCTTATATAATTCCAACATGTTATATAAACATATTACCAAAAATCGTTGATATAGCATAAAAAGCAATCAGTTGATTTAGAATAAAATGTTAAATAAATCCTCAATTTTTTAAAAAAAGTATTTTAATTCTTAAACAGCAGTAATAAATTCAATTAATAACGTTAGAAAAAATAAAAAAAATTAAATTTTAACAGATTTGAGCTGTTTTTAATACAAATATATAGTATAAATATTTATTTGTAAATAATGTGGTTTATCAATGTTTCCTCATGAAGTCAATTGGTTCATCTAACGAACTCTTTTTTTCTCAATTCATGAATAACTAACAGGGAAAATCAGAGTGGAATAAATAGAGACTGTGTTGTTTTCAATCTATGTCGATAGATTACTCAATTTAGTTTAAAATTCTACAACTGTAATGCAAGCAAATGACGTAAGCCTTTACATATGTAATATTCGATCAAATTCAAATAATGGATTAAATGAAAACCTAACGCTAATTACTGAGAGAAATAAACATTATGGTTATAAATATTGGTTAAACACAATTTCTTACACAAGATGGTATTTCAAACGAAAAATTTCGTCGTAGTATAAAATTAAAAATTGATAAACCTTTATGAGTAAATATATCATCAAGCTTGAGCTGGCAGACACAAAATCACGTGACGATTCAAATTTGACGTTGTCACTCGCCTATTAAACTATAAAAAATACTTTTTCCATTTCTGTTCAGTATTTCTGCGTTTTATTTCTACTAGTTTCTTTTTCTGATTTTCAAAATAAGTTATAAAAAAAAATTATATTTTTATTCCACTGCTAACCCCTCTACAATACAACAGAAACAAGATCAAAACATGTTAGCCTGGTTAGATTCACATTAGCCCAGAATAATCGATATTCTTCGTGGAATTAGGGGAAAAGTCCCACATTCGCGCTAATAAATTACATTCACACACCACGATTCATTACACTATTCCAAAGTCCTAGGGTCATTTGAGGATAAGTGTAGTGTACAAAAATGTCCACATGATTAATGCAGCACAATACTAGCGGTAATGTCAGCAGTGCACCGGTTGAACACATGCTTTGAGGACATTTGAGGAGGCTGGCACTCAGTGTGTATGATTAAGGTGCCGAGGCCATCGTTGGTTGAATTGACGTGGTGGGATGACAGGATAGGAATGAGCGAATAGGGCTCGGACAGTATGGTTAGGATGGTTCGGAAGGATGGTATGGAAGGTTTGGAATCTGGACCCGATTAGTTAGTTGACAAAAGGAATATTGAGGTATTTGTGTATAGTGACATAATAAGGTGCTTTGGCAATTTGTCTAACAACTTTCCATTGGAAGGACTGGATGCGCAGGATATTGGAAGGATTGGCAGTGCCACATAGGTCCACTCAATATGTTCATATTGGTCGTAAAATCTAGTACCGTGTTAGCTTTGTCTTAATTGTCAAAGTCGATTTCGGTCTTAAGTCTTCCTATTAGTCCAAGTCTTGTGTTAAGTTGCTGGTTTTTAAGTTTTGTATGGGGATTCCATGTCGGTCTGCTATCAAGATATCAGGTATTCAACTTGACTGAAAACTGGTATCTCTTTGTTATTTCTGCACAACGAAGGACAAGAATGCTTTTTCAGCGTAAATGTACACTGAGTGCATAACTAGAGTGTTTAATGTACATCGGGTTAAAGCCCCCACCATTCGCGCTAATAAATCACGCTCAACATCATAATTCATTCATACTGCCTCACTTTATTGTTAATTAATTTTATTATAATGTCATTGTTCTAGGCGTTATTATTATTATTATATTTTGGTGGTATTATATACGCTATAAACATATGTATAATCTATATTCAAATTCTAAGGTATTCTACAAATATGTTTTTATTTATCCTCTTTTGCATTCCATCCAAATTGACATAAAATATTATATTTGATGAATATTGTTTGTGAAAGCAATTCTATTAATTCATGTTATCAAGCAATCAAGATCTACGGGTCAAGATATATATATAATCACTCTTTATTCCACTGTCTCTTTCTTTCTCTCTTTCCCGCCGTCTATCTATATTCTCTATCTTTCTATACATCTATCTCTGTATGGTTTCTTTTCTTTATTAAAAACTATGTTACTTAATTGCAAAAGCAAGAAACCAACATTGATGACTGTAGGTGGTAATCATTTTAAACTTAAATAATGGGAACATCTGGTTTTAAGCATGTAATTTTCATGTTAGAACTGTCATGACTTTATTAAGAAACAAATTTTAGGATTTTCTCCTCGACCTAGATTCGAACCTCCGTGAATAAATATTTCTTTTTGTTGTAATAGGTAAAAGTTCATCAGCATATTGACTTCATTAAAACAAATTAACATAAAATAGCCTAAGCGTAACCCGGGAAATGGCTGAAGTGTTTCGAATTGTTAACATTAATTTACTAAGTATAATTATGTTGGCTCTGGCCGTTCGATTCAGAAGATTTTGTGAGTGTTAGACGGTTTTTGATACAGTAAATTTGTGTGGATTGCTTTCTCATAAATATTGTGTTGTTTGGTGAATGGTTGTTTTAATTAAATATAATTGTTTGTTCGTATTAATTATACTTGCTTGTGTCGTATTTCTTTTATTACGGAGAAATGAAAAAAAAACAAAAACAAAAAAAACGTTCAATACGTCTCAATCTTATATTCATCAAGCCCAAAACTATCCGTGATAATTGACTCAACCGTCCGACTTGAACTTGAACCAGTGAAGATGAAAGTTTCGACCTTACTTTTACTTCTGGCACCTCCCCCCCTGAATGGTGTCAATACTGGATCATTCATAAGTTTAATCTCACCACCAACAAATGATTCCATAAATATTTTTTTTTCTAAAATGGTAAACCCTTGGTACTTGTTTAATGACATTAAATTAACCCAAAGAGTTAAAGTGCGTCAGCAGTTTTCAATTTCCAAGGAGATAAAAACAATCATGAATACGCTAACGACTTTCTAATATAAAGTGGATGCAGTGGCCCGATCCGCGGTACTGGAATGTTAACAAATTCAACAATAAAAATTGTTTAGAAAAGGAATAGAAGAATCAAATTTTAAGGAATTTACTAAGCAGTGAAGACACTTTCACCTTTTCTTTTTCGAAGTACTTATTATCCGATCCTTATATAATGTAAACGTTCCGGATAATAAAATTGGTTAGGGAAACCCACACAAATGTTTAACTATGTTAAGTTTATGTATAGTTAACAATTATTAATTTTTTTAATTTTCTATATGTTATAAATTATGCAGAAAACTTTAAAGCCTTTCGAAAACAAATCGGAAATATGGCCAAGCGTACTTTTCTATGCAAGGATGGAAAATTTATGATTCACAAGTAAGCCTATCACGAATGGCCAAATAAGCAAATAATGAAGAAAGACGATCTCTTGATACCAAATTTCCTTGGCTATTTGGCGTTGAAAAAATGATAAATGTACTAGTGCTGTATTTTGCTAAAACATGAAAATAATTCGAAAAATTTTCATTGTACAATCTCTTATTCAATTATCAAATCCGGTAGCTCCCTTATCGACCGGAATACTCCTCTGTATGATCATATGATGATGAAATTCCGAAATGTAAAGCGGTTGGCGAATAATAGGACGTATTCTGCAGGCGTACAACTTCCTCCTTGGGAGATGCATGAAAATTCACTCTCAGGCGATCTTGCACGCATCGAAGGAGGCTTTCACATTACTGGCAACAGATCTTACTCAACTAGATCACAATTGTGGAAAAGAGTTGATGATCTTGCCACTTGACAAAAGATTGCCTTGGGAATAAATAAACTGTAATTCCAGGATCCTGACGAAAAACGCGAATAAAATGTTTAAGCTGTCTGCATTGTAAAATTCTAATAATAAATTTTGCCACTGAAAATTGACGAATTGATCGTAATCAATGTTCGATTAATCGAGACGGAATAATTTTTTTTTTTTCAATTTTCAAGATAAAGTTGAAAAATATTTACACACTTTTATTAAATTCACTAGTTTTCGTGGTCCACTTGACTAATTAATATCTTTCAATTAATTAAGGTTTTTAGTTGAGATAAAAAAGTCAGTGTCGCGAGCGGGATTCGAACCCACGACCTTTGGCTAGATACGCCGCTCTCCCACTTGAGCTATCGTGACTTCGATCGACTCGGACACTAATTTCTCATCTCAACCCACCTTTCGAATTTTTCCTCATTTTTCAAATGTCGTGTAATCTATTCGATTCTAGCCGACAAATGAAATGTCCACAGAGAGGAATAGAGAAGATATTCTTCATTTTACTCAATCACTTCATTAGATTTCGTGGTCTGATTGGCCAACGAACTTCTTTCAATTTCTATCTCAACTAAGACCTTACATAAAGGTTAATTAATTGAAAGAAGTTATTTTGTAAATCGGACCACTAAATATAATGGATTTAAGAATAAATGGCAAATAGGGGGGAAAATCGAACGGTAGTAGCTTGAGATTGAGAGTTGGTTCATTCTAATTACTTAAATTTAGTAATTTTATGGTTCGCTTGATCAATTAATATATTAAAAGTAATTAAGGTTTTTAATTGAGATAAAAAAAGTCAGTGGCACAAACGGGATTCGAAACCACGATCTTCGTCTCGATACGACGCTGCTCTACCACTTCTATCCGTGACTCTATCCACTCGGACACCAACCTCCCATCTCAACCGCACCTTTTGAATTTTACCTCCTTTTTGCCATTTTTCAATTTTCATTCAGAATTCTAGATTATAAAATATTTTTAACTTCAAATTAAAAAAAAATTGATTTTTTTTAAATAATTAAACACTTAAAGCAAATATGGGGCTCCAACACATAACCATCGCGGAGGATGTTGGCAAGGGGAAACGCGTCTGTCATACTAAAACATTTCGTAATTTAACCATTTTATACGCTTTGCACGCCTTAAACTTAAGTAATTTTTTGTTTGTAAGAAAAGTTTTTTCCTTATTTCAATCGAGAAGTTTTTGATTTCGTGGAATCCTAATCTGCAAAAAAACACTCCCACATGCAGCAAGTAAATGTTACTAATCTCTTGTGTTTTTTTTTAAATTCACGAATAGCGACTTCCGTCAGATTAATAATTATGTAACAAATGTAGAAAAAAAAGTCTCTAAACACACTACGCTATCACAAGGACAATAGAAAACAGTTTGCATGCAAATTTAAACATTGCATCAAGGTAAAGAATCAAAATTTTGTCCTAGACCTACATAAATTTGGACTTTCAGTGATCGAATACAGAGATTCCTCTATTCTGTCTCTCAAACAGTCAGGCTGTTTCCTTTTCGTTTTAAATTTATAAACAATGACGATATTCACTACGTTTACTATTTATCATTTATAATTTAGAATGTAATTTAATTGCGGAAAAATTATTGGTGAATTGATTTAAAAGAAAAATACAATACCGTATTATCCGTTGTCCGAATTAGAGAAATCTCTCTTAATTCCCTTTGTGTAAACACAAAAATCAAATCACTTGTAGTGAATTTTCCATGTCTTAATTTTTTAATATGATATTTTAAGCGAGATAAAAAATAAAATACATAAATGACCAAGTAAAAGTCAATGATTTATTTTTTACTCTTCTGTCATTTAAAATTCTAGGTTTTTGCTGTAAAAACCTTCCAAAAAGATTCAATATACAGAATCAAAAGAATTTTTGTTGGGTGGAAGGAGGACGGTTTTCTCGAATGCTACTTTTTCATTCTATAAAAGCAACAACCACTTATGGTTGAATCTTAAAAGAAATGATCTTCCGAAAGAGGAATCGGGCACCATACTAAGGCAAAATAAGCAAAACGAGCAGCTCTCTCGAGATTAGGATTAGCTAGCATATTTATTATATCCTTTCCTTGCAGTACGTGACTGATATGATGCGCATGAAACATTTAGAAAAATTTGAAACGTCCATACCGTTCCAACTCAGGGCTGAAACGTAGCCCGCCACACCATGAGACTTTTTCACTTAGGCTGTCCTTTTAAAACTAGGGATTTTGTTATTCAAAATTCCAAAACGTAAACAAAAAATAATTTTTGAGTTAAAAACAACGGAGTGGTTTTTTTCTCTGCAGATAGTACGTTTTTCCGTTCCGATTTTTATAAATGGCTGTCGAGCTTTTTCATAAATTGAAGTTAGTGAACCTGCAAATGAACATTTAATTTACCAATTGAAATGACAAAAAAATTTTAAAAAATAAAATGGTGTCGGTGGCCGTAACGGTTTAATCGTTGCGACGGCGCTCATCAGTGTACGTTAAGATCCCGAGTTCGGATCCACCGGTCCTGCTTCCAACCATACTTACAAATGGGCATTTTTTAAACACCGGCCCCTATCTCTTTTTACCCCCTTAAAAAATTAATTATTGCATTGTTCGAAGAGCTTATGATAAAAACCTATCTAATAATCTTTCAATTAATTATGGGTTTTAGTTGAAAAAAAAGTCAAGTGTCAAGAGGGGGATTCGAACCCACGACTTCCGAAGTCACAATAGCTCAAGTGGTAGAGTAGCGGCGTATCTAGCCGAAGGTCGTGTGTTCGAATCCTGCTAACCCCTATTAATTGAAGGTTTTTGGTCAAGCGAAAACTAGTGAACTATCTAATAATAAAAATTATTATTTTAATTTTTATAGGTTTAGTAGTTTTTAGGAGAAAACAAGGAGGTTGACACCTGTACGTATTCCCCCTCAATGTAGTGAAAAATATGTTTTTATGAAAGAACCCTCCACTGTTTTATGGTATTCAAATGATATTATTTAAATTTTCCTTCTACACGGAAAAAAATGTTTTTTTTTTCTGTTCATCTATGGAGAATATAAAGCGCAAAGCTGACTATTCGATATCTCGATATACATTGACACTCTGGCGATATGCTTCAATTAAATTGACAGCTATGAATGAGAACGGTCCATCTTCTGTTGTGAAACTATGCCAAATAAACGAATTACTGAAAACCACTGTTTAGGCAATGTATGGGTTACGTTTGATCTATTTTGTACATCGGACGTTTGTGGAAAAGTCGGAAATGTTACGGTGAACCGATATCACTGTTCGTCAATATCCCCTCCACCGGCTTCGTTATTATTCAAGATTAGTCACTTTTTTTAAACAATAAAGAGCAAAGGGCAGCCAATTATCCATTGCACAATCAACAATCTGAAACCCAAATTTAACTTGGAACAAATATGTTTCCAAACCTAAATAGTATAGCTTAAAGTTAAATATGGAGTCTGGAGTAAACAGTTTTACGGTTTGTCATTAAACCGTTTCCCATAAAAATGTTTGAAAAAACAAACCATTAAAAGGTTCAGATAATGGAAAAATTATAAGTACAAAAAATATATATAGACATGAATGGACAATAAAACAGACATGTTAATTACATTGTATCTGGAATTTTTAAAAAATTATTAATCGATAAAAATTAATTTTATGGAAAAAATGATAACGTTTTATTCGTACGATTGAAAATAGCTAAACTTGGCAAATGAGTTTTCCATATCAAGAAAGGAATACCACTAAAGTTATACTAGTTAATTCACAACTATAAAATAATGAGATAAATACATTTTAACAATTTTGGGTAAATTGAGATCATAAGTGGCAGCAGTTTACCAACTGCAACTAACTTAAGCTTAAGAAACTTTGTAAGCAAACGAATTTCAATTGGAGTGAACCGTCAAGATATTTTATTTTTATTTTTACGTTGAGAAATATTTTGCTTACTGCGCTGCATGTATGGAGAATTATCTAAAAATAGCGAAAATTCTGTTTCGAAGTACAACGGGTTTGAAAAGAAAAAAATGGATATATTGCTCATTTCCCATTCTCAATAGCTCAAGAAATAGACACGTTTGCAATATAGATAAAAAAACAGTCTACAAAAATATATGTAAACTAATGCATAACTAATTTTAAGCATATTTTTCTATTCCTTTGAAATACAAATACGAATTAGATAATAATACTGCAAATATTGGCATTATTCGGTTTTATATATCTATAAAATTTTATATATTTATATACTTTACTCATTAAATTCACTAGTTTCGTGGTCGGCTTGACCAATTAATATCTTACAATTAATTAAGGTTTCTAGTTGAGTTAAAAAAGTCAATGGCACGAGAGGGATTCGAACCCACGACCTTCGGCTTGATACGCCGCTGCTCTACCACTTGAGCTATCGTGACTTCCATCCACTCGGACACCAACTAACTTCCCATCTCAACCCCACCTTTTGAATTTTACATCCTTTTTGCCATTTTTTAAATGTCGTGTAATCGGAATGGATTCTCGACGACACATGAAATGGCCACGGAGACCTTTAGTGAAGTATACTTTATTTTAAATAATTAAATTCACTATTTCCGTGGTCCGCTTAATCAATACAGATATTACAATTAATTAAGGTTTTCAGTTGAGATAAAAAAAGTCAATGGCCCGAGCGGGATTCGACCCCATGATCTTCGGCTTGATATGCCACTGCTCTACCACTTGAGAACACGACGGCTCAAGTGGTAGAGCAGTGGCGTATCAAGCCAAAGATCGTGGGTTCGAATCCCGCTCGGGCCATTGACTTTTTTGTTTGTACATAAACATATAACATCTCGCATCTACAGGATTTATAATTCTGTTCTTTTCATAAAAACATAACGAAGAAGCGTTCAAAAGACGAATGTACGTGTTAAATCGCCTGTTTGAAAGTATTTAACAACTCGTTACATCAATTACAACATGGAAAATTGGTATGCTTGTCTGTCATGAAATGGCGTTCAACGATTACACAAGCTAATCACGAAAGGGTACCATTTAATTGTTTTTCTCGTTAAACGACCCCAATGCTTTCCGTAACGAAAAGATATTTATCGATCTCCAGACGAAACCAAAGGAAAAAAACAGAAAATTCAGTTTACAATTTATTCTCTTTTTTTATATTTATTTCTTGTTTTTACAGATGATTACATAATATAGAGGAAAAATTATAATGCATTACTTCTGTCTGAACTGAAAAGGTTTAAAAGATTAAGTGCTTTTTTTTCTGTGTCCTTCAAAATGCATAAAACAGTTTTCAATCGAACTTTTAATGAAAACCTAGCAACCGTGTTGTTTACCTCGAGCTTTAAAAAGTCCTCAAGAATTGACAACCAATCCATATTTTGTGTCTAATAACAATATGTACGTAATACTTGCTCATAAAATTTTCGGACAGATCAAATTGATAGTTTTGTATCCAACGGACAAAAACTAAATTCATAATGAAAAAGGCGTCACTGGTATAAATTAAACCGGAAAAGAGCATGCCAAGAAGGTGAAAAAAATAACAAATTATTATTAAAAACGTGTTAGATTAGAATTTTATGTAGTACAAAAAAATAATAGAATGTCACCGTTTTCCTTGGGAAAATTTTGATACTTATGTATTCTTCTCAAAAAACTTAAAATTTCTATGTTTCTGCAATACAAAAAATATGTACAAATGCAAATTTTTATTATGTAATGCAATAATTGTCACAAATTAATGCTTACTACCTTTTATATAATTTATAATAATAATTACTGTTATTTTTATTTTTTTATTTATTTATTTATTTTTTTATTTTTTTTTTTTTGCTGGGGCTTCCGACATCGAGGTCATTTCAGCCCCACGCTCAGTCTATACAGTCTATATTCTATACACGTTCACACACATCATTCATACGAATAAATACATTCATACAATTAACCACATTCACACAGCACACTCATTCCGTTTGGTCGGTGGAGTACTTGATATTCCTCCACCGACCTACAATTAAACTAAGCTAGATTGGGGTCGATGGGGTACTTCTATTAATATTCCGCCATCGACCCCGCACACACACTCACTCACTCGCTTTCATCTTTCGAGGGGCGATGGTGACGTTCTATTCACCCTCACCCCTCGCCATTCACACCAATAAATACTTGCACACAGACAAAACACAAAGACACATAACACATACTATATACAATAAAAAAACCCAATTTCCCCCAAAAAGCGGAACAGGGGACTCAGAAACTCGCTACCGTGTTCGAGGACTCTTCTTAAATCCGGCGGCATGCCTGCACGCTCTCTGTAAGGAGCCAAGGCATGACACGCCTCTATTATGTGGGACACATCGAGCAACCTTTCTCTGCATAAGGGGCACCTGCGCGGGCTTTGGCCCATAAGCAGGTGCCCATGTGTCAACCGAGTATGGCCAATCCTCAGTCGGGTGAGGACGATCCCTTGTCTCCTGCTCAGATTCTCTGAGGGCCATCTACCGGTCGTGCTCTTGACTCGCAAGAGCCTCTCCGACGATCCCGCCCACTGACGCTGCCATCTTTCCTTTATCATATTTTTAACTGCGTGCTTAGCGTCAGGGGGCCTGATCGCGATGGTCCGATCTGGAGGGTGGGACGTACCGGCTTTCGCCGCCTCGTCCGCGCGTTCGTTACCCTCCAGGCCGACGTGTCCGGGAATCCAGACAACAACCACCGTTTTTCCGAGAGGCTCCAGCTCCGCGTATTTCTCTAGCAAGAGCACGACGAGAGGGTCCACAGAGAACCTGTCGCGTATAGCCCAGACAGCGCTCAGAGAGTCGGTACATACGAGGAAGGTTGAGCCCTCCCCGGTCCGCACCGCCTCAAGAGCGTGCCAAATCGCGTACAGCTCTGCTGTGTATACGCTGCAGTGAGGGGGCAACGGCCAGTATGTGGCCACTCCCTCACTATACACAGCACACGCCACACCATCGCCGGTCTTGGACCCGTCTGTAAAAATCAGACGAAAACCAGCGTATCTATTTCTAAGTTCAAGGAACTTAGCCTTGTAGAGGTATGGCGGCGTACACGACATGGGCAAGTTCGCAAGATCGTCGCGGACGAGTACGGCCGGAAAGGTCCAGGGGGGTGTCGGCCGGTGCCCCACCCGAAGCACCGTCCCCAGCGCCAGTCCGGCCCTCCCTAAGGACTCACCGAAGCGGATCCCGAGGGGTCGCGTCCGCGATCGAAGCCTGTCGTAAACTACTCTGTACGGGCAATGGAGGATTTTCATACCAAGAGGGTGCTCCGGCTTGGCCAAGAACCCGGCCGCGTAACTGAGAGTGAGTTGCTCTCTCCGAAGTTCGGGAGGCAAGACCCCCAGCTCGCAGCACAGACTGGCCAAGGGGCTGGTCCTGAACGCCCCTGAGATTGCTCTCAGACCCTGGAAATAGAGCCTATCGAGCTTTCTCAGGCGCGTTTTCCGGGCCGAGGAATAGGCCATACATCCATAAAAGATCCTCGAACAAAGCAGCGAGTCAAACATTTTTAGCAGAGTCTCCCTGTCCGCGCCCCACCTAAAGTGACCAACAAATCTCAAAAGTGAGAGGGTTTTCCTGCTCTGGACCTCGACGGCGTCGATGTGTGCCTGCCATCTCAGCTTTTCGTCAAACTGGAGGCCGAGGAACCGCACCTTCTCCACGTACTTCACGGGCGTGCCCCTCAGGCAGAGTTGAGGGGGGCTATGAGCCCTCCTCAATCTGCAAAAGTGAACACACACCGTTTTCGAAGTGGAAAAGGTAAACCCGGTTTCCTCGGCTGTGGCAGCCACAACGTTTATCGCCGACTGCATCCCACCGCCGACCTCTGCTAGATCCTTACCAGAATAGTAAAGGCAGAGGTCGTCAACAAAGAGCATTTTCTTTATCGGCGGGGGGATACCGTCAGCGACACCGTTCACCGCAACCAAGAAAAGCGCAACGCTCATCACCGAACCCTAATTACTGTTATTCCTACTCCAAATTTTGATAAATGTGTATTCTTTTCAAAAAACTTAAAATTTCTATGTCCCTGAAATACAAGAAATATATACAG
>CM077099.1:25136777-25152193 GCA_039619505.1 Cimex hemipterus
TCTATCTCTATAAATCCGAGATTTTTATAATGTGTACGAAGTTTTTTTTGAGTCTATTTGCACATTAACTTTCATATTAATATAAATGCATAGGGGAATATATAAGTTGTTTCTTCAACCCGCTTGGTTCAACTACTTGCTCAACTGCTTGTTTCAACTCTGTAAATTGAGTGGAATAAAAATAATTTGACCAGTGTAAGTTTTTATATAATTGACAGCAATTACATATTCATTTCTTGTAAGCCTTGAAAAGGAGGGAGGTGGACCCACAATACGTACAGGAAATAAAAAGTAAAACAAAGATGTTGGGAAGTTAAATAAATCACGCGAATAAAAAATTAATTAATTAAAATTTTTTTCTTGCCGTTGGCTCTATTCCGAATCGCCTTGATGCCTTGGTACAATAACAAAAAGTAGTTTATAGTAAATCATTATATTTTTATCGGTTATAATTATGTAATATTTTATTATCTTACTCAATGAGGGCGATCTTAAAATAAAACTGTAAAATATTATTTAAAACGCGTACGACCAAAATATGAGTTCAAATTATATTTTTATTTTTGATGTTTAACAAAAGACATTGTTTTTACATTTATAGTTTTTGTAAACTTTTCCATATGGTTTTTTAAAATTTTTGTATTATTCTTACATGAAAATGATCTCAATAAAAATCGAAATGTTGGCAGAATAAAGAAAAGGTTTTGCTGAAACTTACATCACACCAGACCGCATCTCACGATTTTGGAATAATCATCGACTAATTATTTACATTTAATTTTTTCATTATACACATGGTTAAATGTCAATACTGTCATAGTGGATTCACTAAATATAACTTAGCCACAAGAACGAAATATTTTTAAAAACCTAAAATCGTAATTTTTCAACGCATTAAAATACAAATCTGACTTTTATTTCGTAAACTAGATTAAATTTTCCACAAGACAACATTTTCATTGAAAAATTCCTCCTACTGAATACACAGTAGCTGTTCAAAAAATAAGAAATGGAATAACCCATTTTTTTTTAAATATTCAAATGTGTTTCGTGCAATTGCTTTTCCATCAAAATTTGCGGGGATTTCACCATAGTTGCTTTATTTTATAAGTATTCCATTTTCAAGCTACTTGATTTTTTCGAAATTTGCTTAGCGAAATCTTTCTTTCAAGGTTGAAAAACTTGATATTCAACCCAAGGAGAGCAGCAACCCAACAACATCACACATTTCATATTTTTATTAAAAACATTTATTAGCTGTAAAAAAAAATTAGTAAATTCTTCGCGTGGCATGGTCAACAAGGAGCCCTTATTTGACCCCGTTAGATTTTGACATATTGCGATCCTGAAAACTGCTTTGTACATGGAAACGAGGGATCAGCTCGTTGAGAAAATAGAAATAACGTGCAATGACGCGAGGGAAAGAGGGAACGGAAATGGACCTGGAAAAAATATGTCATGTACTATGTTCTTGGATTGCTGCTCCCTTTGGGTTCGATATCACGCTTTTCAACCTTTCAAAAGATTTAAAAAAAAGAGTACTTATAAAAAAGACAACTTGGGTGAGATCTCCAAAAATTATGATAGAAAGTCATGGCAGGAGCCACATTTGAGTATTTTAAGAAAGTGGGTTTTGCCTTTGTTATTTTTTGAGCGGCTGCTGTGTATTCAGAAGCGCGAATTTGTCAACGGAAATTGCCTTGTTAAAAATTTATTGCAGTATACGAAATAATGGTCAGATTTGTATTTTAATGCCTCGAAAGTTGATAAATTTTCAGTTTCTGTAGAAAAATCCGATTTTCACTCAAATTTTAATGTCTTAGGAAAGAGTCAACGCACAAATCTCATTCTCGTAGTACTGAATAACCTTTTATTTAGTGAATACACAGAACTCTCGACTCTCGACTCAACCGGGGCTTCAAGATAGAAAAATCGGAACAAACATTACGAGTTTTTTCAGACTGATGATATTTCCTTAGTTTTATAAAGTTTTTCTAGATATTCTAAGTTACTATGGTAGTATTGACATTTAACCCTGAAACAGCCTTTATAGATTTGTTTAAATTTAATTCTTCATTTTTCATCCGTAAATTAGGCTTATTTACATTAAAAAAATCATTATTATTTTTAAGTAATTTATAAAAAAAAGGCGGACAAGCCTCATGGACGACGTAGAAGAAGGTTAAGTATTGTGATTTTAAAGTTCCCAGATATGTTAAACGATTTTTTATTTAATAATGACATTTTTTTTGCATTACAAAATAATTTCAATCACGTTAGATGGCTTGTAATTTTTTAAAGAAAAAATCAAATAATAATTTATTTGATTTATAAAAAAAAGTGCATCACGATAAAAATTATTTAATTTAATTTAAATAATAATTGAAACATTTACAAAATAACGCATGAAAAATTTAAAAAAATATATTTTTTTTGACTTAACTGTTGAGCCATAGCCATGCCAATTAAAAACATTTTAATTATAAAAATATTAAACTTTTTAAAAATGATTAGACTTATTGTTTTTTTCATTTATATTTTTTTAACTTTTCCATGTGTTTTTTTAAATTTTGTATTATTTTTACATGAAGACGATCTCAATAAAGATCGAATCGTAGGCACGATAAAGAAAATGTTGTTTTGAAACCTACATTACACATGGCATCATCATTGTGTCAACACGACACGCAAAAATGGCACAATTACACAGAAGAAAAGCATTTCGAGCGCTGAAGGTGATCTCTATAAAGATCGAAATGTTGGCAAGATAAAGAAAATGCTTTTCTGAAACCTACATCACACCAGACCGCACCTCACGGTTTCTGAATAATTATTTGAAACTTTTTTAAAATTTCCTTTAAAACTGTGCGAACCTTCCTGTAGGTGTTAACTAATATTTCTTATGCCAAAAATAGTTTACTAGTTAAATGGAAGCTCTATTGTATATTTTATTTTATTGAATAGCTCTTCTCTTTTGGTTTTATTTTTCGGCATTACTTAATTATATATCCATTTTCTGTTTACCAACAATACTCGCAGGCTGACGTATCAGGCACATAGATTTTTTGTTAGCAGACCCAGATGGCATGGTTGGAGGGAAGGGGATTTATTTTCTTACCCAGAGCTCGGCTAGTTGGTCCTCCTTCAAACCAGCTTACTGTTTGTAATTTGTCTCTTTAAAAGGATGTTTTTATCTTGACCACAACAGTTTAACTTCTGATTTTTCAAAAATCTCTTCTTTTCTGTTTCTCTGTATCGCTGTTTCTAAAATGCGATGTATCTACCTTGTAGACCGTTTATGAACTTTATGTGCGGAATTCTGAGGAGCGGATTGAACCATATCATCGTTGCTTTTTTTAGATGCCAGAAATAAAACCCTTAAATTATATTGTTTTACCAGTGGGCTATTGGAGAACGCAGGATTAAGAGACATTTTAAATTTTAATATCAATTTTCTTGCCGTCCTCGATAATGCTATGATCTATGACAGTTATGATTTAATGGTTTCTACAATGGTTATGTTGATTTCGGTCCACATCAACAGTGGCTTCTGGAGCTGAAACTTTTTATCCATTGATCGCTTTTTTTTTCTGAATACAATTTATTTGCTTGCACTTCGCCGTTAACGTGCATTAGTATAAACGTTTGTTATCCGTGTCGTGGTTTCCACAGGCTCGATCAACATTCGTCCCGGTGTCAACGTTCCTGGTGAAGGTTGCTCCTCTGGCGAAATCGAACGATCGGCCGCCCTACAAACGCCGACGAACGCAGACTGGGCACAAAATTTGTTGACAAACAAAGGCCGGCCTGGAAGTAAGAGTCGGGTCGTGTTTATTCTCACTGTCGGCACGGATACGGCCCCAGTCCGCGGATCATGTCCTCGTCCGCCCGGGGGTTCGCTCGCATAGAACGAAGTGGGGTCTTCAGCTGGAAGCGAAGAGGGGGACCCGGCATCGGCACCGAGGCCAGGTAAATCGGCTTCAGTTTGTTTCCGTCCACTAACAGGCTTTGCTTTAAACACTCCGTTCGATTTGTCAAGAGGTTGGTTAATAATTTTACGCTATGACTAACCGTACTAACCTCACAGTGCATTTAAACGTTGATTCTACATGCCTCCTCTCATCAATTCATCAAATTCTTAAACAGTGCTTGGTTTAAACCGTCTAAAAAGGCAAGCGATCTTTATAATTTCCGACTGAAAACTTCAATCACATCTTATTTCTAACAAACAAAAACAAATAGCATCCTGTCTTGTCATTCTGTTTAAACAGTTCATTTCAATAATTTTAAAAGATTAACAAATGTCAGTCTTTACTTCTTATGTCTTATAATCCTTATTAAGTACCATCCATCAGCATTTAACATCGCATTCTTAAAATATCGACTATTGTCACAGTATCAATATTTCTCTCTCTAAATATGGACATTTAAATGGCACGTTAGGACAAAGCGCAGTCACACGCCTACTATGAAAACTTCACGACTAAAAACCTCGTTGGAAATAGACTTTTAGCAATTTGGTTCGAATGTTTACATGGGTTATTTTCTCTCCTTCACGAATGTTGGTAAACATTGATGACGATTGCACCCAGCAAATCACTTTAAACGTAAACAAGGTTTCGGACGAATTGAAACAAAATACACAGGCATAAATAAGATCCGAACAGGATTGAAATAGAGGGAGGGTATGCACTATTTGCACACTACTATTGTTTCTCTTCGATAAGTATTCCAATTAATTTCATTCCGAAAACGTTAAAATCTGTCCTATATCGGTTCCATTAACCAGAAATCATGTTTATTTACAGTTTAAGAAAACGCCGTGAATTGCATGACATCATATCAAGAATCTGACTGAATCAAGAATGTAGAACAATTGCGTAAATTGTACTCGAAACATTTCAACGATTTGGACTGTTTACTTTCTAGTATTATTTCTATTATTTATTAATTTCGTTCGATCCAGACTAGTATCGATTTCCTTATGTAATACGTCAAAAATACTGTTTCCCTACACGAACTATTTTAATATTTACAACCAAAAAATAACGAAACGCTTTTAGAATTTTTAGAAGGTTTTAGCAATGTAGTTTTAGAAAAGCTTGCATCTTCTAATTGAAGAACTTGTCGTAGGTACTAAAAACAAACATATAAGTACCGATGTATTGATATGGTACCTAGAGTGAATGTCCAATCTCGAACTATTCATAATTCTTGAACTATCGGTCTGGCTGGTTGTGCAACAGAGGGTTGAGGAAACACTTAAACCACGTAATCAGACCTTTTCCTTTTGATTTTTCCGTTTTCATTAACGGAAACGCTGTTCGACTGTGCGTAAGACGTTCAATTACAGTTTTCTTGTGGGGAATGAATTGGAGCATTTTTCCGAGACACCTTTTTGTCATAAAAGTCGAAAAAAATTAGAAGATTTTAAATGTCAAAACTTATATGTGAAACGGCGTGAAAAACTAGCCGATTTTTGACAACGGAATCGTGTTCCCGCCCTCGAACAAAACACGTTGTGCTTGACCTACCCCCGGTACTTTCCACTGCAGAGCTTAATCGAGAGAAGAAAGTTCCTTTAAGATAATAATCTTAACGTCGCGCTGTTAGATATATTATTATTAGTAGACAATTTTATTCCTGCATTTTCTTAACAACACATTAGGGTACTGGTGATGAAAATGGAGATAGAATCTACATAAAAATATTCTTTTAAACCATTTGCTGACTGCAGTGGTGTGCCAGTATCTCATCAATAATTATTCAGATATCGTGAGATGCCGTCTGGTGTGATGTAGATTTCATAAAAACATTTTCTTTATCGAGCCAACGTTTCGATCTTTATTGAGATCATCTTCAGGGCTCGAAGTGTTTGTCTTCTGTGTTGTGCCATTCTTGCGGGTCGTGTTGAGAGTGCCCTCATCAATCTCATCAATGTACGAAATTAAACATATTGAATTTTCATAAGACCATTTTTGAATCTCAAGCAAAAATACAAGTTCTTAAGGTCCATGAGCTACAGGAGAGATAATATGCGCGCGCAGAGTTTACTTAGTTGCCTGTTTAAATGAACCTTCGAAAATATAATTGAGTGGTTGTTTCTCACGATTCGAATATTAGCCTACCGCTTTTGTCTACCAGTGTGTTTTTTATTTATTTTTATTGTAATTCCTGTTGTAACGCTGGACCGAGGCCCTTTCATGTTTTTCTCTGTTCTTGTACCGAGAGATCTCTTGTACGCTTCCTCTCGAGGAAAAACCGTTCTCTTTTATTCTTAAAAACACATTGATTGAAACATTTCAAATAATAAAACAGCCTATGACGCAAACAATTAAGTCCATTTTATTAGCGATTTCGCAACGAATTTTAACAGAAGTAATTTAAGTATAGTAAGTAAGTAATTTGTTATCCTGGTAGTTGTTTTACATTTTTCGCTTTATATTTTATGACATTTTGTGGTCATTCGTCAATTTACACCCACCATCGGAATCTATTTTTTAAAATAAAAAATAAAAATTTTCATTATATATAGTTTTTGTAAGAAGGACGACCTATTGAACTAATGTACCTGTTGAAAATATTGAATTGAAAATATAGGTAATTACAATTAATTAGTTTTTAGTTGAGATAAAAAAGTCAGTGGCACGAGCGGGATTCGAACCCACGATATTCGGCTTGATATACCGCTGCTCTACCACTTGAACTATCACCCTTCAAAAAGGAGAGAAAATTCAAAAAGCGTGGTTGAGGTAGGAAGCTAGTGTCCGAGTGGTCGATAGCTCAAGTGGTAGAGCAGCGGCGTATCTAGCAGAAGTTCGTCGGTTCGAATCCCGCTAGTGCTATTAAATTTTTTATCATAACTAAAAACCTGAATTAATTGCAAGATTGTCATATATCTTTTAAAAGAAACTAAACTCATTGAAATGTTAATTTTTTATTTTTCCAAAAATCAGATGCTGATGTGGGTATAAATTACCGACACGCGTGCGAAATTTACTGTAAAAATAAAGCAGAAAATAATCACAAAAAACCACAGGAAAAATATTACCTCTATAAAAATCATAAACATGTTTAAGTTAAGGATATAAGCTTGGCGAACAGTCAAGTAATATTAGGGATGCATATCATGAGTCTGATAATACAGTATAATAATTAAGTTGTGGAAAGAAGTGAATCTTTGCCTAGCTTTTTATGATTTTATAATAGTAGAAATGTAAAAAATATGTGTAACACAGTGTCGTCTCCGTCCGCACTTCCAGCGGCTTGTACGTCCGACCCTCTAACAAGTTGGTCCTTCTTCTTCTCCCTCAATCCTCCTCTGTTTAAAATCCTCCTTAAATGTATCCGGCGCGAACACAGAGTAAAATACAAAAAATAAAAATTGACTAAATTGAAAGAATGAACATAATTGTAGAGATCAAAGAAAAAAGCCTTTGTACAATTGAAATAATTTTTTAACGAATAAAATTTAAGTAATATGTACCAACGTTTGTATAAGTTTCCAAGTTGAATTTTTTTTCTTTCTCTCAATGCTTAGGCTCGACTCATTATGCTAAGCTATCCTCTAGCTGAATGGAAGTGAGAGCCTGGATAGAGAAGTTTGTCGCTATTAAATTAAATTGTTTCAATTTTAAAACGTTTTGTCGGCAATTCAACTCTAGATATATTACAAGACGATTATTTAGAAATCCTCTAGAACATATTTTATTGTTGACTAATATCTGATACATTTTATGGCGTATAGGTTCTGGAGTTTTGAAATAATAGTTACGCCAAATACACACATTTTGCCCATCCTTTACCATTCGTTAGAAATTCGTTCTTAAGGTAAAAAGCGAAAACTACAGAATGAGTGGAAATTTCATGTCAGTTTTTCTTTCTTATCAAATTTAATCTCTTCATCGTTCCAGTGTGTGTAACGAAAAGGCAGGAAAAAGCATGGACTAACGTCCGGTCCTCAGTGAGATCGAATCGTAAATAATATCATTGACATTTTATTTTCCATGAATATTCTGATCATTATATGTAATTTGAAGCTATTTTCTGTTACTTGGTTTGGCCAAAATTTAGTTGTCTTTTCGCTTATTACTGACAATATTTACAAAAAAAACGCCTTTTTTTAAATGTTCTAAGTGTAACAGAATGAAATACATTTTAGTCTTTGACAATTAGAAAAACCTTTTCTATATCCATATGATTTAGGTTAATTTTGTGAAAAACTATTTATAAAACAGTCTCTATTTGTCAATTATGGTCTCTGTGCTAGTACTAGACTTTAAAATCAATAATTATTGAGATATCGTGAGATGCGGTCTGGTGTGATTCCAGAGAGAACATTTTCTTTATCTTTGCCAACGTTTCGATCTTTATTGAGATCATCTTCAGGACTCAAAGTGTTTGACTTCTGAGTACCTGTGCCATTCTTGCTTGTCGTGTTAAGAGTGCCCTAAATGAAAAACGTTATATATAATTTTAAAAAAGTGTTAGTTTTGTTATTGTTGCTAAGATGTTCGGTAAAGATCTCTGTACAAATACTACACTTTAGATTTTGCGAAATTGATAAACCCTGCAGCAGCAAGATCTTTAGACAAAGGTAATAAAACGTTTTTACACGTTTGTTTGTTGACTGTAAACTGATTCTATCCAAGGTTCGAGACGTTTTACAAGGTGAATCAGTTTTAAAAATATCGGGCATTCTTTTTCTCCGATTCCGTGACGTCCGGAGGAACAGAGGAAAATCCCCCGGTCGTGGTTGGAACTCGGGTTCACGACGAGAGGACGTGAACGTTGTGACGTAAAGGATAAGGTTGCGCCTCGTGCCCCCTGAGACCTCCACCCTCGCATCATTAAGTTAAACTCTTTTGACATCCTCTCGGAATAAATGATTTAAATGCATGCCGTTGAAAAAGTTGCGGTCTGGTATGATGTAGGGTCCAGAGAGAACATTTTCTTTATCTTTGCCAACGTTTCGATCTTTATTGAGATCATCTTCAGGGCTCAAAGTGTTTGTCTTCTGTGTACCTGTGCCATCGTTCCGCGTCGTGTTGAGAGGGGCCACGACACGCAAGAATGGCACAAGTACACAGAAGACAAATACTTTGAGCTCTGAAGATGATCTCAATAAAAGTTCGAAACGTTGGCACGATAAAGAAAATGTTTTTGTGAAACCTACATCACACCAGACGCATCTCACGATATCTCAATAATTATCTATTAACGGTCACTAATCTTTACACATTTAAAATTAATGAATTCGCTATGAAATAATAAACAATTGTCCTTGGTTGTACTACTTAATATCTTCCAGGTAGCGTGTGTAAAATACTTGCACGATTAAAAACCACTTAAATCCTTTATATAAAAGTTTTCTGTTACTTTATTCGGTTTTCAAGGCCCATCTAAGCATCGCTGCTGTAAAATTGGAATAATTAAAATTCCTAATCAAAATCGTTTGCGTGCGATTCGCCCTTGAAAACATAATATAAAGGAAATGAGAATACCTAATCAGACAATGCTAGCACCATAGCCAAATTGTCCGTGCGTTTCGATTAAGTTTTAGCGTATGGAAACGAAAGATAATCGTTAGTTAAATAAGAAACACGCAAAAAACAGAAAGATTTTAAGGTTTAAATATTGACCTTTCATTTCTTTCCAAATCAGGTTATGGTGAGATAAATAACCTTAAATAACCTTCGCTGACGGAGAACAGCAAATATATTCATCGATTAACTTGATTTTTCTAAATCTGAAGTTTTTTAAAAAAATCTTTCCTATAATTTGAGAGTTTTGCCATTTTGCCTATCGAATTCAATATTGTTGAATATAAACAGGAATTAAAATAAACTGATGCTACATTTTCGACATTCTATAAGATTTCTTTTATTTTTGAAGATTTTATTTGGAATGGATAACAATTAAAAATATTCCTTTCTTCTTGAAGGATTATTTTCCCTCACTGAAGATGGCGCAATGTCGAAACGCTCAAATAGTTCGACCAAGCCCGTGAGTGAATACGGACCCAATAAGTGGCCCAATACCGGTTAAATATAACGAAAAATACATCTTTACGATTGAGATCTATACAATTTTCCGAAATTTTCTTAACGAACTGCGGAATACGAATTAAAATTATCAACACGATACAATGAGGCAATCGAAAGATGAAAAAAGACCAATTTGGATGGTCAAGATCGAAACAGCACTACGAAACAGGTCGTCGAAGCAGACCCATTACCATGAATTAAAATACAACCAAACTCGTCTAACCATTTTAACCGTCTGATCTAGTAATGAAAATTGTGAATAAAACTAAATCTTATGTCTGATGAATACATAATTTGAACTAATTTCACATCAAGCTTAGCTGTATTCACAAAAGTGTTAGATTAAATAACAAGTTAAGAAGAAAATCCTATTTAAATGATAAAACATGGAAACATTAAACAGCGCGTCAACAGATGTATATAATAGAGGCTCTATGACTGTTCGCCAAGCTTATATCCTTAACTTAAACATGTTTATGATTTTTATAGAGGTAATATTTTTCCTGTGGTTTTTTGTGATTATTTTCTGCTTTATTTTTACAGTAAATTTCGCACGCGTGTCGGTAATTTATACCCACATCATCATCTGATTTTTGGAAAAATAAAAAATTAAAATTTCAATGAGTTTAGTTTCTTTTAAAAGATATATGACAATCTTGCAATTAATTAAGGCTTTTAGTTAGGATAAAAAAAACCAGTGTAACGAGCGGGATTCGAACCCAAGACCTTCGGCTAGATACGCCGCTGCTCTACCACCTGAGCTATCGTGACTTGGATCCACTCGGACACTAACTTCCCATGTCAACCCCACCTTTTCAATTTTCTCTCCTTTTGCCATTTTTCAAATGTCGTGTATTTATTTGATTCTCGGCGACAAATGAATTGACCACGGAGAGTTTTAGTGAGGATATACTTCTTTTTAACTTATTAAATTAACTAGTTTTCGTCGACCGATTGAGAAATTATGTTTCAATTAATTAAAGTTTTTAGTTGGGATAAAAAAAGTTAATGGCACGAGCAGGATTCGAACCCACGACCTTTGGCCGCCGCTACTCTACTACTTGAGCCCTAACTTCCTATCTCAAACCGATCGTTTGAAATATCCCTCCTTTTTTTGCTAACTTTCAAATGTCGTGTATTCTAAACTCCTGCTCAAAATTAACGCACCACTTCAATATTTCACCATATGTTTTTCTCAGGTGTTTTTTGAACGTTATTTTTATTTTTAGTATTGTAGGTTATTAATAATAAAACATTACAAATGAAAATGAAAAGCAGAAAAGGACGGTAAACTTTATTAAAAAATATTCCATAAAAAAGACTGAAAAGGTCAAAAATTTTCATTTAAGTTCAAACACAAATTTAATTACTCAGTATCTGGTGTTGCCTCCCCTGGCTTTGATTACTGCATCCAGGCGTCTTCTCATGCTGTTGATGAGGTTTTTTACCCTTTCTTGTGGAATATTCTCCCATTCTTCCAATGCCGCTTGGCGCAGTTGCGAAAGGTTGCTAGGAGGTTGTATTCGGCTCCTAATCCTTTTTTTTAGCTGATCCCAGATATGCTCAATAGGGTTGAGGTCAGGACTACGAGCTGGCCATTCAATCCGCTCAATATTCTGTTCATTTAAAAATTCTTCCACCGATCTCGCACGGTGAGGTCTAGCGTTATCTTGCATGAATAAAAAGCCTTGTCCAATATTCCTAGCGAAAGGCACTACATGAGGTTGGAGGATCTCTTCCACATACCTTGGTGCATTTAGAGACCGTCCTGGAACAACGACTAACTCTGTGCGGGCCTCCATGCTGATACCTCCCCAGAACATGATGGAGCCTCCACCAAAGGCGACGCGAGGAATAATATTGCACTGAGCAAATCTTTCTCCACTTCGTCTCCATGTCCGAGCACGACCATCTGGAGAATTAAGAGCGATTCTAACTTCGTCAGAAAATAAAACTCTCTTCCAGGCATCAAAACTCCAGTTGAGGTGATCCCGGGCAAATCGCAGCCTGGCTACTCGGTGGTCTCTGGTCAGTAGTGGCCCTGAAGCAACCCGTCTACTGCTCAAGCCAAACTCATTCAGCCTTCTTCGAACAGTGGGAGCCGAAATTGAGACATTCCTGGTGCTTTGAAGGAGGCTACTCATTTCCGAACTTGTCACCTGCCTCGTTCTGAGGGCATGTAAGCGCAAAAATCGGTCATCCCTCTCGGTCGTTGCTCTTGGACGTCCTTGTCCAGGCCTCCGTGTGTTGCTGCCAGTTTCATTGAACCGTTGGAGAGTTCTTCCGATGGTGGTATGGTGACATCCAATTATTCTTGCAACTTGTCGCTGGCTGTAGCCCTCCTCAAGAAGAGTCATCGCTCTGACGGCTTCACGCTCACTCAAATGTCTTATGGGCGCCATAAGTTCTAAATTAAAGTTTAAACTTCCAAAAGAAATGGTGTCTGTTAAGCAGATGCAGTGAAACTGAGGAATAAACCAGGAGGAAACTCTTGTGTATCTTACCAAATCCATTTCAAAGCGGATTAACACGATTGTAAACAATTCTTGTTTACTTTTGTGGGATTGTGAAGCATAAAAAAGAGAATAAACATGAAGAGATTTAGCTGGATTTCTCTAAAAAGAATTTCTGTTTAAAAATTAAGGTGGTGCGTTAATTTTGAGCAGGAGTTTATTTGATTCTGGACGACAACATTCATTAATAATAATAATAATCAATATTAATTATTATTATATTATTAATGTTCAGATAAGAGTTAGAACATTACAAGAAAGGTTTTAGAAATACAAAAAATTCGATCCAGAAGTTAGTGATATGATGAATGACAAACTTGATAAGGCTAATAATATCATTAAGCAATACAGACAGCAAGTGGATCAGACCTTAGATGACAAGACAATGTGTAACTTTGTGTTGCCCCACTAACCTTATTCACAGCTTCTGTAACTCTGTCGTTGTCTCTAGTAATTATTACATGTTAATAATTGTAAGAGTGTAAGCCAAAAAATTGATGTAATGGCATTAGAAAATTTTACTTCTAACATTATCTTGTCATATAGATGTATATAACTTTACACCAGTTATTATCTTTCAATGAATTAATGTTTTTGGTTGAAATAAAAGTGTCACGAGCCGGATTCGAACCAACGATCTTCGGCTAGGTCTCCCACTTGAGCTATGGTGATTTCTGTCCACTCGGGCTTCCTACAACAACCCCAGACCGTAGGTTCGAATCCCGCTCGTGACCCTGGCTTTTTTTATCTCAACTAAAAACTTTAATTAACTGAAAATTATTTTACAAAGTTTGCACGATGCAACAACAGACGAAAATGAAGGTTGCGGTTAAAAGTCTTTTCCAATGAACACATTATTGCAACTGCGTAAACAAGGGAGGATTTTTAAACGATACTTCACAGAAAAAATAGAAAAATGATTGTTTAGTTTAAGGTAATCAATAATTTACTTCACAGAAACTGATTATTATTTCAAAATGAAGTATACTTCTTGCATATTATTGAAATGTTCCATGAGATTTAAAATGATTTTCTAAACCCAGTTTAGTATAAGACTTCAACCTATTGAAAATGATTTATGGATTGATAAGAACACTTTTACGACCCATTTTTGAACGATAAGTACCTTAATTAAATCCTCAATGGTACCATCGATCATTTTGGGTTGAGACTAATTCGAACTTGCAGTACTGAAGAAGGCATAAACAAAAATTTGAAGCAGAAGTCTCACGGAAATAGTGAATTAGGCAGTTGCCAATTAAATAACAAATCGTTGACTACGTCAGGCTTTAAAATTATGAAATGTTTCGTTCGTTTTCTTCGATCAGAATCGATACATCATGAAATGATTTCCACTTCTTCAGCATTGAATTTGATCAACGATTCAACCATATTATAAATCGAAAATGCCAACTATTGTTTGGCCTTCCGTGTGACCTTCCATTGACGCAAAAAACAACAGCCCCAACCGTCCAAAAAATAAAATCATCGCCACGGATTTTTTTCTTTAAAACCCTTTATTTATTACCTGTTATTTTCTGAACTATGGCTAAAAGAGCAAAATGAAAAACACAATACATTGTAAATTGGTGGTTACTAATCATCTGGCCTGTCTATCATCGCTGTTTTGATAGTTGAGTTTCGCTAATTCGCCATATTCAATACCATCTGCCCATATAGATCATGCTCTTTTCGTACCTGCTATAAGCATACTCTTTTTCTGAGTGACATTAAACTTGAAAATGCATTAACGGTTTAAAGACTTTTTTATCCAGCACAGAATGATACTCTAACCTACGTGCTGCAACTGCTAAAGTGAGAAGTATATCGCGCGGGTAGGAAAAGTCATTGAAATTGAGTAATGAAAGGTTAAATAATAAAGTTACAAGATCAATTAAAATAATATGGGAAAATAGTTGAAATTGAGTAAACATGACATGTAGGAAGAGGGGTTACTGGACGCATTATAGTCATTGCCAAAGTAATTTTGAAAATTTACCTATAATACTTTAAAAAAAAACTTCCTGGGAACCCCTGAGTGAAAACTGTGGGAATGGCGATATTATACCAGATAGAAAAATAAATTGGCTAATTTTCTCACACTGCTTTATACACATCATTTCTGATTTTCCCACGTCATTGTTTCCCTTCGCTTATTTTACATCGGGCTTGGTTTCGGCAGTCTGTTCATCGCTTCTCATCAAGACAGTCACCAAAGTTTACCACTTCTAAACCTCTTCATCCAGTATCTTGTTGTTCTAGGAGTTAAAGGAGTTCAATAGGAAACCATTTCGAGTGTTTGCTCGGCAGTATCTTAGTTGTTTCAGAACAGGATACATTTCAGTGTCGAAGCCGCTACTCCAGTATGGTGGACGTGCGAGAAATTCGCATACCATTCAAGTAAGACAAAAAACAATTATATTTCCGATGACACGGCGATTACTATTTCTGCAAGTTATAAAATTACGCATGTGAAAATAATTAAATGAAAAAGAATAATTTAGACAGTGACAAAAGAAAGAAAAAGAAATTAAATAATTCAAAAATCGAAAAAATTAACTATTGGAATACTTGTTTGAACACATATATATCAGTAAGTTTTTTAAGCAACTGTATTTATTGTATAACTATCGGTAACTAAAGTCCAAGGGACAAAATTTTAAAAATACATTTTTACTCTCTTACTCTTTTATCTAACTTCTATCTATATACATACATTATATATATATAGTTTGAGAGATAAAGATAGATGGACAGATAAAGATGTATAGAGATAGGTAGATAGACTAAAGATGTGTGTATATATACATATTATATATATATATACATATATATGTAGAGAGAGAGAGAGAGAGAG
>CM077099.1:25152593-25175908 GCA_039619505.1 Cimex hemipterus
GAGAGAGAGAGAGAGAGAGAGAGAGAGAGAGAGAGAGAGAGAGAAGATTCTTAGAGATAGATAAATATTTAGAGATGGAAAGACAAAGAGATAAAGATGGATGGCTAGATACAGATATATAAATATATATTGAGAGATTGGTAGATACATTAATACAGATAGGTAGATAGTGACAAATAGATAGATGGATATTGAAGATTCTTAGAGATAGAAAATATGTAGATAGAGATAAAAAAAAAGATAAATAAGATTGATAGACAGATAGATAAAGATGGATGGCTAGATACTGATACATAGAGATAGACAGAAAGATCGATAGATATATTAATGCAGATATTAGATAGTGACAAATAGATAGATAGACATAGAAGATTCTTAGAGATAGAAAATATGTAGATAGAGATAAAAAACAGATAAATAAGATTGATAGACAGATAGATAAAGATGGATGGCTAGATACAAATATATTGAGTTAAATAGCTAGAGCGATAGATACATATAAAAGATCAAAATAGAATAGAGATAGAGTAGTATAATGGAACTATGTACAACATTATTATTGTAGTTCGATTGGAACTACGTCATTTATATAACTGTTTACATTGTTTTGTTTTTAACTTCTTTTGTAAATATTTAATATTGCGCAAGTAGTTGGCTAACACAGAACATCAAATGTTGGTTGCCATGAGATGGACATGAAAACGAATCAACCAAAAATCCATAATGTCTTTTTTTGTTTATGATAGATTTGGTTCATAAGGAAACATTTCATAGGTAATCTACCTAGGTAAACATATACTTATCGAAAACTCATTCATCTTTATGAAAGAAAGATTATTGAGATCCGCAGGATTTGACATGAAGTGGTCTGTCACAGACCTAAACCACCATAATAGGTAGACCAAAATTTTGGAAACGACCAAAATAGAGAAAATAAAACATTCACACAAAACTGTAATTAATTGATGCACACTTTACTAAAATTTTAAACTTAGTGACTATATTTTTCATTTCTTGCCAAAATAGACCAATCTTTCGATCGTTCATCAGCAAAATTACGTCTTTAAATTGTACTTTTCAATAGAAAATAATTATTGAACTAACCAATCTTTTGACTAGCAAATAGTTTACATAAGTTTTTTAAATTTCGTTAGACCGTTGTAAACGACCGAATGTGGCACAGTGTGGTACACCCCAAAAATAAAATTCTATCTTCAGATGATAAGACTTTGATAAGTCCTTCGAAGGCATTATCCGTTTATATCGTCGTAAGCGTCTGAAAGAACTTTTGCCAAAAACTAACGCATTAACTTTTCAAATAATTTCTTCCTGTGACTCAGAACTCATTTGCTGCGTAAGATGACGTACTCCTTTTTCTCTAAACGATATTAGAGCGTCTTTTCAAAAAGAGCGAGAGTGGGTCGCATTTATGTGTCATGGCCAGATCTGATATTACACCTCCTTTCGTCGTAGCCCGGAGAAACACGTAGTTTAATGTTCAATTATCTTCTCTTTTTGTTTCTACATTATAGATTTGCTCAATCGCTCAGAGTATATTGCGTTTTTATATGACATGTATAATAACCATACAAGGCTGCCAAACAAATTTTATCTTATGATCTTTATATACATACAATAAACATCTTAAATTATTAAAACGGTAATCAATATGTGGACCTGGGAGGCAGGAAATGGTTTAAATATTTATTTAAATATCTGGTTCATAAAGTTTGCATCACATTCATACTTGAATATTCATTTATGGCTGAAATTAATGGACCGTAGAGATTATTTAAGGTAAAATTACGTCAAGAGTTTCTCGAACGTAATAAAAAGAAACAAGTCTTTGAAATTTTAAATTTTTAATGGGATCAACGAATCGCTAAACGGTCAAATGTCTTATGTATTAACAAGACAAGCTTAGACATTCTTCAATATAAAAGAACTGTTATTAAAAATGCAACAAAACTTACTCGGGTCTAATAAAATTATGTTTTAAAAATTAAACTTGTAATGCATAGATTATCATGATGTCTACCGAGATCAACGGGCGCAAGATGATTAAGAAAAAATCATATATCATATCCCGACATATATGCAAATATAATAATTCATATATTTCAATAAAATGTAATTAACATAAATACGGACAGACCGCCTTTCATATTTACGACTATGGAAATTAAATTAGTGGTTTTTGAAATTGAAAACTCTTGGAAATTTATACGGATTTACATTTTCAAATTGGATTCTATGAGGTGGGCCATTTTTGACACATATTTATTCGTTTTTTTATGGAAGCTAGCGCTAACGGAATGGGTAACGTTTTATTCAAAAAATTCACTAGTATTCGTGGTCCGCTTGAACAATTAATATCTTTCTATTAATTAAGGTTTTTAGTTTGAGCTAAAAAAGTCAGTGTCTTGAGGGAGATTCGAACCCTCGGCCTTCGGCTAGGCTATCGTCATACCGAAGAAGGTCGTGGGTTCGAATCCCCCTCGTGACACTGATTTTTTTAATCTCAACTACAAACCTTAATTAATTGAAAGATATTATTTGGTCAAGTGGACTATGAAAACTAGTTAATTTAATAAGATAAAATGAAGTTAATAAGTTAAAATATGTTAGTTAGTTAATAAGTTAAAATAAGTTAAAATGTATAACTTCCCGAAAGCTCTCCATGGCCATTTCATTTGTCGCCGAGAATCAAAGAGATAAAACGACATTTGAAAAATGGCAAAAAGGCGGGAAAATTCAAAAGCTGGGGTTGAGATGAGAAGTTGGTGCCGACGTCACGAAAGCTCACGGTAGAATAGCGGCGTATCTAGCCGAAGGTCGTGGGTTCGAATCCCGGTCGTGACATTGAGTTTTTTTATCTCAACTAAAGACCTTAATTTATTCAAAAAGTTTACATGTTCAATTAAACGCAAACTAAAATGTCTATAACTTTAACTTTATTTTTGTTACGTTACCCAAACAATAATCTATCTGACAGTTGTCTTAATTTGGATGTATTTCTCTTTTTCATTCGAGGAAAATGGGCAAGCGATATGATTAAAAGAAAAATTGCAAAATTAAGGATATAGCCATCAGTATTTTGTGATAGTAGGACGACCACTACTCTACCATTCCTTATAATAATAATCTCGTCTTATCTAAGTTGGAGAAGCAACTCTGACTTACATTCGCAATTTGTTTAATCTTGAATTTTTTTTACTCTTGATATACTGAATAAAAACAATGGTTTTGTTTACTTCGGTGAAGACATTTTCAAAACTCTAATCTCTGCTCTTGACGTGACGCTTCAGAACTGGCCTCGTTCGTTATCGTCCTCAGATAATGGCGATGGGTGGGATGGTTATATTCATTACATTCGCGGAGAGCAATGGGTCAAATAAACTTTAAGTGAGTATTTTGTAGTTTTCGAAGCACGAAGCACGGTTTTTATAAAAAAGTGTTTTTTTTTCCATCGTGGTAATGTACATTGAATGTTTACAAATAGGAGTGGCTAAAGTTGTAAGTACTCACCATCTCACTATCCAACAACCAGTGCTCCAAATTCGTTTTTTCATTCGTTACGAGGTTATTTACACTTGTACAAAGTTTACTCTATCATTTCACGTAGTCCACTGGTAATTTTTGCTTTTGTAATTTACAAGGCCCACATCGGGTTTTGGCATATCGCAGTCAGACCTCGGTCCTATCCGTCCAACTGCTTGCTTGAGTTCCGGGCCCTAACAAATACTAGGTCACTTTAGCCCCAATGTAGTCAGTTCCTAAATTCAAACCCATTCACACTCTCACGTAAACACATTCATACTTATTCACAGGGTGGAGTACCCACCAGTATCTTCCTCCATCACCTTTTACACCAAATATATACCTAAACTAATGAGGGTTTTGAGTACTCAGTATTCCGCCATCAGCCCTCTTACACACCACATTCACACCAATAAATACATTCACTCTCAACTAGAGGACTACAAACATCCCTGCGTTCTCCAAAAATCGGAACAGTTGGCCCAATCATTGTTGACATGCTAGAGCACAATTCTTCCGCCATTGGACTTCTTACACTACACATTTACGCCAACACGTCGATTCACGGTTCATCCCGGTATTCAAAATTATTTGTACTGGAAACAATAAAACAGTTGCATTGAAGAAAGAAACAGGAAAACCAGATACTGCTGTCGTGCGCAACCACGATTATCATATCGGGTGGCACTCCCCCTCGCTCTCTATGTATAGTCAAGGAATTGCACCTTTCTCTGCATGCCGGAAACATACACAGGTTTTGATCCAAAAGTATGTGTCTGTGTGTGAACCTCGCCTGGCCTATCCTTAATCAATTGAGGGTTGAATCTTTCTTCTCATATGTATAAGAAAGGAAATAATGATTCAAACGCATATGAAAAACGTTCTTACTGCCCAATTGGCATAATGTTATTTTCGTGATATATTATCTAAATTTTTAAGTTCCAACTTTGTCGTCAGGGACACACCGTATTGTGACATAAATTATGACTCAGGGGTGACGAAATAATTACACCTTGGATGATGCCATCGGATATTTTTTTGTTTATTATTCTGTTTTTTCGATGAGGCTAGTAACATCTCAATTTAATTTAGATATTTGCTCTAAACAAGAAAAACGAATTAAAAACTGACATTTATTTACGTTTAGAAGATAATATAAACGAACTGTCCTTGGTCAATATATTTTCCTCCAAGATAGCATCGTAAATTTTTATTATTTAGAAAGATAATAAAGCGCTACTTCAATATTTAATTAATTAATAAAGTTTCTATGATCCATTTATCTATCGTTATGTTGAAATGTTTATTCATATAATATTAGATCCAACTGCATTTTTGTTTATCTTGTCAGTTTAAATGAATTATTTAATTAAAAATAATGTCATGGTTTTCTGGTATTTGAAGTCAACAAATATGTTGTGTAGAATCGACGTATAAAAGTTTGTCATTATTTATTAATTAAGGTTTTTAGTTAAGATAAAAAAGTCAGTGTCACGAGCGGGATTCGAACCCACGACCTTCGGCTAGATACGCCGCTGCTCGACCACATGAGCTATCGTGACGTCGATGCACTCTGGGAACTAACTTCTCATCTCAACCCAACCTTTTGAATTTTCCCTCCTTTTTGCCATTTTTCAATTAATTGGTTAAGCGGACCACAATAAAACTAGTGAATTATTTGTTAAAACATGATTGCAGCACGAATGTTTTTTTTTTGTTGTAGAAACGACTGTTTTTCATTAAACCCAAGAAAACTTTAAGTGTTAGGATTGGATTCACGCATGGGATTCACAAGACAAGATTTTGCTTTTTACAGTACTTACAATTAATTATTTATTATACTTGTCTAAACGTCCTTGTAGGAATTCTGGTGCTTTTCGGTAGTCATCCTAAGAGCGAATTGTTCCGTCAGAAGGCGGATATTGCAGCTCTAAAAGCTTTTTTTCTGTTTTCGCAATCGGGCTTTAATTATTTCCAAACTGCAAAAGACCTTGCCGAACATCTTTCTCGAAGCTTGAACACCGCTTGAAACCTTTCATTCGACCCGTGTAATATTTTTCAGCCGTAAAGTTGTCTAATTCTTTCTGTCGGTCAATAACTATCAACACAGACTTATTGGGTCTTAAAATCCATCACAAGTATTGAAACCTATAAAAGATATGTTCTGTAATTTTTTTGTCATTGTCATTTTGTTTTTAACGACAATAGTTCTAATTCGCATAATGACATGAATTCCCTTCTACATTAACCATCCTTATGAGTTCCTTTCAAAAATATGGTTTAAATTAATATTAGTAATGTTTTCCAAAAAGAACACAGGTCTTGGGCCTAGTTGTCAATGAAATTATTGCTTCAACACTTTGTATATAGTGTATTGTCTAAATCGTAATCCATGTAAATCCTAAGGAAAATAATATGTATCGCTATTATCCTGGACAATGCGCACTAATCCAATGTCACTCTAGTACAACAGAGATCAAGAAAGCCTTGCCTTATTTTGCAATTAATAACGACTGGGAATAAATGTTTATAAATCGTTCGTTACATATTTAAATTAGGATTAATCATGTCTAATATCCAAGGGTAGTGTGTTGCATGCAAATCTCTTACTGGGCTTATACTGAAGAAATGAATATAATGACAGATAATAACAGGGAATTGTAATACACTGAACTTTTTTAAAAGTATTTTGTGTTGTCGAAGGTTGGTTGATTCTATACGCCTTCGTCTTGTCTAGCATCGGCTTGCATAATACCATTTCAAAAGAGAACGTTTTCGTTTCAGGATGCCCGAGTTGGTGTACCAAGATACGGTAGGGGACGTAGAAGCGGACCTGGACCTTTGCACAGTCCCGGATGATGTGAAGGAATTTGCGAAGGTCCGGTTGGGAGAGACGCCCGAGAAGAGGATGGAGATGCTCGACGAACTGCGCGAGCTCATATACGGTAAGCTTTACAACTACTTCAAGAAAACCAATCCAAAAAAATACACAAGCTGTAAAAAGTGATCACAAATAAACAAAAATGTATTAATTTCTAGCTTTAAACATTCAGTCGTTACCCTCCTAGTAGGGCGGGAATGTTTGGCTCTGGAACCAAAATACGAAGTATATGGAAAAGTAAACCAGAACTTTTTCAGGCTGAAATCCTCGAAATTGAGAGATGTTCAACCTGAACAAACGATACAAAAATAAGGACATAATATCAAGACGGATAGCCAGGTAGCTTTCAGAGTTCAAACATTAGTAACAAAACTAAGTGCTAGTTACAAAACTAAATTAAACGAATTTGGTATACAAAATAAAGTTACTCTCGTTGAGTTCGAGGACGTGTAGGAGTACAGACAAAGGAGAAAGCCGTTCTGAGTACTATCATTGAGTTCCTATCTTAGACAAAAAGACTCATGAACATTGATGTAAATCTGTGGGATCTATTAAGCTTAGTCTACACCAATGTCAAAGTTGCGCATTTTTGTTGGGAACAGCCCCGATTCAACGTTGAACGTCTGTTTGGGGGCTGCCGTGCAACAATAAGTCACGTTCCCTAGAAAATGCCTCAGGCGTAAAATTTTTTCTTTGCTTGTTATTATTGATCAAAAATAGAAAAAAGAAATTAAAGAAGATGGTGGATTCTAAAATTGTTTAGCAACAACAACAATACATGTCGGGGACGATGGTGGCCGCAACGGTTTAGGCGTTGACACGATGCTCATAGTCACTGTAAGGTAAAGGTCTTGGGTTCGAATCCAACCCGACATACTTACAAATGGGCTTTTTTCTTCAAAAATAATAATCGTAAAAAAATATTTTAAAGAAATTAATAATAATACATGTCGCTGTCATTTGGATACATTAAGGCTAGAAGATGGAATGGCGTGTGTCAACTTTTCAAGAATGACAGATTTTGAAAATCTTCCGCAAATGGTTGTTCCGAAGGTGCTTAAAGAAATCACAAAATTTAGAAAAATTCAATTTCCCATGTCGTGAAACTCGCAACCGTACTCCGGCTACCCGAGGAACTACTTTTGAATTATTGCGCAACATTGTATCACTTAATCCTTCTTCGATGGGGTAGCAGCATTGTATCCCAAGGGGACATGTTGCGGGGTGAATCTCATTTGAATCAGGAGTGTTGAGACCCCAGGCAACAATGACGCGCAAGTTTGAGTCGAAGGTAAGGGCATAGACCAAGAATTCTACTACCACAGTGTGTTAGATAATTCAATAAAAAAGTGATCACTAGACGGTTGTACTGAAATTTCGGGCAAAAAAGTTTGAACGTTTTCCGATTGATAAAATCTTAAATTTCTTTAAAAAAAACCTTAAATGTGCACTACCAAATCCTAATAATAGCCAGATACAGCTGTTCTTGTACTTTTTAGATCCTGATGGAGCAACATCTATTAGGATCAGAGGTCCTTGAGAGTATGGGTATCCTAAGAAAAAGTCCGACCTGCTCAAACCACAGGAACCAGGTCATCGTGGCTGTTGAAATATTTGCCTTTACTCAACAAACTGTGTCCTTTGTTCGAACCGTTCCATCTGTCCTAACCAAAACATACAAGTGTCAAGCTAAGAAAGTACATTGACAAACGTTGTGTTGACGCGTGCACATTTCAAAATGCATGCTTAATTGCTTAACATTGTCGAGCCAAGGTTGGAGAAGAGTTTTGAAAATATTACATATTTGAACTCTAACTGAATGCTTTGGCGCGCCGCGTAACTCTCCCCAGTTGAACCAAGTCATCGCGAATGGCCGGTTGTCATGGCGTACAATTTAAAAATGCACATTCTGTCTGAAAAAAGCGCTACCTTTCGACATCAAACGTTGCGATATAGACATTATCTGTTAACCACACAGGGAACGTAGAGTCAAGACCGGTAGGCAATTTGATAAGAGGTAGCTAACTCGTTTATCTTGAAACGTTTTTTCCCTCCAGTTGATGAATGAAATCTATAGGCACAATGAAGTATGAGTTGGTATAAAAATTAAAATTAATAATGCCACGTAAAGCAAGCACTAAAATGTTTTAAAACAAGTATAATTTTTATAGAAAAACATGAAATTTCTAATAATCAATGTTTTACAATAAAGAGCATTTAAAAATAATTTTTTTTTCTAATAAAATTAAAAATAGTGCATATAAATTAGAGCTTAAGGTTAATGCGCGTAGTCCCTGTTGTTTCTAATAGAGTAGTTTGTGCAAGTAAAGCTGTTTTATTTTTGGAATAAAGTAGGTTAAGGCAGAAATAAGGTCACGGTTTCAAAGAGCACTGACGATTGCAGCAATGCTAAGTTTTGTTTAAGCATAACTTTTTTCCCAACGTTCTTTTATTATCACCTCCAAAGAGTGCAGTTTTCCTTAAAATTGCGATAACGCGAGACAGAATGATTTTAACGGAACGAATCTCCAAAGGCGTAACGCGCACAAAAAAAAATTTAAATTATAGAATAGCACATTTAAAAGATTCGGTTTGGTGAACTGAAAGAAATTGGCCGTGTTGCAACTGCAATTGCGGAGAAAACCGGTCGTACTTAAACGCAAACCACTTTCTTTTGAGGCGAAACAAAAATAACTGTACCAGACGCTCTATGGAATAAGAGACAAAAAAGTTCGATTTATCACAAAAATAAATAAATGGCGTTCATTACCGATTAATTTAACTTCAAACAGGTTTCTGTTCAAAAACAACCATTGATAACTAAGAATTTTGGTAAATTGCTCAATTGTCGCTTGTAAGACCAATTTGATTAAATGATAATTAATGAAATAATATTGTTACTGAATTATTCAGATATTGTGAGATGCGGTCTGGGGTGATGTAGGTATCAGAAAAACATTCTCTTTATCGTGCCGACGTTTCGATCTTTTATTGAGATCATCTTCAGGGCCTGGGATTTACAGAAATAGTTTACATTTAGAAAATACATATAGGATGTGGAAAAGTGAATTTATACAATGCAAAATATGTTTCATATTCCATCATATATAAACATTAAACAACAAAGTCTCACTGGCACTCTCAACACGACACGCAGAATGGCACAATTACACAGAAGACAAACACTTCGGGTGGGTAGAAATACTTTGATGGAATCTAAAATATATTTTGCATTGTATAAATTCACTTTTCCACATCCTGTATGTATTTTCTAAATGTAAAGTATGTTTGTAAATCCCAGGCTCTGAAGATGATCTCAATAAAAGATCCAAACGTCGACACGGTAAAGAAAATGTTTTTCTGATACATACATTACATTAGACCGCATCTCACGATATCTGAATAATTATCTATTAACGGTCACTAATCTCTACACATTGTTACTGAAATTTCATGAATGTAATTAATATTTTTCATAATACTTGAGAGAAACAGATAATATAGTTACCTATCATTTAGGTCTGCGTATCTTCTATTATTTTACTAGTCATTATCGAACTAGGGGTTCACCCTCCCCCTCCAGACCGCAGGAGGCAATTTCAAAGTGGGTAATATTGTAACAAGTGAAATTTATGTAAATTTGAACCATTGTATTGCGATTTCAAACGCCATGTGAAATGACACTGAATACTGTTTTCCTTTGTTCAAAATGTGAATCATGCGAAGAAAACTATACCGATTATCTTCGTAATTTAGAATTAAGCTTGAACGAAGGTGAATTAACTTAAAAGTAGTAATTTTAGTAATTTACTGGCTGACAATTTCTTCCGGTTGTTTCGATTCAATTATATTCCATTTTACCATTCATTTATGAAAAATAGGTTTGATTATGTGCGTTTACAATGCTTTTATTTGTGTGCTGTCAGTGAGGAAGACTTAATTGAAATGGGTTTTCTTTTCCTTTCTCACAGGCTTTTTAAAACTACTTGTCTAAATTAAGTTAGCCTGTCGAATATTTTTCTACAACACAATAACAAAGGGAAAGTCTTTCGAGTTTTGTGTGACAAATCAACAAATAAATGTTAGACTAAACTATCATCCAGTACATAATAGTAGTAAAGGCATGGATTTACTTATTTTGCGCTCAGAATGAATAAATATTTCAAGCGATCTAGTAAACCAAGGTGAGAACCAGTGAGAAAAAAATCGTTCCTGGCTAATTGTATCTAAGACCTATTGTTATATGACCTTGCCATAATCAAAGGTCTTTCCTGCATGTTATGTACGAATTTTAGCCCTGATTCATGGGGCTGGTTATATGCCCTCGTTGTAAGGTTGTGACCCCCCTCCGTATATCGTGCATTTATTGTCTTAAGCCCTTCTGGCTAGCAATTTTTGCCTTTTTTAATAAACCAGTTTTTGTCTCAAAATATGGACAAAAAATCACCTATAATTAACGTATTGTACTTTTTCAGGCAATAGGGTCAGTTTTAGCTCAATTTCAAGCAGAATTGTGTGGTTATTAATGACCGTTAGTCGACGATTGTTCAGAAATCGTGAGATGGGGTCTGGTGTGATGTTGTTTTCAGGAAAACATTTTCTTTGTCGTGCCAACGTTTCGATCTTTATTGAGATCATCTTCAGAGCCTGGGATGTACAAACATTGTTTAACTGTGACAAAAACATGTAGGATGTGGAGAAAAGTGGATTTATACAACGAAAAAAAATCTTTTTATATTCAATCAAAGTATTTCTGCTCACATTGTAACAAACACTTTAAGTTAAAGAAAATGTTTTTTTTTCTGAAACCTTCCTGAAACCATGTAGGATGTGTAAAAAAGTGGATTTATACAACGCAAAAACTTTTTTTAAAACTTAATCAAAGTATTTCTGCTCACATTCTAACAAACACTTTGAGTCAAAGAAAATGTTTTTTTTTTTAAACCATATAGGACGTGGAAAAAAGTGAATTTATACAAAAAACAAATAAACATTTTTTATATTCAATCGAAGTATTTCTAGTCACATTCGAACAAATGCTTTAAGTTAAAGGAAACATTTTTCATCTGAAACCTTTCTGAAACCATGTAGGATGTGTAAAAAAGTGGATTTATACAACGAAAAAAAATTTTTTTTACATTCAATCAAAGTATTTCTGCTCACATTGTAACAAACACTTTGAGTTAAAGAAAATGTTTTTTTCTGAAACCTTCCTGAAACCGTGTTGGATGTGGAAAAAAGTGAATTTATACAAAAAACAAATAAACATTTTTTATATTCAATCGAAGTATTTCTAGTAACATTCGACCAAACACTTTGAATTGAAGAAAATGTTTTTTCTGAAACCATGTAGGATGTGGAAAAAAGTGGATTTATGCAACGCAAAAAAAATTTATATTCAATCAGATTTTCATTGGAATTAAATAATCGGAAGGCCACATGCTTTTTTTTTGTTATTAACGAATTTAAATACTTTTTTTTCTGGGTTCGCCACAGCAGAAGTCATTATAAACCTTCAGGGTGCCGCCGGTGTTTTTGAAAAAAAAAAAAAAAAAAAAAAACATTTGTAAGTATCCAGCGGCCCTGCATTCGAACCCGGGACCTTCACCTTACAGTGATGAGCGCCGTGTCAAGACTAAACCTTGCGGCCACCGACCCCAATTTAAATACAATATCTTTATTTTTCTTCCTCTAATTATAGGTTACAGTTTAATAATCGTGGGCGATCTGTTGACTAGTAAATTGCTATCATCCATAGAATCATACGTTATACAGAATTCCAAAGATCAATTGTAATTATCTTCAATGAAAGATAAAGAAAGGACGAATGGGGAAAAGGTAGTCGAGGTAATAAGTGCGTCTTCGTGCCAGGGAATTGAAGTCGCCAAATCGAAAAGGGTGACTCTTTGGCCATTGATTTAAATGGTTAAAAACAGTCGAGGCACGACGAGGACGAAAATCCGTACCAGTACCAAATCCACTACTCGATGATTTGTTGCCATTTGCGTTGTCTTTGCGATTTGTTGGACATAGTCGCGGTTACTCTCTCTCTCTCTCTCTCTTTTGTTTTTGATATGTCGTTTTGTTTTGGCTTTTGTTCACTACTTTTTGGTTGTTGCCTACGTTGCTATATTGTAGGGGTGGTTGTCTGCTGTTTTTTTTTATTGTTTGTAGTTTGCGTTTGTACTCGGTTTGGAACTGGTTTAAGTCCGTGTTTAAGTTAATGAAGGAAAAGAAGGATCGGGAACCTGCAGATCTCCAGAAGAGATTTTACAATTTTCTTGTTCGACTTAATTGTTAATACTTGCACCGTGTATTTTTCACGATAATTTTAACATTTTGATTCCTTTGTTTCAGAAAGGGGCGAATTCGAACCGTTGCGCATGGACGACGACTACTTGACTCGATTTCTCAGAGCGAGAAACTACAAACTGGAGCCGACCTACAGGCTGGTAAGCGTTTTGGTCAGCCTTCAAGGTTCAGGTCAAACTTGAGCTACCTAGGAATGTTACTGCCCTTTTTATTTTTACACCGCACAATAAATATACCCCCAAAAATTTAGAATTTAATATATCATACAGCAGCAACAAGTACAACTTCGAAATTTTAAATGGGAACTACACTGTTTTACCCACTTTTTAAAAGGATTTTTAACACTGAAAACAATGGCGGAATCGGATTTTAAACTGATAAAAAACAAGTTATGACAAAATGTGAAAAGAAATATCTTAATTTTGTTTTTATTATTATTTTCATTTTGCTGTTTTGATGCTTGTCAGTTTTATATATTTTGGGATGATATTGATGAGTCTGCTAGGATGTTTTTAGCAAATAAAAGGTTTCTTAAAAAAATGTACTCTCAATTTACATCAAGATCAACAAACAGGTTGCTTGATGTGTCTCACATACTGGAAACATGTCATGCTTTGGCTCCTTACAGGGAGTGTGTGGGCATGCCATCCAATATGAAAATGGTACTCGAGCACCGCAGCGGGTATCTGAGTCCCTTGTTCCGCTTTTTAGGGGAATTTGAAAAAAAATTATATATAGTCTTATGTGTTGAATGTCTATATGTTTTGTATGAGTGTATGTATATATTAGCGTGAATGGCGAAGGTTGAGGGTGAAATATAACGTCATCATCACCTTCTCGAACGTTGAAAGCGTTTGTTCGGGGTCGATGGCGGAATATTTATAAAAGTACTCCATCGACCCAAATCTAGATTAATTTGAGTATAGGTCGGTGAAGGAATATGAAGTACTCCACCGACCAAACGGAATGAGAACTGTATGGATGTATTTATTTGTATGTAGAGTTTGAAAGGGTAAATAGACTTAGTTGGTGGCTGAAATGACCTAGATGTCGGAAGCAGAGAAGAAGGAAGAAGGAGGGAGAACTAAGAAACGTTCGAAACATGTTCGTTTTTAAAAAAATGCCACCAATTATTAACTAAAAACGTGTGTACCCACGGCTAACAGATCAATCAATATCGTCCCAAAAAGTTCATAAAAATTTGGGCAAAATGTGGCCTTTAATTTTTTTCCCCTGCTCTGTCATTATTTTGATATTGTTTGTCCAACTGGTTTAATTGGATTTAGACAACATGAAAAGGATTAAAACTAAATTTTTGTTACCTCAATGAACTTTAAATATAACTTCAGTAACAGGTAGAATTGTGTGCATTTTTAGTGAACGGTTAGATTAAGAATTTGTTGGATTCGTGATGGGTGGTCAGGAATGAGGTGTAGTTTAGAAAAACACCTTTTTAATTTTTTTTTTGCCGACATTCGGATTCGGATCATATTCAGGGCATAAAGTGTGGCGCTATGCTTATAGTGTCATGCTGGTTTTGTGGGAAATTGCTGTGACAAACTCGCGACAACTTCCTACATTTTACGCCCTGAGTATGACCCGCATAAAGGTCCAAACGTCAATAAAAAAATGGAAAGGTTTTTTTTAAACTACCTCATTCTTGACCGCTCCTCATCAATCCAACAAATTATTCTTCAGTAAGTTTCTATCGAAGGGTGTGTTTTTTTTCGTCAAGATCATGTTGACAAGTATAATACCTTAATTGAAAGTGAATTGCTCATCGTGCAGACGAGTTGTACCCAGAAGAAAATTTTCCAAATCGATTGTGAACGACATAAGGAGATATGTATCCATTGGGGACCCGACAAGAAACAGACCACATCATTTGATGAAGAGTTAAATATTTTATTGTATGTTCTCTCCACTACTCCCGTCGAAAGTCTAGAAGAGCCTTTCAATACACCGAGATTAAAGATATTCTCAGGACATACAATTTTAAACATCGTTGTCTTCTTGTCCTGGGGCTTCGAGAAACCTTGATTGGCAGTTGTCCTTCCAGAGAGATCGATTGGAATATAGAAAAACTATTCTCCTATACATCCTATGAACTGGTGGAAAGTGCATCAGAAAGGTTAGTCTCAATCGGTTGAAGTATTTAGTGGGCGCATGAAAGTCCCCGAATCAGGTTTCCACGTCATGACCAAATTGAACAACACCTTCTGTGTCATAACTTTATTATTGCTCCATCATTTTAAATGCAAATAATCCTTTTTAAAAAGTGGGCAAAACGGTATAGTTCTCATTCAAAATTTTAAAGTTGTTCTGGCTCTGAACTATGTGACAATAAATATTTAAAAAATGGTTCAAAATGTACAACTCAACTAAAAAATGTTAGTTTTTGTTTTGTCGATAACGTTAACTGTTCAAAGTAATATCGTAAAAACGACACCTTAGATTTTAAATAGTTTCAGTAGCAGGCCCACATTTGCAAACATCTACATCCATTAAAGACATACAATTTGGACAGTTCTTATGTACACTACGTTTTATACTCTTCATTCTGTTATTTGTGTTGCTGTATTTTCAGGTTATAATAGTCTAACGTAATGTGACTATAGTCTTCACAAGGAAAAAAATCTTACCGTTAGAATAATTATATCTTTTGAGAAAACTACTGTTTCCTTCCCGTTGTTGATTAAAATCCTAGATGTGAACCATTATTTATGTACAATTATGACGTTTACAACAGCTTGTCCCAGTGCATTCGTTGCGATGTTAAGCCATGTTTCGTAACTCATAACAGGGGCCACTTTGCATCGGTTGCACAATTCGGCTGCCCACTCGTGGATACCTCTCGCGGATTTGCTCCAATAACCTGCAGCCGTTGGAAATCCGGCGTGGAATATTACAAGGTCGAGAATCGATATCCATGACCGCTCCACAGAAAGAAAAGTCCGTTACCAATGAATTAATAGTTTCAAAATATCGATAAAATCTTGGGTAGAATCCGGCGAGAAACGTTTTGAGGTGAAAGCGTGGGTGAAAGGCTTAAATATAAAACCAAATACTCAAAAATTACAATTCATCCTATTCATTGTTTATGGACACAATTGTCCAAGATGAATTCGTAAATGTAACAATCGTATTGACGGAATATAGTTTATTATTGTTCCCCTCAGACGTGCCCTACCTGCGAGGGGAAATGTGAAAACAGTTCAATGGGTAGTAGACGTATAAAGATAAGTTTCTAGTTATGAAGAGATAACCCTCCAGATTTAGAATGTTACCGGGCAAGTTAATAGCGGATTCATTTCTCAATAGATTCCCGGTGCGTTGCACATGCCGGTCGATACTGGAACCGGTTGAGTGATTGTCAGCTTTTTCATCGTTTACTGTGCATTCCAGAGTAAATATGCTTCAATTTTTTTTTTTTTAAATTAGCTTTTCGTATATTTGCCAATGAAATTTGTGTCTTCCTATTTCTTAAAAAGGACGGTTCAAATAAAATTTAATACGTCACGATTTCGGTTTGATGTTTCCTCTCCGACCACCTTTCTTCATATAAGAACAAGTCTAAATGTTCCTGTTCTAAAACTTGCAAAAAAAAGTGGCCTTCGCCCTGTACAATTCCAAAGGCAGTCTCTCAAATAGCTCTCATCAAATGTAATTATTATATTCGTGGAGTCAATTTTCCGGCGTTTAGAATGTTTTTCGTATCTGTATAATTATGAAAAAAAAATTCAAGGGGCAGTATATAATAAATGTGCTATTAAATCCCACCGTGATATTTGTTTTGGGTTCATTATAGAAGATTCTTTGAATTGGAACATCGACTTTACAATTTTTAAAATTGGTAAACTTTCTGCGAAAAATGCTAAATAAACGCACATTTCAATAAATTATTGTTATATGTCTTAGCCAGGTTCTATTTAGACCGTTTTATTTTTGGTCAAATAAACGAAACGACAGAAACAATTTAAGCATTATAATTGCAATGTGCTCGATTTTTATTACAGCTTAATACAACAATAAATATACAACCGTTTAAATAGTGGTGATTATTAGTGACCGTTAATCAATATTGATTCCGAAATAACGTTGCGTTTTTGGCTTCTGTCCCCCCCTCCATGTTTGCTCTATCTGTGTCCTCCTATTAGTGTCAGGGTTCTTTCAAATACTCTTTTTAGTTTTAGTTGAATGGGCCTGTCAAACAATGCATTTTGTCAGAAATCTTTGTAGCCATTTAATTTTTTAAAAATTTTATTAAGGATTTGAAGAGTAAGCTCATAGGTCAGGTTTTATTTTCTTCGTCCAATGAGTCTGGGAAAATGCAATTTGGTATGCCATTGTTGGATGTATGTATTCAACGGTGGCAACACCAGTGCGATTTCTATTGCTCAAGTATGCATTGATCCTTTAATGTTAGCACATGCATAGTTTGTACTTGTGCCTTCTTCTCTACTTTTTTGGTCATCATGGACCAGAGGTCTAATCGTTGTTGTGTATTTATACTCCATGGTATAGTGCAAACTCTTTGGCCCATAATAATTTTTGCTTTTTATATTATTTTGCCTACATGTTTCTACCAGGTAAGCTTTATAGATTTAGTGTAAGATGGGTGGCAATTAGTGACCGTTAATCGATATTTATTTAGAAATCGTGAGATGGGGTCAGGTGGGATGAAGGTTTCAGAAAAACTTTTTTTTTATAGTGCCAACGTTTCGTTCATTATTGAGATCATCTTCAAGGCTCAAAGTGTTTGTCCTCTGTGCAATTGTGCCATTCTTGCGTATCGCCACTCTCGACACTTTCGACGCCCTGATGATGTTCTCAATAAAGATCGAAACGTAGGCACGACAAAGAAAATGTTTTTTTGAAACCTACATCACATCAGACCGCATCTCACGATTTCTAAATAAATTTCAATTTAGTGTTATCTCTAAGTATTTTGTTAAGAGTTGGAGATTTATATTTTTATTTTTTAAAAAGGGCACTCTAAGGTTCAGCTTACGTGAGGTGTGAAAGGTAATAGTGCGGTTTTGTTCGTGTTGACATCTTTGATCTATATTATCCCACTATGTTTTAAATAGGTTAAGGGCACAGTGCATTTGAGATTAAACAATTTTATCATATTTTCTTTCTATTATTACTTCTAACAATTCAGTATAACCTACGATCTTGGGCTAAAGTTAATAAAACATCCCCCACAAAATAAATCATAAGCGTTTGCACAAAGGTCGCCCTTCGTTATTTGCTCGTTACATTACCCCGCAATTATTTAGAATCAAATTGTCCATCATCATCATTCATTCCAACCTTAATTACTTTCCAAATAGTAAAATTTATTCACGTAGAAACGTGAACGAACGCGATGGTTCAATGAAGTTTTGAATCCCACCATCATCATTTAGGATGATCATTTCCTTTTCTTCTTTTTTTAACATCATTAGGATTTATAGGGAAAAAAGTTAAGCTAAAATATTTGATTGATTTTTGAATCAGTTTTTTTAAATCTCAATTTGTTTTCTTTTATTTGTTTATTTTCATTCCCAAAAGTTACGACCTGGTGGCGATCATCCGATTTAAAAGGGCCCGACTTCGGATTTAAAATCCGGTGAACTCGACGGAGAGGAAGACGAGCGGTTATCGTGCTTGTCCCCCGGCAGCCTCGGAAATGACATAACACAACGAACTCGAGAGGGTCGGTGAACTCCGGTGAAAGTTGAAATCAAAGAGCAGCGAAAGTACTTTGCCGGTTTCAGACGACTTCGTCTCTATAAATTAAGTTCCGCGTTTTGTACGAAAATTGTACAAAAATCATTCTCTTTGCTGAAAAGTAATTGTTCTTTGAGCACCATTGTGAAATGCTCGGTCCTCTAACTTAAAACATGATTTTATGATGTAATTCATTCGACACCCAAAAAAAGCATAACTTGTCGGACCATTTCACCTTGTGTCTAAATATGGAACCATACCACAAATTATTATTATTATTATTATTATTATTGTTTTTATCTTTCTATCTATTTTAAAATGCCAAAATTATTTAAAGCTGAATCAATTAATAATCGTTTAATAAAAATAATAACCGTAAGTGTAGTTTATTGTAGTCTAGTGATGTGGTCTTACAAGTTTTGGAATTTCCATAGTAGCTAGATCAGGTATTCACATTGAACGAAGAAATGGACATGTGAATTGAAAGCTTTCTGAACTACTGTAATTCATCAATTTCAAGATTTCGGAGTGGTTACCAAGTCCTACCAGAGCTTTCATAGCATATAATATCTAATTTTATCTAACGGATCGTCGGTTGCGATGAAATGTGTATCCATTTCATCAGTATATCCCTGAAGTAACCTCGGAAACAGGGGGCCGCGGTAGCCGAGTGGTTAAGGCGTCAGACTCTCGGCTATTACGATACCCCCCTGGATGATTGGATGTATCGGATGGATACGATACCCCGCGGTCGTGGGTTCGATCCCCACCCTTACAATCCCTAACCACCATCCCTAACCATCCGTAAGGGGACCGGTGGCCGCAATTAAAAGAAATCAATGGAAGGGGCGGGACCGGATCTCAGCGACCCTGAACCTGGTCCCAACCCCCTTCAAAAATGAGTTTCTTCGATGGAAGAACACTGGTACAACGGGGGCTCAAGTTCACTTTGTGTTGTGAGCCCTTCCCCAAAAATGGAGCCAGGGTATAGTATCATAAGCTCAACAGCTGCAGTGCTCAGGAGGAAACTCCTCCAGTCCCCTGGTATCCAACCGTCCATCCAACCTCGGCAACAACTCTTCCAGGGCCAAAACAAGAAAATTTAATCCAAAAATGACGTTTAGTGTCTCTTCCTGACGGCTGAACGGACCACTTAGACTAACTCAGTTAGCTGTTCAGAGTAAAAAATCTGTAGCAAAATTTATGAATTTAAATAATCATTTAAAATTTATAGCACTTACATTTTTGTGGTTTCTGTTATACTGTTTATTATCACTACAGTTGGAAAGAAATATTTTGTTATTATGATCGAAATGAGTTGAAAAAAATCCTAACAAAGATTGAATATTACATTAAAACCGTACAGTACTTACATTTTTGTACTTTGTGTTGTCCTGTTAACATCCCTCCGGTTAGAAAGAATTATTTAATTTTATTTTTGACCAAAAGGAGACTTAAAATCATAATGAGTTTTGATAATTAGTTAAAAACTTTGCAGTCCTAACATTTTTGTTGTTTGTGTTGTACTATTTATCATCCCTTCAATTAGAACGAAATATTTCGTTTTATTTTTGTCCGAAACGAGACAAAAAATTCGAATGAATTTTGATAATTATTTAAAAACTTTACTAGTCTTACAGTTTTGTAATTTGTGTTGTACTTACTATTTTTCATCAGTCCAGTTAGCAGGAAATATTTCATATTATTTTTGACCAAAACGAGCCGTAAAATCGTAATGAATTTTGATATTTATTTAAATGATCAAACTTATTATTATAAACTTTACAGTCTTTACATTTTTTGTAGTTGTTTATCATCTTTTCAGTTAGAACGAAATATTTCATGTTATTTTTGACCAAACTTAGTCGAAAAAATCCTAAAGATTTTGATAATTACATTAAAACTGTACAGTCCTTATATTTTTGTATTTTGTATTGTGCGATTATGACCAAAACAAAACGTAAAGTCGTAATATACTTGTTAAATTATTTAAAAATTAAATTAATTATGGTTTTTAGTTGAGATTAAAACGTCAGGTTCGAATCCCACTCATGACACTGGCTTTTTATCTCAACTAAAAACCTTAATTTTGGTATATACCTTGGGTTGTACTATTTATCATTATTCCAGTTAGCAAGAAATATTTATGACCACAATGAATCAAAAAAATCCCAATAAAGTTTGAAAATTACATTAAAACTATACAGTCCTTACATTTTTGTTGTTTTGTGTTTTACTGTTTATCATCTCTCCAGTTGACAAAAGGGGACGAAAAATCCGAATGAATTTTGATAATTATTTAAAAACTTTACTATTTTTACATTCCGTAATTGTTGTAATTCTGCTGTACTTATTATTTACCATCGGTCCAGTTACCAAGAAATATTTCATGTCATTTTTGACCAAAAAATTCGTAATATCCTAAGGAATTTTGATAATTAACAACTTTACAGTCCTTACTTTTTTATTTGTGTTATTTTGTTTATGATCAGTATTTTTTAGCAATAATTGTTGCAAGATATTTTTCTGTACTAAATAATTATTTATAACTTAATTTTATGGCGTTGGTTTTAGGTACTACGTTTTTTTAACTGAACCTCGTCGTAAATTATATTTATTTCCAACTTGTCGGTTTTTGTATTTACGTCTTTAGTAATCTCAGTGGAGATGTAACTATCTATTTTATCAATTATATTCAGTGGCCTATTGACCAAATTTCTTCTTTCTATTTATCTTTTTACGTAAGGCTTTGGTTGCAATGAAAAAGCTAGTGTTACGAGCGGATTCGAACCGGAGACCTTCGGCTCATTACGCCGCCGCTCTAACCACTTGATCCACTCGCACACCTATTTTATTTTTGCGTAGTTAGTCAATTTTAATTTGTTTGGATTGAGTTGTTTATCTATTTTTTCTGACTCCTGTTCAAGCTAGAAATGAATTTGGCATTTCAATTGCTTGCAATCTCAATTTTAACCTTTAGAACATTTTGCGCGACAGATGAGAATCTTTGTCGTCGATCCTTCTTTGCATTTGTCACGTATGAAGGCGTTAATAACCAGCCTCGTTGAATGTTTTTACGATGGAATTATTCGTCACCTTTCTGTACTTAATTTTCATAAGGTCAATGCAAAACAATTTAATGGTTGATATTAATTTGGTATTCGTCACGAAACGACTCGTACAGCCGTGGCTTATGTGGTTATGGCTTTAGTCGCACTATCTGGTGGAATAATCCAACCTTTCCCCACCCATTTGATCTCTGGCGCAGGTGAACAGTGGCAAAACCCGGCTGCTATTAACCGGTAGAATTAGCATTTTGAAAATGTTAGCAGCCTTTTTGTTTTAAAAACACTGGCTTAAATCTTCAAGGCCTCTACATTTCGACTAACAAGGAAACGATAAAAAAAACTCCCCCGAACGATTCCTTGTAATCTCTCATCTCAAAAAGGACAATGAATGTCGTGGAGACCTTACTTGTCAAATATCATATTTATACAAGTTAAAAATATTTTTTGTAATTTAATATTAATTAAATCTTGCCATCTTTGTACAAAATATTCTTGTACACTGTCAACTTTATGCAAAGCTCAATGATTAAAGCGTTTAATACTTTAATCAATTTATCGGCTTCTTATAAAATTTATCATTTCATGTCATGGCTAGATGCATGTAACCCCAGGTGGATTTGAACTGCATTACGTTGGTGTTTTCGAAATATTCTGAAATTTAATTCGGACAAATACAAAGTTTAGAATTTTCTAAGAAAGAAATTCGGCTTCGTATGCTAGTTAGATAGTAAACTTATTGGGTTAATTCAATCTCCGATGTCGTGGTTGTTCTCAATGCTAACTGAGACTATCTAACCGACCTAAAGCAGGCCGAGGATTTCAAACGCATGTTTACCATCGAGACCCTCTGCCATTTTCAAGTCAGCCCCCATTTAGCAGTATTGTTTTGGGCTCCGGGTGCTTCTATTCGCTAGCACGTAGTGAACAGGGTCCAGAAACGATCTCCATCCTGTTTTCAAAATGAATACTGTTGATGGGAGTAATCTTCCCTTTTCCGATAGAATACCAGGTAGAACTGAACATTTACAAGAGTAGGAGGATTTTTTTTCACGTTTTAGTATAAAATTGCATTAAATATAATGATTCACCAGAAATAATACAATTCTGAAATACTTACTCTCTTCCTCTCTTACTCACTCCGTTTTTTCCTTTCACTGTCACCCTATCAATCCATCTCTCTCACTCTTTCTCTATCTCCATCTATTTATCTAACCATCTATAGATATTCTCTCGCTTTTCTCCCTCTTCCTTCTTCTCTCTTTTTTTCACCATATCTATTTCATTTTCCCTCCCTCACTATCTCCTATCTCCTCCTCTCCTTCTCTTACGTCTAGATGTAAGAATGGTCCTTGAGACCAAATATGGTGGGGTTAATGAGTAAGGCACTCATCGTCATCATCTCTCTTTTTTCTCTCACCCTCGCTCTATCTCTTCGCCTTCTTCTTTTTATTTCTCTCTCTTTATCTCTCCCTCATTCTTTCTTTTTCTCTCCTCCTTCTCTCACTTACTCCCTTCTTTTCTATTCTCCGTCACTCTATCTATCCACCTCTCTCACTCTCTTTATCTTTCTCTATTTATCTATTTTTTATACCTTTTTTCGCTTTTTCTCCCTTTTCTTCTCCCTCTGCCTTTCTCTTTTTCACCCTCTCTTTTTTTCTGTCTCTCTCATTCTCTTTCTTTCTACCTCCCCTTCTCGCTCTCCCTTTTTCTTTCTTACCCTCCCTTTCTCCCTTTCTCTCTTTCACGCGCGCGCACACACACACACACACACACACACACACACACACACACACACACAC
>CM077099.1:25175918-25224714 GCA_039619505.1 Cimex hemipterus
CACACACACACACACACACACACACACACACACACACACACACACACACACACACACACACACACACACACACACACACACACACAAACTCTCTCTCTCTCTCTTTCATGTCTCCCCCATTCTCCTCTTCATCTCTCTCTTTCTCTCCACTTTCTATCTTTCCCTCTCTATCACTCTTTTTCTCTCCCACTTCTTTCATTCACTCCTTTTTTTCCTTTTACTGTGTATTCATCTTTCTCATTCTCCCTCTCTATCTGTTTATCTAATTGTCTATTTTCTCACTTCTTTCCGACTATCTCTCTCTCCCTCTCTCTGTTTTTCTTCTAGAAAAAAGAAACAGAGAGAGTGAGAGAGAGATAAAGAGAGAGGGTGAAAAAGAAACAGTGAGAGATAAAGAGAGAGGGTGAAAAAGAAACAGAGAGAGGTAGTGGAGAGAAGTGAGAGAAAAAGAGAGAATTATATCTTACTTCTTTCCAATATCTCTCTCTCTCTCTCTCTTACACTTGCTCTCTATTTCTTTTTTATCATCTCTCTTTCTTTTTATCGTTCTCTCTCTTACACTCTGTCTTTTTCTTTCTCACCCCTTACTCTCTCCTTATTTTTCCTTTCTTTCTCTTTCTTTCCTTTTTCTTCTTTCTTTCACCGTATCTATCCGTCACTCTCTCTCTTTTCATCCTCTGTCTTTCTCACTGTCTCTCCCTATCTACCTATTCTCTTTCTTCCCCTCTCTCCTTTTTCTTCTCTCTCTCTCTCAGATCATTACGTACTTATTTATATATAATAAATATGGTTCGATGTGTTGTTAGTGTCGTATGGTTCAATATTTAAATTTTTACGCTAACTTGTTTAAGTTTTGAATCAAAATATTTTGAAACTCATTGAATAACTTATTACTCCTGTTACATGTTTCAAATTGCGAATTTCTTATGATGTATGTCTTGACTCTGCTGTTGTGGGATTTTCCCGTTAGGGTTATACAGGGAGAAATATGGACATGAGTTTTTACTTTCGACATCTAACGAAAAGAAGTCAGTTAAAAATGTAAATAACTATTTCATTAAGTCACTATTTTCGTGGTCGCTCGACCAATTAATATATGACAAGTAATTACGGTTGAGACGAAAAAAAGTTAATGGCTCGAGAGGGATTTGGCATCAACTTCTCATCTCAACCTCACCTTACGAGTCTTCCCTCCTTTTGAGGTTGAGATGGGAAGTTGATGCCCGAGTGGATCAAGGTCACGATAGCTCAAGTGGTAGAGCAGTGGCGTATCTAGCCGAAGGTCGTGGGTTCGAATCTTTTTTTTTTTTTTACTTTTTCTCGTCTCAACTAAAAACCGTAATTAATTGTCATATTTCATTATGTTTTGACCTCGCTAATTTGTTTGAATTTGTGATCGGTCCTTTACTTTGGCCAAGGATAAAATACGAAATTAGGCTTTATTTCTTGGAGAATCCGTTCAGGCATGATTGAAAACTAGTTCTTTCTCAATACACTGTTTACATGACCGTATTAGGAATGACTCACGAACGGGATGTCCGTTTGATTCATCCTGAAAAATGTTTCATTCTGGGTATTGCAGCGGATTGGCTTACGCAGAAATGAGCCAGACAGGTTTGAGTGGAAAATTTGGCGTATTCACCCACTTCTGACCAAATAGAACGATTGAACATTTTGAATTTACCCCTGACGTCTATATCTTTCAACGAAGTGTTGACAGTACATTTGAATATATTTTATTTTTACAGAAAATAATACGTAATAGTTAATATAAAAAATATTATACACTTAATTCTAGGATGTACAAAATTTTCAGGTCTCCGCGGATTAAGAGCATCTCTGACGATGTGATTAAGGGTTTTCAATTGTTGTACTTGCAAGTGCATTGGAAGGGAGGCTGATTGATTGATAGTCCTGAACCATGTCGGAATGCACATTTCATACCACATTGTGCATGGATTCCTAACATAACACCGGATTACAATTATTTGCCTATGAATGTGTCTGTTTTTATTTACGATTTTTAAGCTGGTATTCAATCAAACTTTGACAACGACCAAAGTTGGAATTTCAGGTCACAGCAGACTAGTTTTTTTATGTAGGTAACATGGGGTTATATATGTAGATGTGTAATAAGTACAATATAAGTTTATAGAAACGGTAAATCATTTACAGAAAGTAAATAAATTTATTTCGATTAATTTATAATATTGGTATTTATAACATGAGACATTCAGCGCATGGTGTAATGTCCTAATTACTTGATTAATTATCTCTTTATTTGACAATTTATATCAAGGGAAAAGTAATATATACTTTTTTCGCTTAGAGAAATATGGTTTACCCTTTTATGCTGTAGTTTCCCAGAACTATTTTGTGGCATACTGGAAAGCAGATTTCTGTACTTATTATATCAATTAATAATTAGACCTCTTTTTGCCATACCATTATACTTCAAGGCATAGACACGTCAAAAATGGTAAAGGAACTGTTGACTGGACAATGGAAACTTTAGAAGCATTGCAGTCTCTCGGATTAGTGTAAACAAATACAGGGACAAGCGCGAAGAAGAGGAAACGGGGGAACATTTCTTCAGTTGATATGAATCCCTATGCACGCTGAGATCCTATTCATAAAAGCCCAAAGCTTGCAACACTCGTGAGTCCTGAACTTTGGGTTCTGTTTACAAACCTTAAGCTGAACATTTCTAGATAAAGATGTACAATAGACCAATGTTTCGGTTTGTCGTATGAGGCCGGCTCCTTATAATCTGGGTTTCCTCCCTGGCCGAGTTCGCCCCTCCTTAGCAACCTGAACATTTCCGGCTCCCCGGAAACAACCATGTTGATGATCAGCTTAGTGCGGACGCCTGGTCAACGTAGAAACACCCAGCAACAGTGGTTCCCGGACTCAAACCATCCTTGAGACCCGACCTCCAAATAGCTCCCAGTCAAATACAAAACCATGCTTATATATTTTTTTAATGGCTTTGCATATTAGCCAAAGACAATGTATTGTATGCGTATTTGTTTTTTTTGGGGGAGGGGGAGAAGGGTATCATGAAAAAAAGGCCAGAGGCGACGGCGGGAATCGAACCCACGACTGCGAGGTCTACGAGCCGAGAGTTTCTCAAGCCAACCACTCGGCTACCGCGGCCCCTTATAATCTATAACATACTCAGAAGTGTCTGACTTTTTAAATCTCAACTTAAAACCTTAATTGCATTTAATGAATTGAAACGAAGTATATTTCACTAAAGCTCTCCGTGGCCATTTCACTTGTCGCCGAGAATCAAATAGATTACAAGACATCTGAAAAATGGCAAAAAGGAGGGAAAATTCAAAAGGTTTGGATGGGACGTTAGTGCCCGAGGGGATAGCTCAAGTGGTAGAGTAGCCGCGTATCAATCCGAAAGTCGTTTGAAATGAACAACAAAATACGAGTGTCAGATTCTTAGACTTTGGTTGTATTTCCTGAAGCAAAACAACGATTGATTTAATGAATTAAGGCTTTTAGTTGAAATAAAAAATCAGTGTCACTAGCAGGATTCGAACCCACGACCTTCGACTTGATACGCCGCTTCTCTACCACTTGAGCTATCTTGACTTCACATAGTGTAGAGTAGCGTCGTATCAAGCCGAAGATCATAGGTTCGAATTCCGCTCGTGGCGCTGACTTTTTTTATCTCAAATTAAAACATTAGTTAATTGAATGATAATAATTGGTCAAGCGGACCACGAAAAGTAGTCAAATCATAGTCACCTATGACTGAACAGGCTACATCATCAGTAAGTTGACCAAAAAGAAAAATCGATTGTCTTTAGTACCCGATCTTTCACGTATTCCATGTTGGCTGATATATGGGTTTGAGAAATCCTAGTCTGTAACCAGGAACAATAACTGATATACACGCCTTCTACGAGGCGATACAAGCAGATCGAACTCTAGGATGGTGCAGCAGGCGTGTCAATTTAATTTCTACAACTCTATTTTGATGCGAGGCTTAAAGGTCAATTTTTTATCACGTTTCAGCCACAGGTACTTGATATTGGCAGAGCCTATCCAACTTTACACACATCGCCTAGTGAACCGTATAGTGTCAGTATGTGTTTTGGTTTGTTCTTCTGCTTTTCTTGGTCGCTGAATCTATCGATTCATTGGAAGATACTTAATAAGAATCAACCAAGTAAAAATAGAGAATTTACTGATGACTAAGTCAACTAGTATTTTCTGAAATAGTGCTGATATAGTAATAGATGAAAATAACTGTTCTTTTGCCTTGTTATACTTACTCCATCCTAACCATACTATTAATATGCTAGTTAACGATTTGAGCGCTTTTTGGGTTCATAAGCAAGGTAGGGGTTTCAGTTCAATGGTTTACTCTACGTTTATCATATGTTACTAAGATAATTTTATTGAACTTTTCTTATTTCAAAAATAGGTCTGCTATAGGATACCTAGCTGGTACCTACAAAGGTAATACGGACCCAGTACACAAACTAATACAAATTATCAAGTTCTTGGATTGATTACGAGTGCTAACCTAAAACCTGGCCAACAGTAAAATAAGCAAGAAAAGTTTGCTTATAGGACATCTTAACAGTGCGAATTTACAGAAATAGCTGCTTGCTGCAAAAATCCGCTGGCATGTATCTAGCAAGAATTCTTTTAATTCGAGCAGAAAATCATTGTGCCGTATACGATAAAATGCTTTTTCAGTTTTTTTCATACAATGGCCTTAGAAATCCAATTTTGTCATGCATAAGTGACAAACATTTAATCAACTGCCCGGTATAGATTGCAGGGTGCGGCCTCAATTGAAGCGGAGGAATTTGTGTGACGCGCAAAAAAGAAAAAAATTATGACAATCGTAAATATTTAAAAAAAAACCCTTCGGTGGACAAATTTATGCTGACAGCTTTTCCGTCCTTCGGCTTACACATTTTATTCTCGACGTAATTAAGTTTTTTTGTTTTATTCAGAGAGGTGGGAGACAGTTGAAAAGCCACTTCAGTTTTTAAATCTTTCCTTTTTTTACAGCTTTCTTTTACCCCTTCCCTTTCGGTATACAATAATGAATAGTGCAGATTAGAATAAATTTGTTCTAAAAGTTTTAAAAAGTACTATAAAAGTGTACCCCTCTCTGATCACAGTTTGAATTCACTAGGCAAAGGATAGGCCAATATTTAAGTCAATTGCGGTGAATGTAAATTTAATTAATTAAAAGTTGGCCCTGTATTTATCAGACAACAAAATCGTCAACCTCTTTACATGAATGGAGTTTCGGTTTTAGTTGTTTTACTACCATTCGATAAATTATTTTAATTATTTTTTAATTTATCAAATTTCCTTTTTGTTTACAGTTGAATAACTACTGCAACTTCAGGGAAGATAACTACGAGTATTACGACGGCGTGAATCCGATGAATTTGTACCGAATCGGCGACGCCAACATTTTAAGCGTGCTGCCTTACAGGGACCAGAACGGAAGGAGAATACTTATCTACAGACTCGGTGCGTGCCAAACCTCAAGGCCTTATTTAACACATGTCCTGCGAATATGGAAATACCCAATAAAAAAGTTTACGATTGACAAAAGGTTAAACATGGAAAATACTCTATGACAAATGCGACATTTCGGATTATCCTTTTATGACTTATGTCATGAAATAGTTACAAATTGTTGTGGCTTGACTAAATGCTGAGCAAATTGATTTGGTTTGCTTGTTGATATTCCAGTATAAAAAGATCGTGATCCAAGAAAACTTTATGGTATAGGAGATGTCATACGAATTGCATTTATCCTACCTTTTAAAGCATGTATCCCCATTTATAGGTATAATGCGGTTAATATTACAAAAAAAAAAAAAACACATGTTAGTAAAAAATCAACCAATTCATAAACAAAGTGCATTCCCGTTACTTCTTTGGATCTTTTATTTTAAAATCCAACTTTGGAAGATTTTTATTAATCTAAGCACGCATTCCGTCACGTATCATATAAATATTGCGCGTTTTCCTTACACCATGTGTTTTTTGCCACCAATCAAAATTCAAATAAGACGTTTTTAAAGAGTAAACATCCTAGTTTTGAAAATTAATACAAAGCATTTTTCAAACGAAATATAACCGCGGAAGCCGCAGTATATATTACAAGGGCAATTACCTAATAAGAAGCACTCAATAAAAATAATAATAATTAACAGAATCATTCAAAAATCGAGAGATGCGGTCTGGAGTGATATGTCTCAGAAAGAAATTTTCTTTATCGTGCCAACGTTTCGATCTTTATTGAGATCATCTTCAGCGCTTCGGATGTACAAACATTGCTTACATTTAACAAATACACGTAGGATGTGGAAAAAGTGAATTTATACAATACAGAATATATCTTTTATATTTAAATTTTAATAATATATATTGTATACATTCATTTTTCATCCTACATGTATTTGTTAAACAATGCTTATAAATCCCAAGCTCTGAAGATGATCTCAATAAAGATCGAAACGTTGGCACGATAAAAAAAAAATGTTTTTTCTGGAACCTACGTTACACCAGACCGCATCTCACGATTTCCGAACAATTATCGATTAACGGTCACTAATCTCTACACAAAATTGAAAATATTCATTTCATATTGTATCAAATACCAACCTTTTAATCTACCTTCACCGGTCACTAATCACCACACATAATTAACATAATTGATTCGTCCGTTTGTCTTTGTTGAGGATCGTGCGCCGTGTCTGAATCGACAGTAGCTCGAGACGTTTTTCTGACTTGATCACGAAGAGTTAATTTTATAGTATAAAGACAATTTCGTATCATTTCGTTGTTTCCACATACCAGGAAGCAGAGAAAGATCTTCCGAAATTGCCGTTTTGCTTGGAAAATCACGATTCAGTAAACATTTTCGAGGACGGGTTATCAATTTGAAGGCCGTACAAAATGACCGCTTGTCAGACTTCTAGGTCAAAAGAGTCAGAAATCGTATCTCGTGAACGAGTTTTAAATTATGAAATGTTTGTGTGTGTTTTTTTTTTTTTTAATTTTCTTTTTACAATCGTAATGAAGAAAGTTTATTAAACTGTACATAGTCAATTTAAGAACCCATTTCTCGGTTTTGCAGTGTATTGTTAAAACTAAATCCGTATGCATTGAAAATAAGTATGTAAGCCGGATTTCGTATAAAATTTGATATGCTGATATACCTTGGTATTTAGGAGTTTGGCTCCCAAGTGCCTTGGACTCGCGTCCTGTAGCCGATAATTGCGAAAAGATCGGAATTCGAGTTCGTCTCAATAGTCATGAAAACGAGCGAACGATTCGGATTGCGTAAGGTTGGGAGAAGCGAACGTCAGTCTAGATCTTTATTGATAATTGGTTCGAACCAGTCTTACTAGCCCATCATGGTCTGCAAAAAATTCTTCCATTTCAGAAGAGTACATTTCAGGTTCCAAAGGGGGAAATTGTCTACATTCCGTTTTTACCACAAATTAAACAGACAAATCTTTTACCTAGGTATAAAATCATTAGGTACTGCTTATTGAACGATAATTCACAAAATAATTTTGAAATGTTTTTATTATCTACGATATTTTTTGTGTGTAAACATTGAAGAAATATGTGACAGTTAATCGTTGATTATTATGAGATCGTGAGGTGCGGTCTGGTGTGATTTAGGTATTTAGGTTTTAAATTTTTTTTCTTTATCGTACCAACGTTTCGATCTTTATTGGGAACATCTTCAGGACCTGGGATTTACAAACATTGTTTAAAGTTTATTTGTATTTGTTAAATTTAAATAATATTTGTACATCCCATGCCCTGAAGATGATCTCAATAAAGATCGAAACGTTGACACGATAAAGGAAATGCCACATCAGACTGCAACTCACGATCTCCGAATAATTTAAAGCAAAAAAATGCCAGAATCACGACGGAGATTATTAATTTTACACGAGCTTACTGTGTTATTTTCCTGTGATCTCCAAAGAAATGAAGAACTATGATAGTGGGTGTGTTATTGGGTGAATTACACAGTGTAATTGTAAATGATAGAAAAGTAGTACATTTTATTTAAATAATTAATAGGTTTAATTGGTAGGAGGTTGATTTAAAATTATGACAACACTTTCCTCCAAAACGATCTAAATATATCTATTATGGAACCTCTATAAATTATAGCCATAATTAAAGCCTGGGAAAGTGCACTTTTTCTTATAAGAGTAAGCACTTTTCTTAGTGCCTTTTTGCGGACCTCTTGTGGCATTTGGCTGTACAGTGAATGAATGAAAAACTGAAACCATGTGCTAATGGTTCTCATTCACAAAGGATATATGCCGATGTCTCTAGTTTCTCCTAAAAGAGTCAGCTTGTTTCTGTTGCTGCTGTCTTTTTTGTACATAGGTAAAATGCAAAAGGCCTATGATTTTCTTCAAATTCTGCTTGCTAAAACAGAGAGGAGTTTTTTTGGGAGATTCATTAATGTCGTTTTTGTTACTACAGTTGTTGATATTCTATTTTATTTTATCCAACCCGATATATTTGGCAGGATTGTAACGCAATGTAAAAGTCGATGATAAAGTAAAAGTTCTTGATAAAAAGAACGTTGTTGCGTCCAACGTTGACCAGGACGTGTCTCATTTTCCGCAATTCATAAGCACGACGGTTCATAAAACTAGCCGAGAACAGGATTCATACTGTTTCATATTTTCCATCCGCAACCGGCGTTCCCGACAGTTGCACCACTCTTTCCCAAGAGAGCCCGCGAATCGAAACGATATCGTTCTACAAAATCCGTGTGTTACCTTTCACAGGGAAATGGATTCCATCCGAAGTGCCGATGGAAGATTTGTTCAAAGCGTCGATAGCGACTTTGGAAGCCGGCATCCTAGAGCCGAGGGCGCAGATCCTCGGCGGTGTGGCCATCTTCGACATGGCAGACCTGTCCATGACACAGGCATGGTACATGACTCCGTCCGTCGCCAGCAAAGTTCAGGAAATCATGGCGGTAAGTGGCATCACCGGCCGATCACAGATTTGTCTCACGGCTTGTTTTTTCTTCTTCAGACTAGCTTTCCGATGAAAATATCCGCCATCCACATAGTAAACGAGTCGTGGGTATTCGAGAAGGTCTACTCCATGTTCAAACCGTTCTTGACAACTAGGTACAAGGAAATTGTAAGTATTACAATACTACTTATAGTATGCTATTTTTTTAAATATTGTATTTGAACGCAAATCTGTTTCTTGGATAACTCGAAGCTTATTTTTATTTGGATTTATATGGATTTATAAACACCCAAGTCTATACATGTACTTATATACATGCATGTACAGAGTTCAATGTACCGGCAGTTCAAACTTTCGTAATGTGCAATAAATTACCGGCAGGCCTCGAGAATACCCAAATCGAGTTTGGGTAGGCCACGGTAAGATCTAAGTCTTATACCTCGAGCCACCGAGGTTGAGGTCCTGGCAGGAGTGCTGTCCACAGCTATGCCAATTCAACACCCAACGTATGCAACTTCTAGATCCAAACCCATAATAGCACTCTCTCTCATTCTTTGATAAATTCTTTCTTATTTACACACCATTCACTCAGTTAGGAGATGGATTCTCGATATTCCGCATTATCCCTCTTACACAACTCATTCACGCCAACAAATACAGTCACTCTCAACACACAGTAGGTTCACAAAACTAGGAGTATTAAAAACATCCCTGTGTTCTCCAAAAATCGGAACAGGTGACTCAAATATTGCTGCCGTGCTAGAGCACATTTCTTATATTGTACTACTCGATCTCTATATGGAGCCAAGGACTGATCGCCACCTTATGTTGGTTATCTTTCTCTGCATGCGGACATATACACTGGCTTTGGTTCAAAAGTACGTGAGTCAACTGTGTATGTCCAACTCTAAGTCGGGCTAAGTTGATCGTGCTTGTTCAGTTTAGGTTCTCTGGAGCCAACTATCAATCGGCTCTTGACGCGTAAGAGCTAATCGTGATAGATAACGGAGAAGGCCTCACGAACACTATAAAGAAAAAATTAGGGCAGTCAAGAACATTTGTTTTTCCAAGCCACACAGGTTGCTTTAGTTAGTGCGTAGAATAGGTTGCTGTTATTGCTTATTGCTGTTAACCTATGAATGAGCAAAAGGGGTCATTTTTAAGGTGGAATCAGTGAGCCATCTATTATTCCACAGACGTGAGGAAAATGAATTTATAATTTGGTTTTCTGGCCTGCAGCATTTGTGAGAAATAAATGAGTATTGACTGCATTCACATTGTATACACACAGAAGCGGTAGCGCTACCTTTCGTGACCACGCATTTCAATTACCGTCTGGTTCTTTCTACAACTTTCAGCAAGCGCAATGTAGTGTTTTGCCCCTTTTCTCGTTGAGTTTTCTATTAGTGATGTTATCTGCTCGCATCTGTACCATCAAATTCCGAACGATTCTCTTAATTGAAAAACACTGGAAAAATCAATCCAAAATTGATCCATGTGCTGTAAGTTTTTCTATGCCTAGTGTGATTTTGTCGAGCCACAGTTAATAATTTGTTCGTGATCACTGAAAGGTAATCATCTAACGTTGTAAAAAAAGTGCAGGAACAAAAGTAATGTATGTTTTGGAATTTTTCACTAATATTTTGATAATACAGGCGTCCTGAAACTGAAATTAAAATATTGTATTAATAGTACAAATAAAGACAGTTATATTAAAAATATTAATGGCTGTCAATGAAACGTAATTTAATTCGTTGTATTTTAAATAATTTTTCTTGTACTTTTGGCTTTAAAACCGTTTTGTACTTTTTTATTATAAAAAATTGTACAAATTAAAAGCAACGTACTGTATTAATACGGGTTTCATTATTGAACAGGGCTTTCCAGGCCGACGTGTCCACTCGAAGTTTAATCTTTAATTAATTCCTCGTTCAACATGTCCGTTTATTTAATTCAAATAGCGAATAGACGTAATAACATTTAAACAAAAGTTGATATTGCAAAAAAAAAAAAAAAAACTATAAAAAATTATCCCATTGAGCTTGTCTGGAAAAATTTAAAAACTGGTTTTGTTTTTGCGGTCATGGCAATGAATGACGTGAATGCATATTACTGGCTTAAGAAAGCACATTTGTTTTTATTTTTGTTTGTTTATGCATTGAAAAATAGTGATTCATAAATCACACCCAACCGGCGACAGGCAAGGCCGAATCTTTTAAAAGTTTTAATCACTCTTTCTCTTCAATTTCTTTTATATTTAACCAAAAAAATATATCACACCTAGTTTTTATCTCTTACATAATCTAATCATTTTTTAGAAACAAAGCAAGGAATAGAGAAAGGTTGGATTTTAATTGGGTCCGTTAAACCTTGTAAAAATTTTTTTCAGTAGGACTGGTGGCTCTAATGAAGTAAATTGTTAACTAATTCCCTGTTGTGAGATTTGTTCGTGGGGTCTTCAGGTCAGGGTATTATATTTTGTGATTCGGTCATTACTGATCTTTTGTTGCCCATCTTCGTCGAGTTGTTCTGTCAGCCTCGCTTCAGCTTTTCGTGACTAGAAAAACCATGTTCAATGTTTGGTCTGGTTTTTTTTTGAAGTCTTGAAAGGTGGAAGGCGTTGTTTTGGTCTGTCCGAGCCTTTGTTGAATGAAATCCGAGGTTTCTTTATTGCTTACGTCGGCCTTTGAGATCGTCACTGTTTTTAATGTTTGAGTGTTCTAAATTATGTATGTGTACGGTTGTTAATTTGAATATTTAATAATTTTTTAGGATTGAAGGTAATATTTTGTATATTTCTAATTCTAAAAAAATGTTCTTCTTTTCATCCTTTTTTACGTGTAGTAGTACATGCTTGGTAGGTGATGATGCATTTCTCTAAGTGAATTGCGTAGTTTTATTTTCCGTCACTAGCCCATCACTGCCTGCTTAAAATTAATTCTTCACTTTGAGAAGAATTAGTATTTACGGGATCACAGGGAACATTTTTTTTACATTCCGCTTGTAGCATAAATTATTTACATATATTTTTGTATGTAGGTATCCATTAGGTATTGTTTATTCAACCATCATTCATTTTTAAATAGTTTTATTATTTATAGCTAAAATATTTAAAAAAAATTATTTTTAAGGAAAAAGATTCCAGTATCATGACGTTCATCAGTTTCTTATGAGCTTACTGTCATGTTTTCATGGGAAGAGTAAGAACTTGATTCTAAAAGGCAAAATAGCGTCTGGCTAGCCTCGGGGCTATCGTGTTTGGGTTTCTTTTTTGGTATACATAATCACGAACAGAGACAGGTCTGAGTGTTTTTTTTTTAAATTTATTTCTAAAGAAAAAGATTTTAGAATCATGACGGACATCAGTTTCTTATGAGATTACTATCATGTTTTCATGAGAAGAATAACCATCCCAGAACTTTATTCGAAAAGGCAAAATCGTGTCTGGCTAGCCTCGGGGCGATCGTGTCTGGGTTAATTTTATATAAACATAATCAGGAACAGAGAAATGTCTGGATTTTAATGAGGTCCATTAAACCTTGGAATTTTTTTTAGTAGGATTTGTGGAATGTTTTTCCATTGAATTAAATTGTTAACTAATTCCCTGTTTATTTGTAATTTAGCCGGTACCTATCATTTTGCCGTCCTTCCTCGTCGAGTTGTTCTGTCAGCCTCGTTTTAGCTTTTCGTGTCAAGAAAAACCATTTTCAATGTTTCAACCGGGAGTTTTTTTAAAGTCTTTTATAAATCCTTGAGTGAAGTCCGAGGCTTTTTATTGTTCTCGTTAGTCTTTGAGATCGTCACTCTTTTTTATTGTTTGTTTGTTGTAAATTATATGTGAGCTGTAGTTAATTTGTATTGTTAACTATCAAAAAATTAATTAATAATAATTTATTTTACAATTGATTGTGTATTTTGTTGTAAATAATGAGAATTTCCAAAAAATCTCTATTAAAACTGATTAAACTGCGATCATATATTAATTTTACACTGTCTAATAAATATAAAGTTAATATATAATAAGAAATACACATAATTTAGCTCATAGTGAATATAATAATACACTTTGTGAAATTTTATTTAAGTTTAATTCATACGAAAATGTTAACGCTTCGAAAAGTTGTAGTCGTGATTTTGGTTTTTGAAAAAATGTCTTTTTGGAGGATTGATCATGGTTCCAAAAATAAAAATGTCTCGCTAGGTCTGAGCGTGCTGTGCTTTTTAATTCGGGCATGGTACCTGTGATAGTAGTGCAACTGAAGTCATGCAACTTTTCGACTTGGCCGCCCATGTGAAAATGGTCAGGTTCTCTGCAATTAAATTACGCAACAAAAGCGATACAACGTTTGTAAAAGTTTTTTTCCCACCCGAAGCGTGCTCATGAATCTCGCTAGGCGGACAGTTTGTAACAAAAGAGTCGTAACCAGAACAAAAACTGTGGCAAATGCGTTACTATTTTGGCCTGACGGTTCCCAAAGTGAATTATTATTAGTTGCCCAATGACGTTGTTTCGCCATAGAAAAACCCACCATAAATTAGAATACAGAATTCCGAGACGAAGCCAAATTCAATTTTTATGGTAAATTTGTGCAAAAATGAATGAATTAATAAAGAAACGGTGAATATATTTTATTTTTAACCGCCGTCAATTCTTACATAACAAAACCAACTTGAGGTCGAATTGCGGATATTAAAGTCATTGTAAGGCCAAGGTTGAATCTTCCCAAACAATAAGGCCTTGAACTTACGAAAAATTTCTGAAATTAATGATGACATCGTTGACCATCTTGTACAATTATTGCGCAAACCAGTTTGGATTTCAGAACCTATTAAAATAATAGCAGCCTTTTAAAAATTTACACCAATTTGATAGACAATCTAAAAATTTTCCACTTACGTGCGATTTAAATTTTATATCAAGTCTTAAGGTCAGCAAAAAGAGAACAAGGATGCTTAGTATGAATAGGAATGCCGGTTCTCAGCATTTCTCCCGGAGTCAGATAAGAATCAACAAAACTACTAAATTACTTTTTTGACGTAATCCGTTATGACGTTCGTCGAAGGCTATTAAACTTTATAATGAAATCGGACTCATAAATTTAGCTTTGACAAGCCTATAAACAAATGGCTATAGATTTTTTTTCGAAACACATTTTCATCGAATTTTTCTACAAATTCCCAATGGTACAGCAATGCCGGCGTTCAAAGGGTTTTCGATGATGAACCATGTTTCGACTGATGACAGAAATAACCACATAATAAACACACACAAAAACATAATAGTCTGGTTAGCATCCACTCCCAGTGTGGATGGATACAATGGCCACCAGGGACTGGAGGAGTTCCCTCCTGAGCACTGCAGCTGTTCAGCTTATTGTACTATACCCTAGCTCCGTTTCTGGGGGAGGGCTGACAACACAAAGTGAACTTGAGCCCCCGTTGTACCTGTGTTCTTCCATCGAAGAAACTCATTTTTGAAGGGGGTTGGGACCAGATTCAGGGCCGCTGAGCTCCGGTCCCGCCCCTTCCATTGATGAGTGTCGTGTCAATTTCTTTCAATTGCGTCCCCTTAGGCGCCAGAAAAATTCCATAGGCGACGGTGGGGATTGAACCCACGACCGCGGGTCTACTAGCCGAGAGTCTGATGCTTTAACCACTCGGCTACCGCGCCCCCCACTCCCAGTGTACTCAGTATCCCTCGGGACAATTGGGGATAAGTCCTAACATTCGCGCTAATGAATTACATTCCCACACCAGATTATGTTCACACTACCTCAGAGTACTCAATATTTTTTTTTTTTGACTGGGGCTTCCGACATCTAGGTCATTTCAGCCCCCAACTAAGTCTATATACTACTACAAATAAATACATTCATGGAGTACACTCATTCCATTTGTTCGGTGGAGTACTTGATATTCCTCCACCGACCTAAACTCACTACTAATCTAAATACATGAACTAATACAAAACATATAGACATTCAACACATTCGACATACTATATACAATAAAAAATCCCAATTTCTCTCAAAAACGGAACAGGGGACCCAGAAACACGCTACAGTACTCGAGCACTATTTTCAGATTGGATGGTATGCCTACACCCTCCCTGTAGGGAGCCGAGGCATGACATGCTTCCAGTATGGGAGGTACATCGACATCCTTTTATATACATTAAAAACCCAAATGTCCCCTAAAAAGCGGAACAGGGCACTCTGAAACTCGCTACCGTCCTCGAGAACTCTTCTTAATTCCGGCGTCATGCCTACACGCTCTCTGTATAGAGCCAAGGCATGACACGCCTCTATTATGTGGTACACACATCGAGCAGTACTCTATATTCGGTGTAATTGGGAGCAAGCCATTCACGCTAACAAATGACATACATACACCACAATTCCAAATTAACGTGAGATAATTGTAAGTTAAAGTGAATTATTATTGATTTGTGCTGATTTTGTTCTAATAATTCTTGTATTTATTAATGTTGAATAAAACGTCTTGAAACACAGCAGGAAAATTGTTACAATATTATTCTTTTACTTTTTGATAACAATGTTTTAAGTTATTTAAAAATTTCATTTTGGGTTTTAAACAGTGTTCTTGGACAATTTGGGCAAATAAAATATTTTACCAAATCGACTTGCATTAAAAATAATTCACCATTTTTCGTGCTACTCTTGACCAATTAATATCCCCCTATTAATTAAGGTTTTTAATTGAGATAAAAAAAAGTCAGCGTCACGAGCGGGATTCGAACCCAAGACCTTCACTTGAGCCATCGTGACTTCGATCCACTCACGCACTAACTTCCCACCTCAAATTGGAAAATTCAAAAAGGTAGGGTTCGAATCCCCCTCATGACTCTGAATTTTTTACCCCAACTAAAAACTTTAATTAATTAGAAATAATGATTATGATGATTAGGTTGAGACTGGTTAGGGTGGTTAGAGATTGTTATTAACAATGATGCTGGGCGGTCATTAATAAATTAAAGCACTAAAACCACACCAAGGCATAATCATCCTCGAGTCACAGCAATCTGTGTCTTACAGTAACAATTCAAACTTCACAAACACTCAAAAATTAGTGTAAAATTTGTCAACATCTTCTTTTTAGAATATTCCACATACTATAATATAAAATAGAACAGCCAATTTTTGTCTCCTCAGTACTCAGAAAAACGTCCAGATATAATTTTCATGTTGTGCCCTACAGTGAAAAAAAATGAAAAAATTCTAAGAGTAAATCAATTTAAAAAAATTGAAATACTGAAAAAAAGCACGTTTTCCTTTAATAGGTACGTTTAAAATAATGGCCCCTGAAAATTGCCGGAGGTGGTGCCAGTTGTTAAGACTTCCTCGATCTTCAACACTATACCAGTTCTGTAGCGATGAAATTCCCACCGGTGACGTACGTCAGTAATAGCAAACCAGTTGTTTGCCAAGAAAGTATGCAATAGGAACTATAACCTAGCAAAACAGTACACAAACAAACAATTTATTTTTCTTGACATCTTCAAGGAAAAAGGCTGTTGTAAATAAGGAATACCCGTTGTTTACGTGATAACATTACCCAAATACTAACGTCTATACAGTAATGTAAAAAGTGTATATTAACATTAAAAATAAAGTACACGAAACGTCTTTCAAGCAATGACGATAAAAAACAAACAATGGTAACGTAAGCATAACATGGTGTAACACCTAACATTTGTAGTTATGCTATTAAAAATTCTAACATATAGATTTCCAATAATTGAATTTAAATTTGCCAAGAGAATCAAGGGATTTTTACTAGTCTTAGTTCCTAGAAAGCGTGAAGGACTTTTATGATTTGTGAAGGAGGTAATTTGGCAGAAGGTTAAAAGAAAACGTCAAATAAAGGCGGCTCTACGAATTGCGCGAGTTGTTAAGAAGCTTGTGTGAATACAGACAACATAACCCAAATACTAACGAATGGAATTATAATGAAAATTCATTGCAAGTATAAACTAAAATTTTAATATAAATTACGACATATAGAACGCCAATTTTTGTGTTTAAGTAGAATCGATTGAAAACCGATTCGACCCCCGTAGCAGCATTACGTTTTCTCAAGGGAGGATGCGGTAACGGCCACAAAACGATGGCACTGTCGAACAGTGGAATGAAAAAATCTAAAGCGAAATATGTGGTACAGGTTTATATTGGAGGTTCGGATGATTGCGGGGCATTAGCTCATAGAGTAGTTTTTCAGGTTGATAATAACTGCTTTTTACCAGCCTAAGTTCCTAGAAAAACTTTTATATTAGTTGGTAAATGGAAAGAAGATAGTAAATTTCCCGAAGTTTAAAACGAAACTTAAAATAAAGTTGGCTGTACACATTTTCATTTTTCTCTTCCCCGGCTAAGCGAAGGCGCTTTCCGATGGCGATTAGCGGTTAGAAAAGCCACTTTGTCGTTAGCTCCCGATGGGCAAAACTGGAAAGAGAGCGGGTCCACCGGTCACGCCGTATTGTCCCGTATTGTGTAACGGCCTCACGTATAATGAATGGTCAACATCAACCTTGACGACTGCCTCTGACCTTGTACCATCCTGGAATGAGTAAATACACGGACAAAATCGGTTCGATCCGCTTTCCTGTGACTCCGTTTTTCCGCGACGAAACATAATTATTTTTAATGTCAGTTTTTTAAAAATATTTTTGATGTATTATAATAGTATTTACTGTAAAAGGCCATATTTTAAATTTTAAAAGGAGTGGATATGTTTTATCGACCCACTGACACCAGCCACGTTTTGAAATTAATTAATTATTATTACGTGAGTCAGGCGATTATATTGCAAACGTGTTCCTTTTTGAAGAAATCCGAGCGGGGGAACGATTAATATTGTAATTTATCTGTCTTTTGGTTGTATTATTAACCAGTTACCCTGTGCTAAAAACATATTTCTTAACGTAATAATTGACTAGCCGTTGCTTTTAGGTGGCTCTTTGAATTTCGATTTGAATTTTTTCGGTTTCCTATATAATTTTACACATTTTAGCATATCCATTGCCAGACGATAAATATCGGCTTGTTCGGAAAATTATGTTTTCATGTTTTCTTTCAATTACCCCTCTAAGTAATAAACTGTGTACGTTTGATGGATTATTCTTTTGTACGAATGTCAACACTTTTTAATCCTCTTCTTGGCAAAAATGTTTGTTTATCTGTAGTATTTCGTTACTTGGGAAGAATTCAGTTCAAACTCAGTCGGAACGGCGCCCAAATGGTCAAACATTAAGGAAGTCTGGGGCGATAGCAGGGGGAGGGAGAGCACACGTTCAGGACATGGTTTAATAAATTTAGAGACAGAGTCTTTATCCTTGAAGACAAAGAAGGTTGATGTTCTACGAGCTTGAGACGAAAATCTCAAAACCTGCAGAGGATCTTTCAGTTTCGAATCGTTCCCCGTGCATTAAACCGTCAAAAAATCCATACAATGTTTGCGCAACACTTCTTTGCCGAAACGGAAACGGTCCATTTATGGACATAATTGTTACTTTCGATGAAAAGTTGACAACGATAACAGCAGTGTTCTGGACTGTGGCTCGGCAAATGAGAAGCGCATAACATTTTCCAAAGCCCCAACTCATCACAAAAAGGTGATTCTTTGGTGGGCTTCATTTTGGCTGATTTACTATATCTTCCTGAATCCTGGTAAAACTGTCGATGTCGATATGATCACAAATTGAAGCAAGGCACCAGAAATAGACTTTATTGAATAGTTGGTCAGTCGGAAAAGGCCGATTCTGAGACTTGTATCATGTGATAACACGAAGGCCTTTCGATCTTGATTTTGAAATTCTGCTTTGCCCTGCCTATCCTCCAGACCATTCAACTACCAACTCATAATTTCAGACTCCTGAACGTTTTACAGCATAAAACATTTATTGATCAAAAGTCATTAAAAAATGATTTTACGGAACTCGTTAAAAATAAAGAAAAAAAATTTATTCAGAGGGTATAGAGAAGTTGTCATCAAGTTGGCAAAAGTTGGAGGATTTTTTAATGAATAAAAAATGTTTAAACTCGTTTATTTAATTTTTATTTTATCGTCACCGCAAACCTGCTTTATTTTTCATACAACCCGATAAAAAAAGGTGAAGAGGAAAGAATGGAACTGCAATTGTTTTGATTTAAATGATTTTGGATGATGACTTTGTTCTACCGGTAATAAATTCTATAAAATTTTAATTTAGAAACCAAAACAGGTAAACTGTGTCTAATGCTTTGGAGATGTTTGTATAAACGAGCCTATCTGAAAGCCATTGCGTAATAGACAGATAATTTTGAAAGCAAAATAATTTATTGGTAATAGAACGTATCAAATTTCTTTGTCACAAATTGACAAACGTACAAAACTTACCATTGTGAGAAAACCGCAGAACTTCGCGGACGTGGAAGTCCGAAGTGTTGCGGTCGCTGGTTCACCTTACCCTAATACTGACCAGGTCTGATTATCTACGACCGCAGTACAATGTAACGTACAATTTCAGTTTTTCCTTCCGTGCTTATTTTTAACATTTTTTTAACTCGAACCGGGAACAGTAAGCGATCATGTACTGTTTAAAAAATATTTTTTTGTGCTGTCGATTATGTGAAATGTAATATTTACAGAGGGTTTGTTTTGTTTTATTTTCAGTTGTTTTTCCATGGCTCGGACATGAACTCTTTGCACAAGCACATCGACCCGAAATTTCTGCCGGAGTCTTACGGCGGGAAGAGGCCGGAATTCCATTATGCCGAATGGTTCCGGAAGCTGACAAAGAATAGAGCTGTAGTCGAAGGTAAGTCTCGCTAAGTAGCAAGTATTAAGTGCAAAACTTAAAGTTTTATTTGCAATTTAGCTATGACCGAACTTGGATACAAGACAGAATACAACGAAACCAATTCCGACGAAGACGACGTCAAAGATAAAGACGAGTAGCGCGAAGAGACTTTAATTTTCAAAAACTAATGTTGTGATATTAAATAAGTTTTCGGAAATGATTTTTATCCAGTGTATAAAAGATACAACAATTTAGATTTAGGATTTTTTTCCAGAAAATAATTGAATGTCAAGAGTTTGTATATATAGTTTATATTTATTTTTTGGCATATGGTGAAATTTTTATTGTCAAGTTTTGTATTTTAGCACATTGATAATACAAATATTTTATTTAATGCCTTATTATTTTTACCTTACGAGGTCCTTCCACCTTATAATTTTATTTCTTTTTATTACATGTTAGTTAAACACCCTCCGAAGTAAACTAACATACGTTAACATTTATAAATTAAAAATATGTTGCACCATGTGAACAGAGAACAGCAAGAATCGCACATGCACAGTATAGCAAAGATCACTCTTATCACATTGGTGACCGTTTCCACTTCAACACTCCCATCGAAATCCAAGATTACAATTCCTTTTCCATAATAGCAGAAGTTATGCTTCACCTGGAAGTGATTTAGTAAGGATATCAGCTAAAGTTTTATCAGTCGATAAGTACATTAGCGAAACCAAACCTTCATTTATCATCATCCCTAAAAATTACATTTTGCGGCAATATGTTTCGTTCATTGCTGGATAGCTTCAGTGTACTCTGACGTGGGCAATTTCCTGAGTTGCTAGCATTTTTTTTACGAGGGTTCGCAACAGCAGAGGTTATATCAACCCTCGAGGTGCCGGTGTATTTAAAAAAAAAGCCTATTGTAAAAATGTGCGAATACAGGGCCGCTGGATTCGAACCCGGGACCTTTATTTTACAGTGATGGGCACCGTGTCAACGCCTAAGGTAGGCCGTCCACTGAAGCCTTTTTCGATGGAAAAGCGAAGAAACCAACGTTTCGATCTTTATTGAGATCATCTTCAGGGCTCAAAGTGTTTGTTTTCTGTGTACGTGTGCCACTGTTGCATGTCGGGTTTAGAGTGCCTTCATCACACCAGACCGCATCTCACAATATCTGAATAATTATCAATTAACGGTCACTAATCTCTGCACTCCTTTTCAGTACGTTTACCACGAAATTTCTTGGCTAATTATCATTACAACGGGTACAAGTTTATATTCCAGACAATACTGAATTTTTCCCAAGGTTTTATAATCTCAATATCTTTCGCACGATATTTGTTGTTCGGAAATGACGTTACGTCCTCGACATACAGCCCCAAGTGGTATCTTCTTTGGCTTTTGTGAAATACGTTCATGGATCAGACTGGGAGGGGCGATTTCCAAAAGCGCTTTATGTAGCTTAAAATCCCATTTCCAGGTCTTCCTGATTAAAATAATCCATAGTAAGCGCACTTTGTGTCCCTGTTTAATTTACGTGGTTTCTTCTTCTTCTTCTTTTCTTTATAACACAATTTATTTATTGTGATCCACGTATATAATATGTTAGATAACGCTATTCAAACTTTTTAATAATTCTCAGCAACTCTCATTGTGGGATTTTGCATTTCATGTACAAAATCATATTTTATTATCTAATTGATAAGTAATGATACAATATTTAATTAAACATTACCGATTAATTAATTATTACTTAATGATTCTATTAGTGATATGTACATTGTATTACAGCCGTACAAACGGGCCATGGGTGCCAACAATTTTAGTCTTTCATCACTTTTTTTTTAAAGATGTTTCGTCACATCCCGACAAATTTACGTGGATTCAAGAATACCAGTGCGTATCCAGATTTTGTGGTAAACATTCGACAAGGTTGACACTGTTTATGTAAATTTTGCAATTTTTCCTGTTGGTTAACGGTTAATTATAACTCGTCACCCTAGAGAGAAAAACAGTGGGACGTTATCTTGAGTTAGACATATTATTTACGCTATTTACAATAAAAACATCTAATTTGCAGCGATAATTATAGAAGTTGAGACTGTTAACTATATACTGCACTATCCGTCAATAAACGTCTATGTGTATAGGCAATTTATAATTTTCATTGTGTACGCTAATAAACGTAAATTTTATTCTGATTAAAACCGACTAAACAAAAACCAGAGTCTTGTAAATCCCCCCCCCCCAACGTGTATCGCAGAACCCAAGAAATGTCACTATTCAGTTGCACGTCTGTTCCGAAAGGTACCAGATGCACCAAGGAGACCAGTTGCCAAATAGGTGCCAGTAATGGGATTCCTCTAATTAAGCTGGCTGATTACGAACCGTGCAATACCCGGTGTGCGGAATTAGCTGCCAATACAATTAGGATCTAAGCCACACATTTATTAAGTATTTAGCTAGTTGTAAGTTGAACTTACGAACGTGGCCGGCGCCTTCCCACTCTTTCTTCTGCGAGTCCTTCCTTCTTCATTCGGTCATATGGAAATTTCCTATAGACAAACAGACCTTGAATGCTCACATTATAATTTGTGGAAAAAACCGATACAGAAAAATGTTTGAAAAAATAAAACTATTTTAGATGAAAAACAAGTAATCAAGATTGTTTAATAATTTGTTGGAACCGTGAAGAGGTAATTTAAAAAAAACACTTTTTGAAACAGACGCAATGCCACACAAAACCAATTTGACACCACAAACTACACTTTATGCTCCGAAGATCACTCAACTAAAGGTCGAAACGTAGGCAAAAAATGTTTATCTAAACTCCTTCATTCTTGACCGCTCCTACACCTTTCCAATTAATCAAAATCGCTGAATAGCAAAAATGGCAGAAACGAAATTTTCAATAGCATCAATAGATTGCTTTAGATTGAAAATCATTATATATTTAATTCATAGAGTTAGCCTTTTTTAAAGGCTCATATTTAACTGTCAGAGTGATTCAGCATAGGTGATTAAATGCATTGTGCTCTTGTAAAAGTTTCTATGCTGGATATTTTCTTTCTTACAGTTCAACAGTCCCTCGAGACATCACGCCCTCTGCAAAAGTTTTGAACGCTGAAAAATTACTCTACTGCCATGAAATCACTTTTATAACAGAAAACAGCGAACAGATAAAACTGTTTAAATTAAAAAAACATGTACAATTTACTTTCTTTTCTCTTATTATATATTTTATTTCATTTGGGCTTCTGTAAAAATGTTCGGTTGCCTACGTCTATGGAATAAAATACATGTTGAGTTTAAACATAAATTAGTGGCGTCAGTGTCGTAACTGTTAAGCGTTTGACAAGGTGAAGGTCCAAGGTTCGAATCCAGCTACCCTGTATTTAAAAGTGGGCTTTTTCAAAAAGGCTGGCACCCAAGGGTTCAGCCGTAAAAATAATAAAATAAAATAAAAAAATTAGAAAAACAACGTACTGGTTAGAAAATAATAATGTTTTCAATTCATGATAACATATTTGTTAGGAATTTCATTTTATACTTGTTTAAAATATTAATCAACAGTTGAATTAAGTTTGTACGAAATATAATTATAAGTTTTTTATTTAATACAAGTTGTTTTGACTGAAACTAACTCATTTATCATAGAGAGAAATAGTTAAAACCCACTTTAAAGTTTTCATTAATTCTTACTCTTACACCTAATAAAATATTAAGTTCAAAATTTAACAGATAATCAACAGTTAATGGAATGTATGCTCTCTGAATTCATTTAACTGATAACCTACGGGCATAGATGTTGAGAATAAACATGAAAAGGCGATTTTGTTTTCTCTCTGTGTTTATTCAATTGATGATAATTAAGCAATTTGTACATCCAGTTTTCTAGGCACAGGGGTGAGGTGGAAACTAAATATAAATTTCATATCAGTGACCTTTGTGGCAAATTAGACAATCTGATCCGTTTATTAACTTCTCAAACAAAACTAAAGTGTTTTCGTTTGATTTCAAAGGAAACATTCAAGTTTGTATTGTGATAGTATTTCTTCAGAACTGGAAACAATTAAAAATAATTGTGGCGTTCAATGACCTATCTTTTTTCTTATGCCCTCCAGAATGATAATATTGTCTAGGCTGTTCCCTCCGAGAGATAAAGGATCAAAGCAAAGTTAAATCATTCAGTGAACAACAGGAACTCTTATCATTCGACTGGTGAACCCTGCACGATGATGGAACCAGTTGTGACAGCGGATGACAAGAAAACAATAATGGAAGAACTCCGTGCATTGGTTAAAAGTAAGGAGGAATTAATTCAAAGTTGATTTTTTTCCCTAAAACAATAACATTCCAGGTGAGACGAAACTGAATATTGGCGATGACGAAAAGATTTTACTGCGCTATTTACACTACAGCAATTTTGACGCAGAAAAGGCTTTCGCAAAGGTATTTCTTATACAGATTATTTTTTTTCCCTTTTGCCAGTTTTACATTTCAATATGTTATAGATGAAAACAGTGTACAAGCTAAAATTGGACAACATACATTGGTTTGCTACGTCAGTGTTTACAGACAGGCAGAGGATGGCCCTTACCCAGGATGTCCACTGCCTTTTAAAAGACAGAGATCAACTTGGGCGGAGAGTTTATCTACTCAGACTAGGTGAGCTTGATGTATCTTAATATCTTTATGAATGAATTACATTAAAACAACAAACTAAACATAAATATGTGATGTGAGGGACAGGTCACCGCTATCAAGGTTGTAGTACTACCGAGATGCTGCGCCCTCTCCAATATGAATGTATTTATTAGCGTGAATGTTGGACGTGTATGTCGAGGAATATCGAGTCAAAACAGGAAATCCGTCAAAAGGAAATTGGTCTAATGGATTAATGTAATTCTGTACATACTGTATGAATGTATTTATTAGCACGAATGGAAGGAAGTCGGCAGGATTATGACTATCTTGCTGACTTCTTGTTTAATTGGATGGGCAGGACCAGTCGTGAACCTGTACTCTGAGGCTTGCCAACTGTAGATTAGATAATCATTTTCTTATTCTTGTTTGGTCGGTAGGAAACAAAATTAAAAAAGTAGATATAGTGAATGAGAAAGAGATAAAGTTGAAATGAAACAAGGAAAAATACAAGAAACTTATATACGTGAGGTGTCGGCAATGACCCCGGTAGTTAGCCGGCCGGCAGGCAAAAAATTTCTTAAATAAAACTATCGTAGTTGTCCACAAATTAATAAAATAATCATGGCTACTAATAATAATTTTATATTGTTCATTGAGAATAACAGGACCATATGCATTTGTAATAAGTATTTTTTTCGAATTGCAGGAAATGTGGCAATAGGAAAAGTAGAGCCTTGGGAGAACTTTCAAACGGATGATCTTTGGTTGGAACTGGCGATGGATGAACAAGAGACTTGGGAGAACGGGCTCGTTTACATATTTGACTTGCAAGGACTCTCTTGGAAGTACCTCAGGTACTTCACACCTCACAATTGCAAAGTAGCTTCAGCTAAAGCCGAGGTACGTTGCTTTTGAGTACCGTTTGATATGGATTTGTATCGGATTGATAACACGTTTTATTTTTAAGGGCATTCCTGTTAGGAAAATGGAGTACCATGTTGTAAATTCAAGTTTCCTTTTGAACAGCCTAGTCACTATTGTCTTTCCATTCCTTAGCGGATCCACTAAAGAAAATGTAATAGAGGTAGTTTATTGTTTTTTAAAAATGAAATGCTAATGTATGCCATATTTTTTAGATACACTTCCATAAGTCAAACTGGTCTTCCCTTCATAAATATGTAACTCCTGATATCCTCCCTGAAGAATACGGCGGAAAACTTCCATCCTTGAATTATGATGAATTAAGAAATCATTTATACGAGGGTGAAGATAGATTAAAAGGTTGGTATTTGATACAACTGAACCACTATGAAATAAATATTTTCAATTTTGTGTAGAGATTAGTGACCAGTAATTGATAATTATTTAAATATCGTGAGATGCGTTCTGGTGTGATGTAGGTTTCAGAAATACATTTTCTTTATCGTGCCGACGTTTCGATCTTTATTGAGATCATCTTCAGCGCCTGGGATTTACATTGTTTACATTTAACAAATACATTTTTTTATGGCCTCATGAATTGTGCATATCTAGCCAGACTATTGTATATATATTTATTGCGTATTCGTTTTTTGGGGGAAGGGTTTCGTGAAAAAAGGGCCAGAGGCGACGGTGGGAATTGAACACGCGACCGCGGGGTCTACTAGCCGAGAGTCACTCACGCTAACCACTCGGCTACCGCGGCCCCCAAAACAACTAATACCGTTAGGATGGGAAAAAGTGAATTTATACAATGCAAAATATATTTTATATTCAATCACACTCAACCCTCACTGGCACACTCAACACGACACGCAAGAATGGCACAGGAGTACACAGAGACAGATATATTTTTGGCATTGTATAAATTCACCTTTATCACATCCTAACTGTATTTGTTGAATGTAAACAATGTTTGTAAATCCCAGGCGCTGAAGATGATCTCAATAAAGATCGAAACGTTGGCACGATAAATGTTTTTCTGAAACCTACATCACACCAGACCGCATCTCACGATATCCGAATAATTACTTTCAATTTTTTTTTCTAGAACTTGTGACTTACGGCTATGAAAAGTAAATCGTATTATTCCTGTCAGCTGGCTGTTTTATCGTATTACGTTAGTTACACGTGGGCAAAATCGACAAATTATACTTTTTAAACTGTAAATGTTATCAGTTTGTTAAAATCTGGAAAAAAGACATTTCGTTGAAGCAAACGTATATGCTTGTGTAATTTATTTATAAGCAATAATGTATGTTACTCTTTTATTACTATCAATACATGAATAATTTATTATTGATGTTACGTTTATGAAAATTTTTTATTACAAGTTTCCCTAAAAATACTTATTTTTATTGATCTTCTGCTTTTGCGTTTTTATAACATTTGAAAACCTTTATACACAATTATTTGTATTTAGTTACATTTCAATGGTACAATAATTCAAAAATTTTAAAAAACTGTCCTCTTGTGCGGGAAAGCATCCATAGGTGCTCCAGGTATAGTTTACGACCAGTTCACATAATCAATTTATATTACCTTGATTTATTAAAAACTGACGGAAGTTTATCTCAACCTTTATTATAAATGAAGATAGGTTTATTTAAACTCACGCTGGAATTTTATATGAACGTTGTTGGTTCTTATGCTTTTTACAGCGGTCAATCTGGGCCATTTTGTATGAATCAGTCGAACAACTTCGCCAGAACCAATCAGATTGTTATATCATGATTTAGTGGAATAATGAAAGGTTTTCCTTAATGAGCTATGTTTCTCTACGCATTACATAGATAGGCTGGATCAAACAATAAAAATGAGCCTTGCAGATTTACTTACAAACGTATATAATAACGCAAACTCAACAAATAGACTGTCATGAACAATCCGTTTGTAAAGCTCATAAGTAACAGTTGAAAAGTAATTTAGTTATAATGAGATTTATTGTTGTCTAACAAAAATGTTTAAGCCCAATCTAATCTTTAACGTTTTATCTTGTTTATTTGTCAAATCATTATCTTAAACCAATTGGTATTTAAGACAATATTAGGATAGCTGATTGTAGTTGTTGTTTAATTGTTTTAACATTGTTTTAAATTATCATTATTTTTAAAAATTATAAAGTGATAATGCTTCATTTGTTCATACAAAATAACATCTTTCAATAATTTTATAATTAAGTTTTAATGATAATAGGTGGCAAAGGTGGATGGCAGTGTGTAATTTCAGGTATACCTGTCGGTAGATGACCTTCGGAAGACCTGATTATAGGGGAAGGGTTAACCTCACTCGATTAAGAATAGGCCATGCAAGATGGACCATTCTCCTAACTGATTCAATGCTATGTTGCTATGCTTTAAGACTGGGTGAGAGTGTGAATGAATTTAGGAACTGATTGCATTGGGACTGAAATGATCTAGCTTGGCTGTGATAGCCTCTGGAAGCCAACCTCGCGGGCACAACCAAGGTATGACTCTAGTCTCGCAGCACGAGGGGCGGGTGATGCTTGCTGCTTGCCAGGAACTGATTAATAATTGTAAATTACAAAAGTTGGAATTGCCGGTGATCTGTGAGAAGTAATAGTCTCAACTCTGATCTTTATACACGCTTGTATGTATGGACAGATTTGAGCTTATATACATCAACAATCATGTACTATGTTATTAAATATACAAAACACATTATTGTTAATTATTCCTGCTATTTATAATTGCTTTGACCCGACAGATTTGAAGTAATTAAAATAAATTATACTATTATTTACAAATTATACTATAATTTGACCATTACGGTCTGTCCTGGTCTGCCAATCCTCGGTGTGTTGCTCATTCATCTGGGTTTCGGCATTTCACAATTTCAGTTACATCTTACCAGTTATTGCTTGGATGATGCGATATGATTAATCCACATCCTAAATGTATTTGTTAAATGTAAACAATGTTTGTAAAACACAGGACCAGAAGATGATCTCAATAAAGATCGAAATGTTGGTACAATTAAGAAAATGTTTTTCTGTAACAAGATCGCATTTCACGATCTCCAAATAAAATAGTATGGTTATACATAAATAGGAAATGACTATTTAAACTATATCTATACCAATTGAATAAATACCATTCAATGGAAGTCGTGCTTTCTGGGCTTTTGAACTCATGTTTGCCTCAGAATCCAATTGGCAAAATAGTGTCGTGGTGTAAACCATCTTTGATGCCTACTTTTCGTCAATACAATCAGTCGAATCACATGAAGATAATTATTATAAAATTCCAAGTTTAGTCAACTAGTTTAGTTCATTTAGTTCCAAGTCCAAAAAGGTCCAATTGGTAACATAAATTATAATAAATAGTCCGGGTGTTATCGATTATCCTTGACTGTGATTTTTTTTCTGTTTAGAATACATATCATCCAATATCCAATTCTTCCATCAAAAGTCCTTAGATTGTCAAAGCTCCTTATTTCATCACTAACTTCCTTTTATCAACGCACCGATACGTTCCCGCTTTCAAAGGTTTGCCACCAACATCTCGGTCTTTCCTAACCCTTCTACCCGATACCTCTGTTCACATTCCCATCTGGATGATGCCGAAGCCTTGGGACCTCCTTGCCCCTATCACTCACTTTGATTGGCACTGGTTTCTCATGCCGTGTGTCCTCCGGGTCCAGCGGTGCATTAGAGTTAGTGGTGTGGCTGTGTGAAACTTTTTTTACATTAAGGTTTTCAGTTGAGTAAAAAAAGTCAGAGTCACGAGCGGGATTCGAACCCACGATCTTCAGTTAGATACGCCGCTGCTCTACCACATCGTGACCTCGATCCACTTGAACACTTACTTCCCATCACAAATCCACCTTTTGAATTTTCCCTACTTTTTGCCATTTTTCAAATATCGTGTAATCTATTTGATTCCCGGCGACAAATGAAATTGGCACGGAGAGCTTTAGTGAAGGTTTTCTTTATTTTAACTTATTAAATTCACTAGTTTTCGCAGTCCGATTGACCAATAATGGCTTGACCTATCGTGACGTCGATCCACTCGGACTTCTCTATTACCATTTTTTTGTAAATTGTCTTGTTTTCATCGTTGGTAACAAATGATTATTCGGAAATCGTGAGATGCGGTCTGGTGTGACGTAGTTTCAGAAAAACGTTTTCCTTAAAATGCAAACGTTTCGATCTTTAATGAGAGCATCTTCAGGGCCTGGGATTTTAAGACGGGAATTTAACAAATATGTGGAAAAATGGGGGTGTATACAATGCAAAAAAAATTTTATGTAAAAAATAAAAGTGAATTTTTGAAACATAAACAATATTTGTAAATCCCTGGCTCTGAAGATGATCTCACTAAATATCGATTCGTCGCATAAAAAAGAAAATGGTTTTCTGAAACTTACATCACACCAGTCTGCACCTCACGATTTCTAAATAATTATCGATTATCGGTACTAATCACCACACATTGGTAATAGAACAAATTTTACAATAGATATAAAATTTTAAAACTTTATGATATTTAAATCATGAATTATGCCGAGTAAATTAAAAAATTCAGTAAACAGTCTAAGTTAAACCAAAAGTAAAATTTAATAAATCAAAAACATTTTTTTAATTAAGCAAAGATATCATTTGCTAGAGCACCATGTATATAATTTAGGTACTCTGGTAGGGCCAGAGAAGTTACAATGTACCTCGATCTCGAGGTTGAAACTGTCCGACGACCTGAGTTTCATCCTGTCCTGCCATTTCTCCCGAGGTATCTTCATTATAGCGGCCCTCGGGGCGAGTTCAATGGGGCAGTCGAGTTTCGCTTTGATTTCCAGAAAGAGTGCGGGCACTAACTCCTCGATCTCCTGCTCCTCCTCGGGCATTCCGCCGTCTTCGTCCTGGTCGAGTTCCTCCTCGACGCGGTCCTCCTCCGGTACCGGGATCAGCTCCCCTTGTGACCTGCTCATGTATTCGGAGTTGTTCATGCACCCGTAGGATAGACAGCCGAAATGCTGGAAGCCCGAGTATGAATACGACCTGGCCGGAAGTAACTGAAAACAAACCGGTCACGTTAAACGGACGTGGATATTTTAGCGAGTCGACTTACATGTTCGTCGAACATGGCTTTCTGTCTGAACTTTTGAAAGTCGTACAGCGCGTACAAATTGCGCTTGACGACGAGTCGTCTTAGGCTGTGGGCGATGTTGCGGAAATGGTTTTTGAAAATTTTATGCTGCTCATTGCCCAAAGAACAAAACCAGGCTCCGTGCACTGTATACACAGATATGAGTTTGTAGTTTCCTGAAAAACATGTAAAATGACTTGTAGTTTGTTACAAACTCTCCTTTACACCAATAAACTAAGACATTGTTGTTCAATTATATTTATTAGATAATTACAACAATAATACATTTTAAAACTGTACTAAAATGAGCTGTTACATAACGCAGTTAAGGTTTAAAAAATTAGAGTTACTAGACTTTACGAAAATAGGAAACATTCGGGTAAAATCAGTAAAATATATTTATGAATCATATACACGAATATTGCGTAAAGAAAACTTTTTTGAAGAATCACTGTACGGAAATCGCTGATAGGTCTGTCACGAATATCTCAGAACATTTCTCTGGTTTTTCGAGGTCCTAGAAGACTAAGTCCAGTCTAGTTGTATGATAAAGATTTTCTCTCTTGGGAAAACAATGTAAACCCGTTTTAAAAATATCTGTCAAGATCGGGGGTGAAAAAGGATTCTTTATCAGAACGTTTAACTACGACCATCCGGAGAACAAAGAAAGCTGGTGGGTATTCATGCTGTCCTAGAAAGTCTTTTGTTATGAACTTCCAGTCATCAGACCGTAAATCTGAGTCTGACTGCGGACAACAACTAGAAATATTAAAGAAGACAATTGAAAGAAAGGCGCTAAGGTATGCCAGATGCCAAAAAGCTATCTTGTTTAAACAAAATTCACAGTACTTTTTATTAAACTGAAAGTATTTTTATAGCTCAAATTCGACCATTACCTTTTTTCTTACTTTATTTCTTAGGAATTCCCTCCTGAGCACAGCAACTGTACATTTTATCCCTGACTCTATTTTTCGGGAGGTTCGCAACACAAATGTGAACTTGAGTCCCCGGTGTGCCGGTGTTCTTCCATCGAGGAAACTCATTTTTGAAGGGAGTTGGTAACAATTTCAGGGTAACTGAGATTTGATCCTGCTTCTTCTGAGTGCCGTGCCAGTTTCTTTTAATTGCGGCCACCGGTCCCCTTAGGCGTCAGAAAAAGTCCAGAGGCGACGGTGGGGATTGAACCCATGACCGCGGGGTCTACTACTAGCCTAGAGTCTGACTCCTTAACCACTCGGCTACCGGACTAGTACCTTAATAACTCGTCTACGACAGATGACTAATTAACAATAAAAAATAATCGACGTTTTAATACGTTATTTGATATATTGCTTCAAGGTGGCCCCTTCAGAATATTTTTTTTGCTAAGTGATGATGCTGGGCATTCCTATGCAACACGACTTTTTATTCATTGTTTCAGTGAGTTTGGCAGGTAATATAATATAAGGAGAAGCATTTTGTGCAAAAATGTCGGAGGTTAGATATGACCGAACCTTCAATTACACAGCTTTGAAATAAGGGAAAGAGATCAACCGCATAAATTGTCAGGTCATTTCAACACAAAAGTCACGAGGTAAGAGACACAGTGACAAGTAAATTTTCCATCGTTTCTATTACCCTAAGGATTCTTTCACAAATAGATAAATAGGTGTTAGGTCATTGAACCAGACCAATTACTACATGTTTTGACCGTGTATTGGAATAAACAGCCGATTTACTCTTGCGTTCTATGTAATATAAAAAAAAGGTAAGTAATTTTGGAAAAAATGAAACTTTTTATCTGTCGTTTACCTGATTCGGCTTCGAAGTTTTCCTGTATTATCTTTATCGGCGTGATCCTGTCGTGAAGGCAGTCGAGAATGTCGACCAGCTTGGCCCCGGAGACGGACGGGTCTTTGTTGATGCTTTTTTCAACGACGTCCTCGAAGTAGTCCTGGAAGGCCCTCGCGTTGACGCGGATGTTGATTAAGCCGACTTTTGTCCGTTTGCTCGGCGGCGTGTCGATGTACTCGTCTATCATATCGACCAGGTGCCCGCCGAACATGGACACGAGCGGCTCAGGCCGGAATGCGTACCGCCAGACCAACGCGTATGTCATTTCATACTAAAATTTAAATAGAAATAACTGCTGAGTTTTAAGTCCAAGACGAAGATTTTAACTTACGTCGAACTGGACGTGTTCCAGGTAATCGCGGCCCAGGCACATCGCTTTGACGTCGTCCGGTAAATGTTGCATCGTCTCGGTTGTCACCGCGATGTCCTTCTTCATCTTCGGTCCCAATAAAAGGAAATTCTTGTTTACAACCCGTTCGGCTAACTTCTTCCATTTGTGGGACACGAGCCTCACAGTTATGCAGAGTTCGTTATTCTTGATGTAACTGAAATTTTAGCGAAGTCAACAAACACGTTACAAAGAAACTTTAAAACACTTCACATGCTCATAAATGTAGATATTAATCTTACATTGCACCTCTCACAAAGCCTCGCAGTAAAAGCTTCATCGAAACAGCAATACAGCGATAATGAGCTTACTTCGTAAAAATGATCAGAAAAGTTAAAAAGGCGGAAGATTCTACCGTACGCTAAAATATTTTATGAACATTTTGTGGCATATGTAGTTGTGGTGTACCCACGTAGGAATAACAAGGTTTTGCATAAAAATTGAAATTTGTTTCACCTTATGAACTATGCAAATATTCCTACACTCTCGAAGAATTGACTTAATTTGAATGATGAATGTCTAATTTTAAAAGAAAGAACAACAATATTCTAGCATTTTGATGTAAAAAAAGTTTGAAGTATAAAGACGAAAAATAAATTTTTGAACAGGCAGAGGTGAAATCATCTAAGAAAATGCCCTTTTTATGTGTAACAGGCAAAATTCGAATAGTTTCTTCATGTTATGAACTGTTCGCCATTTATTTTTAAAGCAACGTTTTACAATGAAAATATTTTCAAAAATCTGAACATATTAATAGTTATTCACTTCTTCAGATATAATGTAGACTGTGGTAAAAGAGCACAAGGCCTACGCTAATGAACCATTCTTGTACTCAGGGCTTTTCTTAAACTTTTGGCAGTTGCCCGGCATACTTGATGGTCATTGCCAGTCTCTTTCCTAGTTTTGCATTTCTTCATTTTACTTATCTTTTTGGGTTTTGAACCTACTTACTTCTTTACCTTTTTCTCCAGCCAAATTAAAATGTTTAAGGTATAATGGTGACCAACTCTCTTTTATCCTATTGCTAGTTTCTCGGGACCTCAGGGCCCCGTAAATTGTGGATACAGTAACACACAGTAACAAGATAAAACATAATACTCAGGTTAGTATTTACACTGTAGATGGTGCGACTAGCCCCACAGCCCTTGGAGGGAGAATGACACCGGGCCTAAGGTTAGCTCAAATGCTCTAAACGCAAAAACAAGGATGCTAGCGAGGATAGCGGCTATCCGCTCCTTATCTTGTGCCACATTGGGAGCCTCGTATTAAACGAGATAAGTGTACTACACGGCGCTGTGTCTATAATACTGTAGGTGGTGCCGCGTGGACTCGTGAGTTAAGGCGGTTTTTAAGCAGCCCAGCTTGCAGCCCTGCTGCAGGACGCTACCACGGTGGCTCTACAAGTCATTGCCAACCGCCAACCGATCTGAAGCAAAAGCTCTGTGTGCCAAATGAGAAATAAAGAACGGACGATAACCTTGCATCCCAGCAAAGAGCACGAAAGAAGCAGTGAGTCAATACTGAGGGAACGGCAGCTGAGATGGGACGATTTTTTTAAAGGTCCTCACATCGGCTCATTCTTAACATAGCAAACCGAATTAAGATAAAGCATCTAGCCATTCACCATTACACGTCTCAGCTACTTACATGGAGATTTTAACGCGAAGCTCCAGCCTTCAGACTCATTCCAAACCCGATGTGTGATTGCGGAGAAGAAGAAACGGCACAGCATATCTTAGCTAGATGTGAAAACCACATCGTTCCCCGCATACGCTGGCTCTTCGAGATAAATGACTAATGACCACAGCGATCGCCACTCGGGCGGGATTCAACGCAGCAAAAAAGATGTGGAAAAGCGTGATGAGGCCTATACCTCCCCCACCTAAACATCCCGAGGGAGCAGCCTCCGCGAGGCCCGTCCAGATCGCAGTAAACTAAACTGTGACAAAGAGCTCCCCAGGTGGTGTAGAGACGCGACAGTCTAAACAAAAGAAAGATTTTCTGTCCATAAAGCCAAGAAGCTGCAAAAACCCAGATATGGGTTAGGATCGGCAAAACAAAACAGCACAGACAATTAGTATTTATACTATAATACCCGATATACCTCGAGGTATTGGATGCGGATATAGGATTGCGGATATTTCCTTCATTCTCGCTAATGGTTCCAATTACCTTCGAGTATTCGTTATTACTCGGGGTAACTGGGGATACGCCCAATCCATTCACGCTAATAAATTATATTCACACACCATACTTCATTCAAACTACCTCAGAGTACTCGTTATTCCCGGGGGTAATTCCGACTTAAATAATCTTAACAAATTCATACCTGAAAATTTCCAACAAGAGTTCGGGTGGAATCCTATCGCAAAAACAGAATTCCGGTTCTTCAAAATTTTCTCCGGTGCCCTTTTCCCGAATCGCCAAGCGCTTCGACATATCAAATAATTTCCGTTTGCCCCCAAGTAATAACCATTTATTTTTTCATTTCTTAGTAACCGTTAATAAAGATGTGCAACATCGAACGAGACCGTTGCTTAGCAATTTAAATTCGGAAATGTTTGTACTTTTTATTTCAAGGGATAAAAGAGTTTTCTTGCGCGATTACAATTTTCGTTGTACAGTCAAAGATTTCCTAAGCAGTTTTGAATTTTTTTAGTGACTATGTTTCTCTTAATAATTTTTACATATCTCCCAATTTATTTGTTCCCCGCCGTACAAAATTTAACGCGATGTTGTAAAACCTAATTGCGGAAAATCGTCATTAACCACAATGAATCGCATGAGATGCTTTTTGCAATCACTCAAAGGATGTAAGCTCGTACACTTTGTTTCAAATTTCACCTTAAATACAGTATAATACTGCATATTTATTCTGTATGTGCTGTAACTATTTTCTCATGTTATTTTTGTCGATAAAGAAAAGGGATATTGACCAAACTACTACAAAGCACCTAGTGAACACATGAAATTTATACTACGTGTTGATAATAAATATATTACATATGGAAAAGATTGTTTGACTTTATAAAATAAATGGTTATGTTTTGCTTATCGAAAACTTGATTGACTTAAACTGACTTGAAATTGACTTAAAATGCTCATTACCTACTGAACGATCCAAATCCTACTAAAAACCTTTTTGGACATGTATATACATACTCAAACTTATGTGGATGTACGGGTGCCGAGATTACGGATTATTACAATATTCAAAAACTGAAAAAGCTTTCACTCGAAGATTTTACGACTTCCTGCCCCTTCTTATGTAAGTAATACGCTTCACAGAGCTGTTCAAATGTCAGCTTTCTATGGAAAACTATTGCAAACGTATTCATAGTGAGTGACATACATTTATTCAACCCCACAATTATCCAGTGGACGACTGAAAATAATATACAGAGTTCTTCTATTTATATAGTCGGCCCAGCTGGATTTCCCTCGAACCAACGACTCTATCAAAAAAAAAAAAAAAAAATACATGTTTAATGTTTGCTATTCTAGTTTCAAATGGCTACCTTTTTTGGAGAAAAATTATACAGGCTACTTCAGGCCTTTTAAATTGGTAAAACACGACAAAGTTACGGTTCATCAACATACTTTCCCGGTGTTCAGAACGATTAGAGACGGGGGAGATGAAGTGAAAAATATTTTCTATACTTTGCCGCAGTACTTCAACAGAGGTTGCTGAGTTATGATTGGCGGAGACGCTGTTTTTCCAACAGCCCGAAGGGGGCCGCGGTAGCCGAGTGGTTAAGGCGTCAGATTCTCGTCTAGTAGACCCCGCGGTCGCCTCTGGAATTTTTCTGACTCCTAAGGGGACCGGTGGCCGCAATTAAAAGAAATTGACACGGCACTCATCAATGGAAGGGGCGGGACCAGATCTCAGCGACCGTGAACCTGGTCCCAACCCCCTTCAAAAATGAGTTTCTGTGATGGAAGAACACTGGTTCAACGGGGGCTCAAGTTCACTTTGTGTTGTGAGCCCTCCCACAAAAATGGAGCCAGGGCATCGTACAATAAGCTGTATAGCTGCAGTGCTCAGGAGGGAACTCCTCCAGTCCCTGGTAGCCATCCATCCACTATCCAACAACAGCCCGATAGAAAATAGTCAAGTGGACTTGAATCAAGTGACCTAGGCCTATGAGTTCCTATCTACACCGGGAGTGAGGATTTAACAACGTCTCATCTGCAAAGAATTGTGTGCGGGGCATCCATCAAGCTGAAGAATCATTCTTTGATATGTGACGGCCAGTTTCAGGTAAAGCATTGTTGATTCTTTTTGAAGCTTATAGGGAAAAACTGCCCACTAAACTGCCTTCACATATGGCCTAACTACGCAGGCTTATTGAAAGGGTGATTAATCAAAAGCAATATAAAACAAAGGATAATGTATAATAAAATGAAAAATTATAACGAAACTTGAAATGATCTAAAAAAAAGAAAAAATGTACAATGTGAATAAAAAAAGGTATTTATTTTCTAAAACAAAATTATTTTCTTGTAAAGATGAAAAAATTAAGTTCCGGCCTACTGGCTTTAATACACAACAAAGGAAAAATGTATTTTGAAAAGTCACCTAGTGTAGTGTTGGATTTCCGGGGTCCCAGTTTGCCGTCCCAAGATGGCCGCAAAACTCCTTCCTGCTGGACAGTTGGACTATCTATTTGCTCGACCTCTGATCGGCATATATCAGAACGCCTCACCACCTCGGCTGAGGAGTTGGTTTTTACTGTATCCCCTCTTTTTTCCATTCCGCCTTCGCCCCACTTCGTACCTCAAACCCTTTCTCAGGGCGAGACGATCCCCAACAAATGGACAACACCGCCATAGGGAAAATCCAATCTCAAAATTGGCGAAATCGTACCAGTCCTTGTTGCAGCAGAACATCATCCAATAGAGTTAGTAAATCAACCTCAAAAAATTGAGGAACTGAGCACAATTTAAATTATTTTCGTAGAAATAAGCCAAACGTTGATACTGCGAACCAACTGATGATGACGAAATTCACGGATTGCCCTCTGCCCATGTTCGAAAATTCCAAAGGTTTTGTATAACTTTAGAGGTGAAGTTGGATTCATCAATCATAGGATGTATGGAAGAACACGCCTGTCATAATCGTAGACCCCGAAGTCTCTGGATGAGGATGACAGGATGTGAGCGATCCGCATTAAAATTGAAAGCCCCCGGAGTACATCCCGAATATTATTTTTTGAAAAATCTTAAACCTTTCCAACATTTCGGAGAGAGGAATTCGGGTTTTCGCGAACATATAAAAAATACATATAAAAAATATATCAGCTACCCATCGAAATGACGATACCGATTTCTCTTTGCCATAACTAACTTCTATGGAAACATTTTTTTGAGCGTCTGGGTCTGAGATACCCTGTACAATTGTTCCCCAAAAAATAAACACTAAAAAATATTAAACACGTATTTGATATTGTCATTGGTACAAGAGAAATTCATCCAGGCCTTCTAAAAATGACACACTGTATATCAGAAAAATCTTAAGTGATTTGTCTGGAGCGCGGACAATAGGTAGCTTCTTCTACCGCCAATTGGTGCCAAAAGAAAAATTATTATTTAGATATCGTGAGATGCGGTCTGGTGTGATGTAGGTTGCGGAAAAACATTTCTTTATGGTGCCAACGTTTCAATCTTTATTAAGATCATCTTCAGGGCCTGAGATTTACAAATATTGTTTATATTTAAAACATACATTTAAGATGTGGAAAAGTGAATTTATACAATGCAATATTTTATATTCAATCAAAGTATTTCTAAATGTTTTTCTGAAACCTACATCACACCAGACCGCATCTCACTATATCTGAATAATTATCGATTAACGATCACTAATCTCTACACACAATAATTATTTATAAAGTCTTGATAAGTAAATGAAGTAAAACAAAACTTCAAAACTTTGCTCATGCTGCTTAGCTTAATAAGATTGGATGTTGGGTCTGGAACTTGAACAATGTTCATGACTTGCACCTTCATCAATATTAAAACTTTTTGCCCAAGTCGATCGACCACAGGATATGATTTGAAGATCTGGCCAGGGCACGAAGAAAAAAAAAGTAAAGTACGATTATTTATTACGGACTTGATAATGCCATCATGAGGATCTAAACATTTACATAAAATAAATTAAAAGGTACATTTGCTATGTATCAGAAACCAGATCTTCAAATCAACTGTTTCCATGGTCGATCAACCCTTCTGTGGCATAGGAATCCACACTATCAATGAACATCTCAGACAGAAGGACAAAAAGAAAATAAGGGAACATTGGAATTCGCTTATTGGACACAGGCAATCCAAGAATCTTCTAACCAATTTTGGGAAGAAAGAAATCACAGAATGTGACAAAGGAGGCAGGAATAAACTGCGAATCCTAACAGGATTCCTAACTGGACACTGTAGACTAAATGGGCATCTAAAGAAAATGGGAATAATCCAGGATGGCACATGCAGATTCTGCAAAGAAGCAGAGGAAACACCAACACATCTGCTAACAAACTGCGGAGCGACATTAGCCCGTAGGAGGAAGTGTTTTGGGATGTACAATGTGACCATAGAAGAGCTTCAACCAATAAAACCGGGCCTATTAATCAAGTTTCTTGATGAATTAGGACTCGCCGATGTGCTTTAGGCAGAGAACGGGGGATACGATAGCTCTTAAAGGGCGCAGTATTACAACACCCTGAAATATGATCATCATCATCATCATCATGGTCGATCAACGTAGTATAAAATTTCTCCTGGCAGTCAACATGACCCACTCCGGTTTCTTCAAAAATTTGGAAATATTTCATCATAAAATTAGGTTATTTTTTATTTTTCTCGGCAAGTAATAGTTGTTTGCTGTTTTCTCCATACCCTAAACAGATACCACATCAAATCACATTTAAAATTTTATTTGAGACATAAAGAGCCTTCAGGTGTGCTTGTGGAAGTCATCAACGCCCGAAGGTTTAACGCTTTATCGATGTTCGCAAGTTAAAACGTCATTGGCCATTATCTTTGATAAAACTTGGTCACAACTTTCAAACAGTAATAAAGACCTATAATAAAATACAAGGTATAGATCCTTATTTTCTTAATGATTTGAATCGTCCCTTTGTGAATATTTGATAATAGGTTTCACTGTAATTGTACAAGTAGATGTAAAAAGAAGTTAAATAAAGAGGGCACAGCTATGGTAACGTTGCATTTTACAGGCCGTCAATGGTGTTTATAGTAACTATTAAAATAACTTTACACTACTTAGTACTCTATTATAAAGGTAATAAAGTAAAAGCAGGTAAGGTTTATGAAAACATTTGTATATTTTTGTAACAGATTGGATAATTCCATTGGCTCGCATATGATGCATTTTAAAAATTCCATTAATTTTTTCACTTCGGAAATCAAACAATTGAGAACTGGAGATGAAATACCGAGTTTAAAAACGTTTTTTCACTATTTAACGCAGCTTATACACACGTTATAAATTATAACTTTTAAATATGCTTTGTGTTACATGTGTTGACTTGACTATTAAAAACGTTTAAACATAATTCTTTGGAAGGGGGGGAAGGATCGATGGATTAAGGAAATTAGAGTACTTCTTAAAGGACTTCAACAACATTGGCAGGAGATCAACTCTTCAATGATTTATACACTCTATCACAATAAGACCTTTTGAATACAAAAGCCGATGTGTTTGGCACTAGTTTATCAATTCTGGTTATTTTTTTAAAGAAAAATTTAATGGGAAACGCTTGTTTCTTAGTGACCTGTTTCAAAATTTGTTGAAATCGTGAATAGCGTTCAAGAATTAGGTCGTTTAGAAAAACACCTTTTCATTTTTTTTGCAGACGCGTTTCAACCTTTATTCGGGTCATCTTCAGGGCGTAAAAAGTGTTATTCTTGTGGTGTCATATTGGTGGTTACGCTTTTCCACAACACCAATACGACACCACAAGACAGCATTACAATTTATGCCCTGATGGTGACCCGACTGAAGGTCGAAACGACGGAAAAAAATGAAAAATGCGTTTTTCAAAACTACCTCATTCTTGACCGCTCCTCACGACTTCAACAAATTATTTACTGAGAAAGAAAGAAATGATATCAAAATCAGAAAAACCTAATGGATTCTGCAGATTCTGACAACAGATAGAAAACCTGATACGATTGCCGGTTGACTATAGATTTATTCATAGTATGATTGGGCTTTCAAAAATATTTTATATTTTACAATACAGATAATTTATAAATAAACGTTTTGTTTTCATACGGTAATGATAATTTTATGCATACTTTCAGCAGTTTTGATAGCGACCGGTGAGTTTTTTCTTTTGTTAGCAAAACGTTCTTCCTTATTAGTGAAGCATGTACAATCGATAATGTTTTAGTATAAAATATCCATATATTTTCATGCATTACAACCCTTATTCCTTGCTTAAAACGTCGCTGGACGTTTACAAAATTGACATTTACAAATATGAAGTTACAATTACAAAGTTTATTAACTTTGTTGGTTTGCTTGTTGAAAATCGAACTCAATAGTTTGCTTCCCGTTTTAGTTGGGATTTTTAGACAAATTTGATTTCGTTTAGTTTCGAATGAAAACTTTGTGAATGGAGAATTGTTTTAACGTTCAAAAACCCTCTTCGAAAGGACAGTTTAAGAAGTCAAAGGCGTTAATGGATTAGTTTAATGGCCTCGATTGAAATACAACTCAATCAAAACGAAAAGAAACATACTTAGCTGGCAAAACATTCTCATTTAGAAATATTTAATTTTAACACTTTAAAACAGCATGAATTTCATGTTGTAGCCAACCATTCGGCCGATTGGCGTAAGGATCTCTTTATAAATGAATAACTTGCAAAAAACCCTTTACTTTATCCTTTACCTTTATCTATCGGAAGGGTTCTTTCGGATTCCACAAGAAACATTATTCCCAACTTCTTTCTAACCGCGGGAATATCGCTTCGAGCAATCTTTCACGTCCTTTATACTGCAGAGGTTTCAACCACACCTACCAGTCTATTGCACTATCATGCAACCTCAATCTTACAGTTGCTTTGGAAAAATCTTCAAGAAAATAGACAGAATTTAGCAGATTGTCGTAGGAAATGGAAAGAAGGTAAGTGTAAGCAAGTAAAGTTTAAACTCCGAAGTAAATATCAAAATCTATTCGAAAAACGAACAAAAGTTATTATAACCTATTTGAACGTGCGGTAGCGAAATGAGGGATACAGCTAAACCTTCCACTATTCAAAGGCTTCAATCCTTTCATTTTCAGATCGTGCCTTTGACTTTTTTATCTCAACTAAAAACCTTAATTGTTCGAAATTATCGTTTATTGGTATTACGTACAGTTTTAATTTATTTATCTCTTCGTTGTTCTTTTGGACCAGGGGAAGTTGGTTATAGAAAGCAAGAAACAACCCTCGTCGACGGGTAAGCCGTTTTTATTATCTCTACGATGAAAGGGAAAAAGATGACGAACGTTCGGCATTTGTAGGATCGTTACATTGGACGGCAGCAAAAGAGGGTTGTTAAAAAAAGAGCCCTTCGTGGCACAGTTGTGAAGGGAGAAGTGGCCAACCACAAGGCGCTAACTAGAGAGAAAGGCCCGAGGCGATTTGCAAGGAATCTTGAGAATTTAACGAGTGCGGTAGACAATTAGCGCCAAGTGTGGAGCACACACAAACTGGGAAGTTGGAAAATTAATTAAATGATAAACGTTTTACCTAAGGATTACTTATGTACAACACTATACAACGTGAACTTTCGACTCTGTTCGGCTCCGGCCTTGACCCTTGAATTATCTACGGAGCGAACTGTAACTATAGAACTGGCCAACATCAAAATTATTTCAATCAAAATATCGGGCAATCATTTGGGTCAAGATTAAAACAGCAATAGTCAACTTTGAATACTCTCTCGATAATACAAATGTCTAGCAACAATTGGGAGGCCAGAATAATCGTAAACGACCGAATTTTGTAAAAATTAATCATTTCCTTCATTTTCTCAGCTTCAAGTAACTACAACGGTTGGTAGGTTTTTCCCTAAATTTTACAAGGATTCGCAGCATCAGAGGTAATATAAACCCTCGGGGTGCCGGTGTTTTTGAAAAAATCCATGTGTAAGCATGTCGGGTTCGAATGTAGGTCCACTGGATTCAAACCCGGTACCTTACCGTGATCAGAGCCGTGTCAACGCCTAAACCGTTGCCGCGACCGACGCCCCCAAGGGTAGTAGTTAAAATTAATTTGTATTAATCGATTATGAATGATAGCCTAAACATGATGGCAACTAAAAAAAAGAGAAATACACAATACGCTTTTTGACTTTGCACTATAACAACTCTAACAAGGGAAATAATTTTTTTTTGTAAATTAATTTGCAAGAAATACTGACTGGAGTAAGTACAAAGGGCGGTATAGAATGTGAAGCAATAATAGCATATCTTGCAAGACAGGCATTCCTTAGTGCTCAACTTGTGCTATGAGGTGAGATAACCCGACGTATTTTTCTGTAAGAAGGTGAGCCTGAAGCTCGGAACGCTCGTTAATGCATTAATCTCGTGTTCGGCATTCACTAGAAGGCGTGATGACCCTGCATTCTCATCTCCTTTTACGCTCGCCATACCTCAACAATAATAAGCACAGAGAAAATAAAAAAAAAAAAAAAAAAAAAAAAAAGAAGTCCGCAGTAAACATTAACGATTGCGTTTGCTAGAAGTGCGGATATTTAGTTATTACAGAAGTTGTCATACAACACAACTGGCATAATGAGATTCATTTTGGGTGAAATTTCAAAAATAAAATGTGAGAAATGAGAACGAGGTTCTTTTCATGTTTTTTTAAAATGAAAAATACAATTGGAATGAAATGGGAAATTAAAATGAGAAGTCTGTGGCATGGGCGTCGGACTCTCGGTAGATCATGTTAGGGCATCGGAGTATTCATCGGAAGATCGTGGGTTCGAACCTGACCGTGAAACAAATTTTTCATTACGAAATCCGTGTAATAATTCGATAATATAAATAATAAAAAATGGGTACATTACTCTTTGTACCTACTTATTATGAAATATAAACAAATAAATAGTTGTTTAATTTTTTGTCTTTGTGTTCATTTTTCTGTGAGAATATCATTTTTGTTTGAAATAGAAAAGTTGTGGATTTAATCAGAAGTAAAAACATTTCGTTATGAATTTCAATTTGCGTAACAATACTGTCCATTAGGCTTACATTTAATTACAGACCATTTAAATGTTAAATTATGTCTGGAGGAAGCAACTATAGTTCATTCCATCAATATTCCTAACAGTTGTCCCTTCAACCGGCGGTGTATTTTCAGAATGCGCATAATATGAAGTCAGCTCCGTACGATATACAGAACCCAACAATTTGCACATATTTGCAACCCGTACGGAGGCTAATCGTGTTCAGCTATCTGCTAGTCTCAAATAACGTGATTTTTTTTACTGTCGTTTCCTGTAAACAAAATTAATAAAAAAGGAAAAAAAAACTATACGGAAATATATTAACTGGGATGTCACCGAAAAGCTAGATAATTAACCAAAACTTCGGAAACCAATATTTCACTTCTACACCTGGGCAGATGGTGCTCTTCGTCCACTAAAAAGGATATATTTCTTCTTTTTTGAACAAAATTCACAACGACCTCAATATTCCTTTGATTCGATTCCAAACCTACCCCTCCTCTACCCAGAGCCCATCACGAGAACCCTCCACTGAGTGCCAGCATAGGCTCGTTTCTCATGTGTCCTCTGGGTGTAGCGCTGGCAGTAGTGTTAGTTCCATGGCCTTGTGAAAAACGTAATATGTGCTTAAGTGTGTATTCATTATTTAAAGAATAAAAAGAGCTTCAATGACCATATAGTCACCAAGGACGTCTGAAGCGTCTGTTCAGTTTTTTCTTTTTATTTGTATTCGTCGATTTCAGGTTGGTTATGTATCAAGAGAGAACTCAAGGTAGTGTGCGCAGTCGATAGGGCGTTGAGGAATATTGTGTGGGGTTTGCTTCTGAGGTTAAATGTAACATGGGCGCATTTGCTTTCAATTCGTCCAAACTTTGGTCCGTGTGTGATTGGAGCTCCTCCGAGGCGATTGCAGGATCGGGTTCAGAGGGAAACATGTCGTCTGCAAAGGATGCAATGAGGTTACAGGGTGAAGTTGGTAAGTTCGAGGTGTAGGGGAGGTACAGGAGTGGTCCGAGCACAATACCCTGTGGCGCTCCTGCACAATAGTTGGAGTGCTCCGACCTTGGCGAAAAATCATCCTGTGAGGTAGGGGATAAAGATGAGGTGTTTGGAATGAAAGACCTTCCTGCGGGTACGTAGCAAAATGAAAAAAAGTAAAGTAATTTCTGTCATCCTGTAGAGCATCAGGGCCAAGTACCAGTTGGGTGTCGCGAACAAGAAGTAAAACGACTTTTTTAAATTATATTCTCAATTAAAAAATTAAACACTCGGGTACTGCCGTATCCGATAATGCGTGATAGATTTTTCTTTATCGTAAATTCATGTTAAACAGGCAGAGAGTCACTTATTGGGTCCGTCTTCATTCGCTATTTTGTTCTATTTAAATAATTCCAACCACCAGATCTTCGCCCATCATCAATTCTAATCATCTAATTGATAGAAGAAAACTTAATCGCAAGTGTGCGTGAAATGTTTTGTAGAGAATGTCGCGTTAAGCAGAGCTCGACTCGAAACGGGAAAGTTGTTTTCTTAATATCGAAGTAAACTTTTAATGAAAAGAACTTTTCCCTTTCTATGTGCAGTTTGGTGTTTTGACTTTCAGAGGGGAGAGAAAACACGAGAAAAATAACACCAATTCAACAGGTGTACATTACATACGAATACGATTGGGCAACGTTACACTCACGCTTCGAATAAGCATAAAAATCTTTTGCCTCGACTTTCTTTTCAGTATTCGGCTTCCGATTACTTTTTCCTACTTTTTTTTCAGTACCGATGGCGAAGCCGAATTATCGAATCGATTTATAAAATGTTAAATGTGGTTTTATTACATATTAACAGCGACATTGCTGGGTTTTATTTTTATTTTTATTAAAGTAATCAATTTTTATGTGCAATATAATACTATTTCATATGAAAAAAAAATAAACGAAAAATATCAAAAAAACCCACAATAATAACAAGAATAATTTTATCATCCGTGGTTATAATACTACAAGCGATATTGGTGAAATGAATATTTTTCTTAATATTGTGTCCCATCATTTCAAGCCAACTGCTAATACATGAAAATCTGTAGAGTTAGAAAGTCAGGAATGAAAATTTCATACTACGAGGGAACTGAAGGTGAAGGCGTGAAGAACCAATAAAACTAAATCACCGAGAAAAACCGCTGAGATCAGTACGGTTGATAAACAAGAGGAATAAGGGAAAAGGTTAAATGCATTGTTTCATAGAAAATGAAACCGGACACCCTGAGAAAGATAACCAGACATCCTGGATGATCTAGACTGATTTTTTTAATTTGATGAATTTGAAGTTAATAATAGTAATAATAATACTATCTTTATTGGTTCAATAAAACAAAGCAAAAACCCAAATCGTCGTAAGATATATGGCCCGGCTGAGTTTTGCTTGAGCGTATGACACTATCAAAAGTCCGTTTTAAAATCTATCAGTCTAGTATCAATAGTTAGTACCTCAGGCCCAGTTCACCTTCAAAATTTCAAATAGAACCCTATAATCCTGACACGATTTTAAAGGATTATTTACGCCGAAAAAAATGGTGAAACTGCTTTTTTGTTGTATTTTATGATTAAAAGTTTGGGGAAAAAGTCATTTGGTTGGCTATTTATTAATCACATTTCATGTTCAAACTGCTTGCTTTGGGTAAAGATCCGAAGATTTGCTCTTTCTAACCGCTCTTCATCGGTGCTCGGAGTAATAATAGAGTCAGGAGAGATGGATTTGATTCTCTATCCTTTGCCGCAGTTCTTTAACTGAGGTTCAAATTTCAAAATTTATTTATTAACTCTCCATATACACGTATTTAACTAATTTAACATATGAAAATGAATTCAAACATTTACGTAGATACAATTTCAAAAAAACAGGAGCGGGCCTGGGCCACTCCTGAAGGTAACAGGGATCCAGGACTTCATAAAGAAGAAGAAGAAAAAAAAGGCTCCAACCGCTTAGTGCCCTTCTTCCTCCTTAGCCCACCACTCCTACAGAATTGAACTAATAAATTGCTTCCTTACAATTCAAAAAATCGTCAAAACTTTAAAATAGTGTAATAATTAAAAAGGGAGTATAGTACAAATAAATGAAAAAAACAATTTTACAATTAAGCATGTGTGGTGATTAATGACTTTTAGTCTATGTTTATTCAGAAATCGTGAGATGCGGTCTGGTATGATGCAGATTTCAGAAAAATATTTTCTTTATCGTGCCAACGTTTCGATCTTTATTGAGATCATCTTCAGGGCCTGGGATTTATAAACATTTTTAAATTTAACAAAAACAAGTAGGATGTGGAAAAAAGTGAATTTATACAATGAAAACAAATATTTTTATATTTAATCAAAGCAATTCTACTTAATTATACATAAAAGAATACGATTTCCAAAATGATAAGATAATAATTTTATATTGCTTTTATTTTACAGTGTTACCTTCTTGTATCCTATACTTTACATATTTAAATGACAGTTGTTCACATATATGGATTTATTATGTGTAAATTTGATAGACAAAACCACCACATCAAAAATCAATTTTGATAATCTCGTACAGAAAATAACAAAGTTAACGGTTTACATTGTAAATCTGAACCAACTTTCCAATATCAGCGCCCAACTCCGTTCCCCGAAGATTCAATTAGATCTTGAGATCTCGGCAGGGGTTTCTCCCGTTGTTCCAGCCCCGAACAAATGTGGCACAGGGTACATTAAGATGCAGGTCGGATCCCTTATTACGCCAGAAGGAAAGGAAAAACTGTCAAGCCCCGAGGTAAGTAATACATCAAGGACTTTATATTCCCGGCGATGTTTGAGCAACGGGGAATAATACAAGCGGCATTAGGGCGAGGGTTAAGGATGTCAATGCCGGAAACCCCGCATCTTGTAAACCGAGATAAAGAACGCTCATCGACCATAGAGTCATTTGTGTTCCAGGTGGGGGAAAAGCACCCGTAAGTATTTTTGTTGTTCATCTACCGAAGAAAATTCATTAATAATTAAGAAGAACATATTGTAGTTAGTTTGTGTAATAAGATCCCCACTTCCCGTCACAACGGATCTACCTCCACGTTTTTATTTTGTACTGGAGCCACGCATCAATCCTAGAAAACTCACTTTCTGAAGCTTGTTAAATTTCTTGTTGAACTAAAAAAAAGGGTAAATTGTGGTTCTGTGGAGATTTATAGACTTTCAGTATCGCTTTGTCTTCGTTAATACTGAGGTCGTTTTGGTTTTCATATTTGGAAAAAATTTGATTTTTTTTCATAGGATAGGTATATTTTTATTATATCTGCGTGAAATATCTTTTCCTTCATTATTAATTTTTTTTTAAAGTTCTAATTGATGACAGTTCGTGCCGAAGTCGTATCTTATTGGGATTTTGCTTTTTTCGATATACAGGGTGTCATTTTTAAATGGCCCGGCTGAATTTCTCTCGGCTCAATGACCCGAGGAAGGAAATAAAAACTAAGTGTTTAATTTTTTATGTCTACTTTCAAATTTTTACCATATTTTTTTTTGTAGAAATATGATAAACTTATCTCTGGATCGGTGAAACTACAAAATTTCAAATACGACCCTGTACGTCCTGATAGCAAACAATAGCGCAATGGGATTATAAATTGTACAATTTTCCTTCTAAAATATACAATTATATTTGTATGTACGAATGTTCAAATTTATAATTTAAATATTTGTTTTTCCGCATGACAGGTAGAGAGAGAGAGAGAGAGAGAGAGAGAGAGAGAGAGAGAGAGAGAGA
>CM077099.1:25231206-25262221 GCA_039619505.1 Cimex hemipterus
ATTTAACTATCAAATTATTACATGGTTGTGAGCATAAAGTTTAACTATCAGTTTATTAAATGGTTGTGCTCATAAAATTTAACTATCAGTTTATTACATGGTTGTGCTCATAAAATTTAACTAACAATTTATTACATGGTTAATTTAACTAACAATTTATTACATGGCCCTGTTTATAAAATTTAACTATCAATTTATTACATGGTTGTGATCATACAATTTAACTACAATTTATTACATGGTCCTGCTTATAAAATTTAACTAACAATTTATTACATGGCCCTGTTTCTAAAATTTAACTATCAATTTATTACATGGTTGTGATCATACAATTTAACTAACAATTTATTACATGGTCCTGCATATAAAATTTAACTATCAAATTATTACATGGTTGTGAGCATAAAGTTTAACTAACAATTTATTACATGGTCCTGCTTATAAAATTTAACTATCAATTTATTACATGGCTGTGATCATTAAATTGCACTATCAATTTATTACATGGTTGTGCTCATAAAATTTAACTGACAACTTATTACATGGTTGTCCTAAAACAAGGGAATTAGGAGCAAAAGAGGCGTCGCGATTGTGATACTGATCTGTGGTGCGCGTTTGACGTCGAACATACGTGCACACCCTACCAAAGACGTCGGGGAGCGTCTGGTAGAGTCGCATAGCATTGCAACGCGTGTGTTCCCCGCTTAGGTCTTTTGCTCGAGTAAAGTTAAAGTAAAATCATACCTTCATCAAGTGATTAATGTCCAACTTACCATTGGTCGTCGCTGATCGAACAACATTACAATTTTTCACATAATTTTCAATTAAAAACCACGGTATAGTTCATATTAGATCCCAATCCACTAGTTTGGCAAATACGAGTCTGACGACCTATCTACTCCGCCTCCGCGGTCTCTTTGTACCTGATTATCTTAAAATTAAAAGACTTATAATAGATATATCGATTCGATGTATTAAAATTCAACAATATTACTGATATTAATTGTATTACAAATAATCACAGGGACAGAAATATACTTCAAACTTGGCACGCATAAGTTTGGAGATGTCCTATTATTTTGAAATAATGTTTGTATAACGCTATAATGGGCGAAAATATATCATTATAATTTAATGAACAATTTTCATAGAAAAAACTGGATTATTTGTTTCATTTCATTTTTCATAATATTATAAATCATTTGAATTTTGTGGATGTGATTTGTATATATTTGTATTATTATTTTTCTTGGTGAATTGTTTACTGTCTTAATTCAAGACCGGACTGCTCGTTATTTTGGTTTCAGAGAAGGAAAAGGATATGAAAGTCTTCTTTAGTTTTTGTCTCTCTCCCCACACTTTTTTATCTTCTGTACTTTGCCGGTTTGATTCCGGTTCGTCGGAATGCTCGGATTGCTAGAAACTCATCACCCTTCGTGGTTCTCTTCCACCCCCTTGAAATGTTTCTTTGTGATCGATTGGGCTGCTCGGATCAATTGGGTCTTCCACTTCACGAATCGCTTCTCCCAGACCTGTTGATTACGCCATGCCATTCCCTCCTTCTATTGACTTCTTGGTTGGAAACTAAGAAATCTATTTATACACCTAGAAAGAGAGCGTATATCAATCTACGTCAAAGTAAAAGTTTGTAGTTATACAATTACAACATTCAGGCTGGGGATGGTGTAGAAGAACTTTTTGTATTAAATTACAATTCGAATACACATAATACAACTCGAAAAAAGAAAATTTTACAGGTGAGACAAATGGAAGTTTATTTTTTTAAATTGTGCAATTACGCAGTCATGATTCATCGTTTGTCCAAGAATTATGCGAAAACACAAAAGCTGTACTACCCATAAAAAACTGGCTTTTTTTGAGTTGTCACTTTTTCTTGTATGCATTGGCTCTTGCTCTTTTAATTTTATTTGTTTGCTCTAACGGCATAGGTGGTCAATGAATGACTGGGTATTAATTTCTTAGTGATACTAACAGACAACCTACAAACCTAACAAACAAGCGTAGATATCTATGTAGTAAGTTTTACTAAAATTATTTTTGGCCCAAATTAATGTGCTTCCCTTCTACCCACTTACTTCCCATCACAAATCCTCCTGTCCTTCTTTTTCTGCGGCCTTGCATTCGACCCGGACATACATACAAACGGGCTTTTTTTCAAAAACACCGACACCCTGAGGGATATAAACCCTTCTTAGGGGGATATAAAAACTTCTGCTGTTTTGCCAATCCTCGTCAGGTTCGAAAAAAAGAAAAAACCCACGAAAGTAGTGAATTGATTTTATAGATTTTATAGAATATTAAACATAGTGTAATTAAAACTGTTATTCCAGTTAGTGTTAGGAGCCGTCGGTCGTCAACAAGAACAAGAGAAAATAAATATTAAAAAAATTTACATAAAAATATATAAAAATACAATGTCGCCTTCTGAAAATCAAATGAAAGAATTATAATTACTATAAATTGCCTAGGTACAAACAAATTAAAAGAGGCTTTTCTCAAATATAAATATTCTCCTTCAGCAGAAAAACAACTAAAATTTAACATATCATAATGAATTCAAAACATTTGCGTAGATACAATTTCAAGAAAACAGGAGCGGGCCTGGGCCACTCCTGAAGGTAGCAGGGATCCAGGACTTCATAAAGAAGAAAAAAAAAACGAAAAGGCTTATGTTGAGTTTAGCGGCTCCAACCGCTTAGTGCCTTTCTTCCTCCTTATCCTACCACTCCAACAGAATTGAACTAATAAATAATATTGCTTCTTTACAATTCGAAAAATCGTCGAAACTTTAAAATAGAATAAGAATTAAAAAGATAATATAGTACACAAAATGAAAAAAAAAAAAAAATACAGTTAAGAATTTATGGTGATTAGTAAACCGATAGACTATGATTATTCTGAAATCGTGAGATGCGGTCGCGTGTGAAGTAGGTTTCAAAAAAGGATTTTCTTTATCGTGCTAACGTTTCGATTTTATTGAGATCATTTTTTAAACTAAATTTAAACAATGTTTGTGAATCCCAGGCACTGAAGATGATCTCAATGAAGATCGAAACGTAGCACGATAAAGAAAATATTTTTGCGAAACCTACGTCACACTAGACCCCATTTCACGATTTCCGAATAATTAAAAATTTAATAAACTAAAATAAATGAAACTAAAATAATTCATATTTGGATCACACTATAGTATTGAAGGAAAAAAATTAAAATCACATCTTATTTCTAAAATTTCGACCTGTTTTAACGTCATCATCAGGTCTTATAAATTTCACATCACGAAAAACATGTCTGATCCAGTGATTCATTGTTTTACGTAATAGGCCTTGATGATGAACTTGAAATAGGTCGAAAACTTGGCAGAATTTTTTTTCAAGACCGTACATTGATTCAGACTGTTCGTGAGTTAAACAGTGAACAATACTTCATTTTAGGTCCAATTAAGGACATGCAATCTTCTTTTTCGCATAAAATATAATTATGGTACATTGACCTGCAAAGTTGAACCTGAGCATTAATTCTTCTCAGGTTTGTTACTGAAATCTGCAGAGCCGGAACTATCAGATATTATTGGACGAACTATTCTTCTCACGAGAAATTTCTCTTGCCCGAAATTGGTTGCCAAAGGGGTTAAATTGAAAACTGACAGACTTCACTATCATTATTGATGGCAGTTTTCTTCTTGTTGGTTGCCAAGAAATTTAGAGCCAATTTTGTTGATGGGAAAGTCATACGGTTATAAGAACAAGATTATTTTTATTTACATAAGAATACGATTATTTAAAATTACGGGAAGCTTTGATATTACAGTTAAGATTAATTAATTATTTTTTGATTTATCTATATACAGTACAATTCAGAAAACAATTAATTAATCCTAACTATATCAAAGTCTCAGCTAATTTTAAATAATCTTATTGGCAAATGCCGTTTCTTTTTCTTAAGAAATATGTCCATACTCATCGAATTAATGCTCTAATGATGGCAATATAACCGTCAAAAGTTCGGCAAAAACTTAAAGAATTGTCGTTCTGTTGTGGCCCCACCGAAGATCCTTTTTTCCAAATTAAAAAAAATAAAACTCTAAAAAACGAAACGCTCCAAGTTGCGATTATTGATTCCTTGACTCGCAGTAATAGATTATTAAACAGATTGGCCGGTTGTTATAACAAAAAAAAAAAAAAAAAAAAAAAGCTCGACACAGAACTAAGATATACGACTTTTCATGAATGTAGACGGTACGTTTCCGCCGATTCAAATGTGACACATGGTCCTGTCTGACGTCATATATTGTTAGGTCATTTTTCCTGTAGGACCACACACCCGACTACTTCTAGGAAACGAAATAATCCGTTTTTAAAATTTTTCAAACTGTGTCACTTTGCTTGTGGGATTGCAATATAGACGCAAAACGCTTAAATTTTATCATATATTTTTCTTTAAAAGAAAGCTCGATTCAAAATCAAACTCATGACCCCCATCAAATGTCAATTTTCTGTCGATAATCTATTAATTCGGTAGCTTTTATATGACTAGCATCATTCAAAAGTGAATAAACAATAATAACCTAAGTTAATTTATTAATTTAATAACTTACAGCAACGGCTAAAATCTAATTATACTGTATAAAAACATGATATTATGTACATATAGTAATTTTTTAACACGATATTTTTGGGTCCTTTAATTTGTTTTTAAATTTTATTTAACGAGGGTTCGCAAAAGCAGAGGTTATATCAACCCTCGGGGTGCCTGTGTTAAAAAAAAATTGCAAGTATGTCGGATCGGTTTGAATGCAGGGCTGCTGGATTCGAACCCGGGACATTTACGATACGCCCCCTCGAGAGAGTATTCAAATCTGACTTTTGCTGTTTTAATCTTGACCCAAATGTTTTCCCGATATTTTGATTGAATTAATTTTTTATGTTGGCTAGTTCTTTGTAGATAATTCAACGGGGATATTTCTGGTATTTTAAGTTTTTTTAAATTTTATTTACGAGGGTTCGCAACAGCAGAGGTTATATCAACCCTCGGAGTGCCGGTGTTAAAAAACAAACAAAAAAATACTTGTATATATGTCCAGTTTACGGCCCCGACGCCCGTCTGGTCCTTTAATTAAAATACAATAAAAGAGTTCTACTAAATGTAATAAATCAATCAAATAAATTTTAGAAAATTTCTAAACAAACAAGAAAATTTACGCACCATATAAATTAATTCGTAGCAGTAAAAAAAAGTCCTACTATAAAAAAAATAAATCGTTAGCTGTTAACATTCCAACCGTAAATACAATAAATTTCAGGTCTGATTTCGACTTTGAAAAATGTGTGAGGAGAGAAATCTTGAAAGTAAGAAAGATGGGGTAGGGTTTCGTACTCCATCATGCGTTATTTCAAGGTTCATTCACGGCACGTGGTTTGTGGAGTTGTCATAAAAGACGAATCAGTTGTTTTAAATGGACTGTTTTTCTAGGCAGGTAATACTTTTTTAACGATCGTGCAGACAATCTAGCCCTTCATGCTTAGAATTTTTATCTCTTTTAACTGGACCACATTTTACTACTGGAATTTTAGTATTTATAGGTGATGTATGTGATATCAGGTTTGATATTATATTCGTATATACAATGTGAAAGATAAAACGCATTTACTCAGTTCCTTTTGGAAGCTTTCTTTCCTTTCAAACTATTTCTAATTTCTAAAAAATCATGGCTTTGACCACTTGGTTTTCACTGTAAACCCTTTCCTTAAGGGAATGGATAAATGAATGAACGTTTTATTTAATAGGATTAATGGTCTGATAGACGAAATTGCTTCTTTCAATTAATTATTCTTTGTATGTAAAGCCTTGGTGGAAATGAACAAGTAGTGTTACGAGCTGGATTCGAACCCACGACTTTCGGCTAAATTTTATTTAGCCAGTTTTACTTATCATTCAAGATTTGGTCTCAAGGACAACTTTTCAATAAAACGTTAATTATATATAATAAAATAACGTTAGTATTTTCTAGTTTATAGAGTTTTACACATTATTTGAAACTCTTATAATATTATTCGAAGTTAACTAAAAAAGAATGAAATAAAATACGAAGTTTAAAAAAAGTACTTCTTTATTAAAATTTCTCTTATTTTTTATTTAAAATGATTTACACTTGAAAATTTTATTATTTCTTTTGGGATTAGTGCATAAACCCTAACACATTTTACAGGAAAAGAGTTATTGTAAGAGTATATTAAAAGCCATAGTTTTATGTTTGGTAATTTGCCAGGGTTCATTTTATGTTTAGTACATTCACTAGTTTTTCGTGGTCTGCTTGACCAAATAATATCTTTCAATTTATTAAGGTTTTTTAGTTGAGATAAAAAAAGTTTATGTCAGGATCGAGGTTCGAACCCACGACCTTCGGCTAAATACACCGCTACTCGACCACCTGAGCTACCGTGACCTCGATCCACTCGGACACTAACTTACCGTCTCAACCCCATCTTTTAAATTTTCCCTCCTATTTGCAATTTTTCATTTTTTATGTCTAGCATTAACTCAGTGAAAATCAGTTGTAAATTTTAATTTTTAGTTTAATTCACTATACTTTTTTTTATAAGGTCTTGACGGAGATTAAAACGATAATGCTATGAGAGGGAGTCGAACCCACGACCTTCGGTGAGTGGATCGAAGACCCGATAGCTCAAGTGACGTATTGAGCTGAAGTTCGTGCGTTGAAATCGTCACATTGCTTTTTCATACCAACCAAGACCTTATATAAAAATAATACTTCATTAAAATGATTGATAGGGTTAATTATAATTAAATACACACGTAGTTTAATTGGTCGTATTAATACTTATGATTTTTGTGTTTTTTCACAACTTAGAACATTATACGTTCTAACTTAGTGGCTTCCTGCGAAAGCCCAGGGGTCCCCGGTAACCTACATCACACCAGACCGCATCTCACGATGTATCAATAATTATCGAATAACGGCCACTAATCTCTACACACAAATAATAATCTCTCTATTTTTCCTGGTCCGCTTGACCACATCTCGCCGAGACTCTAATAGACACGATATTTGAAAAGAAGGGACAATTCAAAAGGTGCAACAGGGGGGGATAAAGGTGACGATAGCTCAAGTGGTAGAGCAGCAGCGTGTCTACCCGAAGGGCGTGAGTTCGAATCCCTCTCGTGACACTGACTTTTCTCTCTCAACTTAAAACCTTAATTAATTGTATAAATAATAATATAAAATAATATAATATAAGACAGAAGTACGACAGTTATATAAAAGTGCATTACATCGATTTTATGCGCTCTTCGATTCATTGTTGGAATTCCCGGAAAGGAAAGACAATGATTTGGGGCAAAATTTAATTAATTCAAAATATGACATAACCTATATGACTGATTTGTTTGACAAATGTAACGAAACCAATTTGAAACGACAAGGTGATCAATTAAATTGAATTAAATCTAAAAGCGTAATATCTTCGTTTGTTGCAAAACGTTTTCCGCTCAAACGATCTTGGAAAGAAGAGAATGCTGTCAGTTTCGACATCTTTCTAAATTGCAAATTTGAGATGAAGATGTGATTGCATACTGCGAACGGCTCTTCATACAGGCCTAAACCAATGATTTGAAGAATTTCTTCAGTTGGATATTCCCGACTGGGTGTTGGACCCTTTTGCACATGGACAAACTGAGATCCCAAACAGATGAAACAAGACTAATACAGCGCCAGTTGAAATAGCCACAAATGTGCAACTTAAACCAATGTGTGAACAAGTTTACCACAAATTCTGGTTACAAAAACACATCCCAATTTTAAATCCTGCACCATTTGCTATTGTACGAACGTTGCTGACTGCTTTCCGGTCTTCCTATTTGGTAGAACCTGGATTCAGTGCCATTATAAACCTCTTCACAAAAGAAAGAAACCGGTTAGAAATTATACACTCATAACAACTCATCACGTTCATCGAAGTCATTACTTTTTTATATTTCATTTTAACCGAAAATAATTAATATTATAATTTATATATATTTCTAATTATAGGAATACTTCTTCAACAAAACTTTTTTTTAAAATTTATTATTGTTATATTAAACATTATTGTAGCTTTTTCATCACTTGGAGGTCATTATGCAATTTTTGACTATAAAAAGGTGCATATATACGATCTTCTAATTTCAAATTATATATATATATATATATATATATATAAGATACATGTGTTTAAAACTCTTTTCGATTTAGACCGATTTGATGATATGATCATAGTTCAACGGCGTAGTTTAAATTTTGAAATCCAGTATCCCAATCGATGTAATTCAGTGGAATCCACCCCCACAACAGCAGTAATACGATAATCGATAGTTAATAAACAGTATAGCACTTTCGGAACAAACTTCTTAAGTCCCCGATAACCGGCGAATGTTAATTAATCGGCTGGCAAGGTCTTAAAACGGTAGAACTCAGCTTACCAACTTACGGAAATGCAGGGTGTTGGACAAGTGTCAAGAACTGCCAACAATCAAATACTACTTTTTTATAGTTGACCAGTTAAATTTATATAAAAAAGCCATTTTATTTTTTTTTCACTGTTCTATGAAGTTGTCTATAGAGCAACATTCTTTGGCTGAAAAAAAACTACATAAAATAATAATTATTTATGTTTAATTAAGGTTTTTAGTTGAGATGAAAAAAAGTCAATGGCACGAGCGGGATTCGAACCCACGATCTTCAGCTAGATACACAGCTGCTCTACCACTTGAGCTATCGTGACCTCGATCCACTCAGACATCAACTTCCCATCTCAACCCCATCGTACGAGTTTTCCATCCTTTTGCCATTTTTCAAATTTCGTGTAATCGTTTTGGATTCTCGACGACAATTGAAAAGGCGACGGAGAGCTTTACTGTACTTCATTTTTAATTCATTAAATTCACTCATTTCGTGCTCTGCTTGACCAATTAATATTTTTCTATTAATTAAGGTTTTTAATTGAGATGAAAAACGAGGGAAAACTCATAGGGTGCGGTTCAGATGGAACGTTGATGTCCGAATGCACCTAGATCACGGTAGCTCAAGTGGTAGAAAAGCGGTGTATCTAGAAGCCGAAGATGGTGGGTTCGAATCCCGCTCGTGACACTAACTTTTTTTGTATCAACTAAAAACCTTAATAAATTTCCCATTGAAATTACATTTTACATCACTAAATCCCTGAACTTTTTAATTCAACGTATATAATTGATAGTAGACTGAGAGAAAAAAAAACTATAAGTTTTGCTGCTAAAATGCATAAAGATTCATGAAAGTAAGTTTTCGCTTAAACGTAAACGTTCTTACAATACTTCAGGGCTCAAAGTGTTTGTCTTCTGTGTACTTGTGCCATTCGTGCGTGCCGTGTTGAGAGTGCCTGAACGTTGGCACGATAAAAAAGAATGTTTTTCTGAAACCACCATCACACCAGACAACATCTCACGATATCTCAATAATTATCCATTAACGGTCGCTAATCTCTACACACAAATAATAATCTCACTATTTTTCGTGGTCCGCTGGACCACATCTCGCCGAGAATCAAATAGAAACGATATTTGAAAAGTTGCAAAAAAGGAGGGAAAATTCAAAAGGTGCGACAGAGTGGATCGAGTTCACGATAGCTCAAGTGGTAGAGCAGCGGCATATCTAGCCGAAGGTCGTGGGTTCGAATCCCGCTCGTGCCATTGATTTTTTTTCATCTTAACTAATAACCTTAATTAATTGTAATGTATAAATTGGTCAAGCGAACCACGAAATTAGCGAATTATTTATGTTTATTTGTTCAAACAATCGTTCTTACAAAATCGAATTCATGTTATTCTAACAGAAAAATTGATATAAATGTGAAAATATTTGAAAACAGTTACATTATACGGTAAAAACATAATGCAGGCACTATATTACTATCGTTTACAACATCTAAGTAAAAGATAAAAAAAAAAAAAAAAAAAAAAAAAAATAGAACCCTCTGTATAAGGAAAGAAAGACCACAAAATAATAACTGGAAACCAGATGTCCCAATGCTATTAATTTTACTCAATTGACACACCTCAGAAAATTCAATTGTATGAAATCTGCCCAAGAAAAGGAACCAAATTATATAATCCTAGCCAACCTTAACTGATAAACGAACCGCAACTTGAAAATCGATGTTATATTTTCAATATACTTGACGGAATAATTTAATTAATAATTTTATATTTTCACCAATCTTAAATTTCATCAAAGCAGGAAATTGTGTGATACACTGTATCGTACATCGATTCTAGGGCTCTATTTATACCCAGGGAAAGGTAGTGATTTTCAAGCTTGAATGCAAAACCTTTTAACATGGAGCAGACCAACTTTGAATCCTGTTGGATCCAAAGCTGCTCCGCCCCAATCATTGTTAGCAACTCCTTTAACTGTGCCGCCCTGTTTAGCTCGGTATGAATATCAACCCTCCGCATTATGGTTAGAAAGCAAATGTTGGGAATTCCCTCTTCAGACATTTCGAGCAATTTAATTCAACATTTGAGATTTTTTTTAAACGCAATCATCACATTACCGCAACTGGTTTATAAAAAAAAGCAACATTTCTTATAATAATGGAAGGTTTCCTTCTCAAATTACAATGTTTTTATGAAAATTCTATTTACAAATCTATTCAAATAGTATTAGACAATCTTTTATTATTTCTATCTCTTGATTTTGTATTAATGTATTCTAAAGTACTGTCTCGTTTCTAAATTAAAAAAAACTCATTTGCACGTTTTAATCTTAAATTTTTAATCTGATATTCGATCCCTCAATTTTATATTTTATTGTTGAAAAACAATTGTAAGAACGTATACGTTTAAGCGAAAATTTACTTTCATGAATCTGGGTCCATTTTAGCTGCAAAACCTATACAGTTTTTTCTCTCAGTCTACTATCAATTATATATGTTGAATTAAAAAGTTCAGAGATTTAGTGATGTAAAATTTAATTTCAATGGGAAATTAATTAAGATTTTTAGTTGAGGTAAAAAAGTTAGTGTCAAGAGGAGGATTCGAACCCACGATCTTCGGCTTCTAGATACGCCGCTTTTCTACCACTTGAGCTATCGTGACCTAGGTGCACTCGGACATCAACTTTCCATCTCAACCACACCTTATGAGTTTTCCCTCCTTTTTTGCCATTTTTCATCTCAGCTAAAAAACTTAATTAATGGAAAGATAATGGACAAGCGGACCACGAATTCTAGTGAATTTAATGGGAAAATTGGCCCATTTTCTTTTATTAAATAAAATTTCGCGAACTTGTTCATGTTTTAGTTTATACTGGACATGTAACCAATGAATACTGCTATCTTTTATAAAATCGATTTTTACTCACATCTCGTATTTCCTGTTTGAGCCAAAATTTACAACCTTTTTTGTCGAGGGGGCGTCGGTGGCCGCAACGGTTTAGGCGTTGTCACGGCGCTCATCATTGTAAGGTAAAGGTCCGGGGGTTCGAATCCAACCGCCCTGCATTCGAATCTGACGTACATAGAATTGGGGAAATTTTTTTTGCTTAGTGCACTATATAAAACCTAGTGAATACTCCAAGTTTTGATAAACTTGTTCGTTTGATGATTTATGAAATCGGTCTTGTAGAAAAAATGAACGTAAGCACTTGCGTCGTAGTTTAGTTACTAAATTCTCATTTAGTTGAAATAGAAAATATATTTTTTATAAAGAAATAATATTTTATTTTAAAAGTTGAGTTCAAATTTTAATTCCCTTTTCTCATTTTGTGATCAAAAAATTTAATAATCATAATAATTTCTTTACATTTCTTTATAAAACTATAAAACGTGAATTAAATTCAATTTTGAAATTAAGGTTTGTATATTCGAGATATGATAGCGCTTGTTATATGATAAAATGATTCTTTAAATTAAAAATAATAATTAATAAAATATATTGTCATTTTATTTTAAATAAATTGTAATTAAAGATTCAAATTTTACAAAATTGGGTCGTATTTATTTTGGTTTAAATAAAATATAAAAGGTGCCTGATCAATAAATGAAAACATTGTAGTCAAGTCCGAACGTAAAAAAACCTCTGGGACCTTGTTTTCGATATTAATAATAATATTATAACATTCAGAAGAGATATTGTTAACTTAAGATAGAAGGTTTGGATGTTAGAGCGTCTATTGTCTACCTTAGCCGTTAAAACACCCTTAAAATTTAATAATACTAAATAATCTGGAGATGTAAAAAGGATTTGTTTCTACGTAAGTAAAGTGAAACGAGAGATAGAGCTATTAGAAATTCGAGGATGATAATATATTTGTTTATGCCAATAATCAGCTGGCTAATTATCAAAACTAGAATCTATTATAAAATTAAATGTAATTAAACGTAAAACGTTAAAGGCTGTATATACAAAATTAATAACCTAATTAATAGAAATATGGAAACCAGAGGGCAACAGGATGCCAGTGAAGTGATAAAACTAATAAGAAATATGTTATTTATTACTTTAATCTATATATCAAAAATTGTCATAGTGAAAAATGTGAAATCGGAGATGACAAATGCTCAGGAAACCTGTTGGAAGGGCGGCTCAGTATCATTTGCTTAACAACACGCCCATTAAAGTTATCCTCATCATTTATTATATTGTTCAAACAATCTTGCCAAAGTTAGAGTACAAAAACCCTAAGAATTACTAAAGAAAAAAAGGGGGGAACTCTTCAAATAAAATTTATCTCCTAAATACACTTAATTTATAAAACTTGTCGTATAAAAGTCTTACACAAAAACGACTATTTGTAAATTTTCGATTGTCACTTGTAATATTAACCTTATCAGCAATATTAGTTGTTTATTTGATTAGAGTGGACGGTATTAAAATTTAACCAATGCCAGGAAAGCTTTAATTTTAATTAATTTACAATTGAATGATTATTTCCAATAAACTAGATGAACTGTGAACTTGAAACTAATTTGACCTGTTGAAATCGCAATTACATTGATGAAAAATGGTATTGACTTCACTTACCCTTTTTCAATTTTACTAACACTACCCGTCAACGCATCCACTATTTTTCCTCCAGTCCAAGAAGGGCTGCCAACGTCTGAACCATGTGCCCCGCCTTGAAGGATCACCCTTCAACAATATCTTGAGATGGAATTGTTCGTATGCACAATTTTTTTTGTATTGATCTTTTACAAATTCTCCCTGCTCTTCGCTGTCGCTACTGGAATCTTGCCATTTGCTTTGAGATGTGTGTCGATGATCCGAGCCGTTTTCCAGTGTTAAGGAAGGAATTTGTCTCCTTTAATCAAGATTTGAAAATTTCCTACGTTTCCACTTTCTTCTCGGTCGATAATTGTTAAGGTAGTTTCTTTATAAATGAGAGATCACAACTATTAATGTACTGCTGAAATCACTGCCACTGGTTAGGCCTCTTACCTGGAAGATGGGTAAGGGTTGGTTGAGCACATCAGAACTTTCTGGAAAGGAGAGTCGAGGAGAAGAAAAAGATCTGTGGCCTATTCATATCACCAGAAAATGGAATCAAAATGCGTGAGTTGATAATACATAGGGCTGCATTCTTTGCCTGGAAAAACTACATAAAATAATAATTATTTATATTTAATTAAGGTTTTTAGTTGAGATAAAAAAGTTAGTGTCACGAGCGATACGTCGCTGCTCTACCACCTGAGCTATCGTGACCTCGATCCACTCAGATACTAACTTCCCATCTCAATCCCACCTTTTTTGCCATTTTTCAAAATTAATTTGAAGTATATTAATTGGTCAAGCGGACCTCGAAAACTAGTGAATCTACTATTTTATGTTTTTATGCCTGTCGGAAATATGTACTACACAACATGAAAGATGTTCCTCTTATGCTCTTTTCTAAGCAAAAAATGTAATAAATTCAACGTAACTATGAATAGGAACAGCTAAACTCTTTCGAGGCCGAAGCAATATAGAGCTCCAGGCTGCTGAAAACGTCACGTAATTTCATCCTAGGATATGGTGGTGTTTAATTTTTATTTGTAATCTTCTGTCCCCCCCCCCTATTTTTGCAACTTTCGATATGTTCCGACAAAGTTGGTACCGTTGTTATTTGTTATTAACAACCAAAGATCGAAACGTTGGCACGATAATGATTTTTTTTCAATTTTTTTTTTTTTTTGTCACATCCTACGTATATTTGTAAATGCAAACAATGTACCACGATCCCAGGCACTGGAGATGATCTCAATAAAGGTCGAAATATTGGCACAATAAAAAAAAGTTTTTCTAAAATCTACGTCACAACAGACCGCATTTCACGACGCAAATAATTCGCATAATTATAATTAAGCATTTTTTAAATATTTGCTTTATGTACAAGTGTATTTTTTTAAATAACTTATATTGTTCTAAACCAGCCTTCCCGCTAACAAATACTTTTTTTTTTACTTGTTGAAAGCAAGCGATTTTGTACAACTATTTTTATATTTATTTGAATTTAATGTTAAATTTGTATAGAATGCAATAATGTGTGGTAATTAGTGACCGTTAATCGATTTTTATTTAGAAATCGTCAGATGCGGTATGGTGTGATGTAGGCTTCAGAAAAATATTTTGTTTATCGTGCCGACGTTTCGATCTTTATTGAGACCATCTTCAGAGCTCAAAGTGTTTGTCTTCTGTGTAAGTGTGCCATTCTTGCGTAGAGCGTTGAGAGTGACTTGAAAGTGGTATAGATTGAGGCACCGCGATGTAAATATGGTTGTCATTTTTAAATTTTCAATAAACTTGTAAAAAATGAAAACATATGAAACATATTTTTAAGCGACTATTTTTGCTTAATCGATTGCGCAGATTCGTCACCAGGCATTGCGCATGATTTAGGTAAGGATTAGGTTAGGGTTAGCTAAGGCAGGGCTTGAGTTGGGGTTGGAGTATGTTGAATATCCATGATTCAATAAAAAGTTATTTGATGTATTTTAAATTACTACAGGAGCTGTCATAACTGTTAAAAATAATGATTACGAGAATCAGGGTGAAGTTATCAAAAGGAACAAAACGCTTTTTTTAACCTAGGAAGTAGAAATATTTTCCTCATAATCATTATTTATAAGTATTTTATTATTTTTGTTTTATTTTAATATAGATTTTATTACTGAATTTCATATTAAATGAGTAGAAATCATTTAATCAATTAAGTTAAAATTAACTGACGTTCCTTTAGTACTAATTCGGGATTGCACAGTATTATAATTAAAATTTTTACAAACAGGATTTTCTAAAAGGTTTTTTCAAATTGCGGTTGAGTCGCTGTTCATTCCACACAGAAAATAACCCGGTATTACTTCCACAATCGGTTTCAAAGGGAAAAACAGCGAACCCTTAATGATTCAGGTAATCTTGCTGCAGCGGAACGATGAAGGGTCGGTAGAAGGCCCCCCGCCGATATTTATCACCCCAATTACCAAAGGGGAGACCTTCATTATAAATGGATTATCTATAATAAATTTTCTTTTATTAAATCGCATTTTACCCAAGGGGCTTATTACAAAGAACGAACGTATTGTCCTCTGCGGAAGCGCGCCAAGCTCATGTTTATAAGCTCATAAGAGTGTCGCAAACTCTCCGATACCGGAGCAATGTACGTGACCCACATAAAAAGCCCGTTCAAAACATATCGTTGAAAGGGCGTAAAACATATCGTAATGGTATTTATCGCGTTTTCAACAGAATGGAGAAGACATAAAACAGTGGAAAAAAATTCTAAATCATATACGTGTAATGGATGCAGTTTTCTTTTGCGATTATGACCCAAATTTTCCGTACATTAAATGCATAAATGGAATATTAAAACATTATACATGACTTATCTATAGATAATTTTATTAAAAGTTTAAATAAAATAATTATTCAGAAATCGTGAGATGCGATGTGGTGTGATGTAGGTTTCACAAAATACATTTTCTTTATCGTGGCGACGTTTCAATCTTTTTTGAGATCATCTTCAGAGCATTGCGATTTACAAACATTTAAAAATTTAACAAATACATGTAGGGTGTGGAAAAAAGTGAATTTATACAATGCTTCATGAATATAATCCAGTGGGCCTACATTCAAACTTGACAAACTTATAAATGGCCTTTCTTTAAAAAAATACCGGCACTCTTAGTGGTTCTTAGTGGTACATGGTAGAAATAACCCCGTACAAAAAGAAGTGAATTTACACTTCTTACATGTATTTGTTAAATTTAAACCATGTTTGTAATTCCTAAGCCCTGAAGATGTTCTCAATAAACGTTGAAACGCCACGAAAAAGAAAATGTTTTTCTGAAACCTACATCACACTGAGACGGCATCTCACGAATAATCATCGTCTAACCGTCACTAATTACCACCCATTTGAATTTTAGCTTGTTGAAATTTATATTCTAAAAATGATGGTGATAGTATGAATTTTATTACATCTTTGTCTCCTTTCTCTCAAAACTGTTGGACATCTTCAACATAATTGTTGAAACAAGAGACAAATGTTTGTTTTGTTTTTTCAATTAAATAATCTCTTTTTGGGAATAGCCCGGTACCCTTACAATTAAACATGATGCGGGTCTCCCGGCCCTTAATTTCGCCCGTTCATGTCAATTGTGGGCTCATTCCTCCAGTAGCCTCGGCCCAATTCGAGGCCTTTCCCAAATGCATAGTTCATCGTATTAAAAAAAAAAGGAATAATAACAAAACAATCGTAAAAAAATTACGTTGAAATTTGTTACAGCCGGTTGTTACGACTCACCTAATCTATTCTCAAATACATTGCCAAGTGGTCGCCGTTGATTTAGGATCACGCTCCTGCATATACACGCCATAGAAGCAACTATCCCTAATGGCTCGGTCGGACCACTAATTCTCCTACAAGTTGGGTCCAACTTGGGTCATAGATTACGCAAGCCCCTTAACGAAATGGAACGAACTATCAACTATTAATTAAATGAGGCTTAAAAGCTCAATTTTGTCAATCTGGACCGAACGGAACCGAGCATTTACAGAAAAGTGATTAGATGTAGCGAATTGCCATTGCTAACAATGGCATTTTGATGTTTTATCAGCTTAAGTAAGTAAAAAGATATATAACAGCACAAAATAAAATTAATTATAGAGAGTGAGCATATATTGGGTTGTCCGGAAAATAATGCAGGATTTTAAGTTTTCATTTAAAAAAATCTATATAAAATATTCTGTTTACGTTTACAGGATTACTCATTTGTATGAATGTCAACACTTATTAATCCTCTTCCAAATGATATTGTTTGTTTACCTCTGTAGCATTCCGCTACTTGGAAATAATTCAGTCATCCTTATAATGTCAAAGCGAGAATTTCGTACGATTTTCTTTTACGAGTTTAAACTCGGCCGAAGCGGAGCCCAAACGGCTAGAAACATTAACCAAGCCTGGGGCGAGGGTTGTGTTAATGAGTGCACTGTGCAAAGGTGGTTTAAAAAATTTCGGGAGGGAGATTTCAGCCTTGAAGATGAAGAAGGTCGTGGAAGGCCTTCCTCTCTTAATGATGATGTTCTGCGATCAGTGGTGGAAGAAAACCCCAAAACAACTGTTCGAGAACTTGCAGAGCAACTCAAAGTCAGTAAAACGACCGTCGCTGACCACCTCAAGGCGATTGGAAAAGTGAAATCGGAAAGGGCCCATTTTGTTGCATGACAACGCTCGACCACATGTGTCACGTGTAACGTCACAAAAATTATTGGAGCTTGGCTATGAAACTTTGCCTCACCCACCCTACTCTCCGGACCTCTCGCCTACTGACTACCATTTTTTTAGACACCTGGACCACTACTTACAACACATAATATTCAAAAATCAAACGGAACTGGAAAATGCATTTATTGACTTTATCAATTCTAAAAATTCTGAATTCTACTCAGACGGAATTAATAAGTTACCAACACGTTGGGAGAAATGTATTGAGAGTATGGGAAATTATTTTGATTAAAGAACATTGCTTTAAAGTAACTAGTTTCTTTTTTTTTTTTGTTTAATACCAAAATCCTGCATTATTTTCCGGACAACCCAATAAAATTAACATTGTGGTAGCAAAATCGTAGAAAGTGCTTCCTGTAGTTTTCTTTCATCTAATATATATATATGTTGAGAGAGAGAGAAAGAAATAGAAAGAAACAAAATAAACTTGTTTCATTTATCAGAAATACGGCGCTCGAAATGCTAAACCTGCAAGACCGAACAATCATGAAGGCGTAGTCGATTGAAAGCGCCTTGCAAAGAGAAAATTTTGAAGTTATTTTCACAATTCAAGGTGACACAAACATTCTACATAATATGTATTAAAAAGGCACTGAATATATCAGTATTCGAACACAGATCCAATATAATTAATCAAAATATTAACAAGCTGTTAATGATTTAAAATGGTTAACAAAACCCAATTAGAGTGATGATTAATTTTTCTCCTCAAAGTAAATAAAAACGGTACATACAAATGTGTGTGTGTGTGTGTGTGTGTGTGTGTGAGAGAGAGAGAGAGAGAGAGAGAGAGAGAGAGAGAGAGAGAGAGAGAGGGAGGGAATTGTAGGATAAACAGAGAGGAGCTCGTGCTTAATAATGGAATATAGTACACAAACACTAATCACAGTTGTTAAGATAATCAAGACTTGTAAAACTTCATTTGATTCTACTTTTTTGTAAAAGTTCACTGTTCAAGGCTCTAAATCAGTCGCAGAAGGCAACCCGAATACCACCGACTCTGCAATTTTTTGAGCTCACTTTCGTTGAATTCTTTCTCCTATTATTATAACCAAAAATCTGCACTGAAACACGGCAAACATGCTCGCTTGCTATCGTCTTAAGGAAAATTATCAAAATAAAAAAAAGTAATTACTTTTTCCTTTTGAAAAACCCCTAATAAAGGAACATTTATTTTTATAGTAAATACACGCGCCTTTATGATATTCAATGTAATTGATCAAAGAAAAGAAGAACCATAATCTCAAGACATCAATAATCATTTTAAAATGATTTATTTGCAAGTAGTAAAATTCAAAAAAGATTAATATATAAATTGTTACATTTATTCCAGTTAGAACGTAAGGAAAATGGTATTAAAATATTGATATATATTAAAAATGGAATATCACAAAAAGGAACGATGTAATGAAATAGAATTTAAAAGAATGAAAAACTGTGTGAGATTTTTTAGGCCGGTTTTATATTGTTTGCTCATATTTTTTAATTTATTTTATAGCTTTCACAAAATTAAAGGTTTTCTTTTTTCATATCACACTTCGTACATGAGAAGTCAAAAAATACACGAACAATGGAATTTAAAAAAAAAAAGAAAAATGTGTGAGATTATTTAGACCGTTTTTGTTAAATTATTTGCATGCACACCTCGATATTTTTAATTTATTTTACAGCTTTTACAAAGTTAAAGGTTTTTTTTATCACACTTCATACTTAAGAAGTCAAAAAACACACAACCAATAAAAATTAAATGAAAGAAAAAATGTGTGGATTATTTAGACCGTTTTTGAAAATTAATTGCATTCACACCTCGATATTTTTTATTTATTTTACAGCTTACAAAATTAAAGGTATTCTTTTTTTTTATTCACAGTTCTATGATATTCCATCTCATGAAGAATTTGGATGTAAACACGGCGTTGCGAAGAGATGTATTGATTTGCTATGGCCCTAGTACAATTCCTGTGAAAGGTATAGCCGGCGGGGTTGATTAGGTTGATAACTGCCGGAGGTGCCCAATTCCGTGGGGGTCATCACTTGCCAATTCGAGAATACACAATAGAGAAACAGGGAGGTATTGAAAGACGGTTTGAAACAGTGGTTCAAAGTCATACAAACTCACCAATGGACCAATTACGTCTCACACCTTCCACGCAATTCCTACTGAAATGTTCGAAAGAGTTTGGAATGACATGAGGGCGTGGGAGAGAACAAAAATTGTTCATTTTATGTTCCGAATCACTGAACTTCGTTTACAGTTGGAAGTACTAATTAAAAAACAGTAATAAAATTGTTGATAATGAATTCCGGAATTGAAAGACAAGAGAACCTCAAACGTGCACGTCATACAAAAGTAATAATAACTCAAAAAAAGAACCTGGCCAAAAACAATTCAGTAAATATTCAAAGAGGATGATAAAGAATTTTGTGAATTTATTAATAATATGGACTTTTAAAATTTCTATGATTTAGGAAAAATTAATTGTAAAATAAATAAATATATTGTAATAATAATATTTATCCTTTTTATGTAACGATTTGGTTGAGATAAAAAGGTCAATGTCACGAGAAGGTTTCGAACCATAAAAAGAATAATTAATTGAAAGAAATAACGTGTTCATTTCACCACTAGAACATAAATGGATTAATATTTAATAAGTGAAAGAAGGATCACTTCACTAAAACAGCCCCCGTGGATACTTCATAATTCGCTGAGACACGAATCCTGATTAGACGACGTTTAAAAATGGCAAAGACAGTGAGTCGAAAGGTAGGCTGAGATGGATTGTTGGAATCCTAGAGGATCGAACTCACAATAGCTCAAGTGGTGAGAGGGGCGTATTTAGCCGAAGGTCGTGGGTTCGAATTCCGCTCGTGACACTGGCTTTTTACCTCAACCAAGACCTTGCATAGAAAGAATAATTAATTGAAAGAAGTACTTGGTCAATTGGCCACTCAAACGTAAATGAATTAATATTTAATAATCTAATAAATAATTAATCGTAGGGCAGTCTGAACACGACACGCAAGAATGGCAGAAGTACACAGAAGACAAACACTTTGACTTCTGAAGATGATCTCAATAAAGATCGAAACGTTGGCAGGAAAATGTTTTTCTGTTACCTACATCACACTAGACCGCATCTCACGATATCTGAATAAATATTTAATTAGTAAAAGAAGTATCACTTCACTAAACAGCTCCCCGTGGCCAGTTCATAAATAGAGAAGCGGCGTATTTAGCCGAAGGTCATGGGTTCGAATCCCCTTCTTGAAATATCCTTTTTTATCTCAACCAAAAGCTTGCATAAAAAGAATAATTAATTGAAACAAGTAAGTTGGTCAATTGACCTCTAAAACATACGTAAATGGAATAATAATAATGTAAAGTGAAAAAAAAGTGAAGTGTTCTAATTTAAAAATCATATTATACTATTTATGAGAGAAAAAGCCTGTAATCTTAATGGGAGCAGATTGCTAAATAAAAGAAGTTATGCTGTTACGTTTTCGGTCCTTTTCATCCATTTGGACCGTTATGTAGGTCTAAAAATGTATGGTTTGATAAAAAAAAATAGTTTAAACGTTATAACACCACGTTTGTTTATACCGAAAATAAATGATTTATATTAGAAAATGAATTTAAATTGAAATGATTTATATTAAAAATGTACTGAATATATAAATGAATTAAATAAAATTATAAATAAAAAATGTATAAATTTTTTAAAATGTATACATAAAATTTAAAAAAATGTGCAAATGAAAAAATGTATAAATAAAGCACGAACTTTTTAGAACCTTTTTAGAAACTTTGACGTTGTAACCGAAAAGGCCTAAATCTCATTATAAATTCCAATAAATTTGATAAAACTGGAAAGTGCTCTTCGAAAGAACCATTGGGGACCCAGTAAATCTTGTGAATCACTCGAAAGGCCTTTGCCTAAAGGGTTGCAAAGTGGGACAGTCGACCAAAATTGTCTTACTATCAGATGGATACGTCCTCCATTTCGTAAACATCGAGGACAAGTTGGAAGGTGGTCGCCTATTAAAAACCTAATATGGATTAGATTGATGTGACCTATTCGCAATCTAGAGAGAATCACAAGTTCTTAGAAGTGATAAATGATGGTGTGAGTGTGGTGTTCAATCCTTTTTAAAAAGATAGTTTCTACTCACAGTAAGTTGTTTTACAACGATCCGGATTTCGAGCCTTTCAGCTCATCATAAGGCTGAAGGACTTCTACAACTACGTCTCTCGACATGAATTGCCAAAGTGGACCCCCTGGTATCTCCGCCAAGGCGACGTTCCAATTAGCAGCTGATTTTTTTTTAATGGCGCTCAATTTGAACGTGCGAAACGCGGAAATCATAACACAAATAAATATTATAATAGTAAATACTTAATATTATTAAATTACTATAAAACTAATAACAATTAAAATAATTAGTTTAATTATTTGGATGTTTGATATTATTTATGTACATATTTAAAATGGGAGGTAAAATCAGACTCTGATATTTTATTAATGCATTTATTACCGTGTATAATTTTACATTTTTTAATTTGAAATTTTTCAAACCGATCTAGTTCTTTCCCTTTGTTGAAACTATGTAACACTTTTGTAATTAGATTTGAATTAAAATTATGTTCTATTTCTTTTAGATGGTCCTTAAATTCCGTATATTTGTGTACTTATGAGTATTTTATAGTTGAATGTTTATGTTTATATTTTTAAATTTTCCGTATGTCCATTTTCGGACCGTTTTTTACGTTGTCTAAATAGTTTTACGTTTGTTTGTATTGGCGATGGTTTGTTGATTTGGTTTTGGTTGATGGAAGCTGTTCAATTTGATTTTAAATCATTCTCCGTAAAAGATTTTATGTTCTTCATGTCCTTTAATTTTCGGCTTGTATGTCCGATTTATTTGCCTCCACGTTCCCATGTTGATGTGCATATTCTATTTTGTCCTCGTTCGTCTGTCTTATTTTAGTTATTTTAGTTTCGTTTTTGTAGTTTTAATGTTGTTTTTATACATAGTTTTTTTTAAAGTCAGCTAGTTTCTTTTCCAAGGTATGTGAATTTGTTCCATTTAGTGTTTGTTTTTTTAGGTGTTGTTTTGTTTATTATTTTATTGAGTGTACTTGTTTTATAGCCGCTTTGTGCTCTATGGTTTGTGTTGTTTTTAGTTCGCAAACCTATTTGAGTTTCATAAATTTCTGCAAAATTCTCACTTTGAAGGACGATAGAATAGTAATAGGCGAATAATACCCTTCGGGTTAAAAATAATAGTTTTTATTTGTATAAGTCCCTTTTGTTCTAGTCTTAAAAAATAACTTTTTTTTTTGGTGGATCGATGAAAAATTTGAGGGGTTGTAAAATCGGAAGAACGGCGGCGGCGACCGCCGACCCGGGCCGATCTCGGCCGAAACAGCTCCAGGGTAGCCAGTGCCACCTCGTCACCTCAGCCGAACGCATCTCCGCGATCTCCCTCGACCCACCCCTCAAAAACCGCGAGATTTTCTTTTTATTGTGACATGTGTTGCCAGCAATAGTTGTGCAGTGCCACGGATAAAACGCCGGCTTTCAACTATAAAAGGTAAAAATACTATTTATTTAAACATCTCCCTCGATTACACTTTACCTGAAAATAAAGCTCTTCTATCAACCTGTTATTCACATTTTTAAACCATTTTGTTAATTTTTATTGACAACTTTTTAATCAACTAACAAAATAAAAGAAATGATATGCATAATAATATATTAAAGTCTAAAGTAAAAACGTCAAAATGCAAATTTAACTTCGGTTTTCAATAAATGATAAAATAGCACAATGACGTATTTATTATTTATATAAAACTTCATTTAAAAAAAATGGCTTAAAATTCCTTATTCGTCTGTATAAACTTGGGCATATGAAAAGTTTTTTTACACTGTTTAGTACGAGTAAAATATTTACTTACCTTATGTAATACTTAGTTTTTAAAAACTTCCTTGTTACTTTGTTTTCTTAGAATAAATCCGAAGAGTAAATTCTATTTAAAATAATATAATCAACCAAAATAAACTGACCGATTGCAAAAAACTATAATTTTGCTGAAACTATTTTATTTGAATTCTATGAATTTTACTAGGTCAAATAGGTTGTTTTAAAAGGGTAGGATAAAGATTTTAATAATATTTTGAAATCGTTAATTTTATCTTAATGTAAAACGCCAATTTTTCCAATTCTTCGCGGAATTTTATTGCGTTGATGTTCCACTGGAAGTTAGAATATTGCAAAACTCGACTGCTTGTTCTTGCCCGGATTAAGCTCTTTTTGGGCAAGTTAAACCGATTTTCTACCCTCTGGGGGTCACACAGTCTTATATATTTCTCACGATATATATGGTATGAAAATTAAAAAAAGATGATTTTTAGTTCCATTTCTCGCAAAAGAACGATTTTCAGCTTTATTTTTTATCAATTATTTAGAAATCGTGAGATGCGGTCTGGTGTGGTGAAGGTATCAGAAAAACATTTTCTTTATCGTGCAGACGTTTCGATCTTTATTGAGGTCATCTTCAGGGCTTTATTTTTTTTTTACGTGTAAATATTAATTCACAAGTAAACTTGAAATAGTACGTTAAGGAAATTGCGAGCTTTACGAAAATTAAACTAAAATAACCACTATTGAAAATGTTTTTTTTTTTATCTGTTTCGTTTACAGTCTCAATAATATTAATTTTTAAAAACAAAATTTGAGATCAAAAATCCAATGTCATCTGTAATATTCGAACTCACGGTATTCCAACAATGATTTTTTTTTATCTGAATTTTTTAAATTTAAAAGCTACTACCGATAATGTACGAATCAGACCAAATAATTGAACGTAAAATGCAATTTCGGAATAATAATATCAGTGAAACCGATTATATAAAATTATATAGGAAAAGCTGTTGAAAAGCTCGAACAAGTTTAAATATCAAGGCAATCTGTTTCGAATAGATTTTTTCATAACGTGTGATTCAAATGGCGTGAAATTTTACAATTTAAAACAATTGAAAATTTTATCATTATTGTGTTGCTAGCTTTCATTTAAAATACAGACATTTTCGATTTTATCTCGCATAATTTTAACAAATGTATATTAGTAAACCATGAAATTTAGGTTCGCTTAGATTTAACAAATTGTGGCCTAACACATTTTTATTAAAATAATCATTTGTGGCGATGTACCAATCGGACAATATTATTTATTGTAAATATAAAATATATTAAACAATTTCATGTTAAAATAACCCGCTTCATTTGTTCAACGTAGTTGCAATGAGGTAAAATTATTGGAAGTAGAAAATGTATCTAATTACCATTTGGAATAACCTCTTTCCGTATTTGATTTGTCCAATGAAATTGTCATAGATTTTGGAGGAATATTGGAGTGGCTAAATTAGAACTAGATATATTTATTATAAAAAACGGAGTGAAAGTTAGGAAAAACGATAAAGTAAGATAACAGGTGGTGACTTGTGGGTCACAGATGAACTACGTTAAAACACTTTTTTTTTTTTTCATATTATGATTAATCAAAACCCATGGACAATGGTTGGATTCGAACCCAGAGCAACCTCTAACAGCTAACGCACCGCGGTATCCAACTTAAAATTAAGAACTGTAAAACGACAATCGTTAAATAAACGACTTTATTTGGTTTTCGTGCTGTAAAAAATCTATTTAATTATTCAGATATCGTGAGATGCGGTCTGGTTTACATTTAACAAATTCTTTCTAATGAAACTTGCCGTTTCTGATTAATGTTATTAATGGTTTAATTTATATATAAATTTTTCCATAATATATATCAACTTATTTAATGCACCAACAATGATCTTTTTAAACTGATTTTAAATTTTGAATCTAAGATTGTTGGTTAAAGTGAACAAGAATTAAGTTGACGATACCTTCACGGTTTTTACAATTTCACTTGTGCCGGGAAAGATTGTAATGTGAAGGTGTTACGGCCGGCGGACATGGCGGGTGAAGTAGCACATCCCGGCCCAAAAGCAGGAATTTTTGCCGAATCGGCAATGACGTGCAACACTTTCCTTTTTAAGGAAGCTCGAGTTTCAATTTCACTGTTTTCGATATCCGTTATGAGGTGTACAAAATGGAAAAAATGCACCGATTGGTATTTTGTAGTACACACTTGTATTCCATTGATTGTGTAAAGCTTAGTGACCGTCAATTGATGATGATTCACAAATCGTGAGGTGCGGTCTGGCAGACCAGATTTCAGAAAAACATTTTCCTTATCGTGCCAACGTTTCAATCTTAATTGAGATCATCTTCAGGGCCTGGGATATACAAATATTGTTTAAATTTAACAAAAACATGTAGGATGTGGGAAAAAGTGAATTTATGCAATGAAATTTTTTTATATTTAATTAAAGAAATTCTACTTAATTACATTGATTAAGTATAAAAATATTTTTTTGCATTGTATAAATTCACTTTTTTCCAGATCCTACATATGTATGTTAAAGTTAAACATTATTTGTATATCCCAGGCCCTGAAGATGATCTCAATAAAGATCGAAACGTTGGCCCGATAAAGAAAATTTTTTTTTGACACATACCTCACACCAGACCACATCTCACGATATCTGAATAATCAGCTTTCTTCAGAAGTGGGTCTGTGTGATTTTTCTTTAGTCGAGTGCCAGTTATAAATTCTTGAAAAGTAGAATAAATATTTTAGTTGATTAGCCTATGCCTTGAGACGAAATTTCATGATAACTTTATGATGTCTCTGAGGATGATGGTTGGTACGATTAACAAAATGTTTTTATGAAACCTACATCACACCAGACCGCACTTCACGAACTCCAAATAAAATAGTATAGTTGTACATAAATAGGAAATGGCGAAACTGCACGTCCATCACCCTGCAGACTTCACTAGGGAATATCGCAATTAACGAAGAATCGTGTTGTTTACTAAACATACATACAGCAGAATATATAATCTAAAAACAATAAAATTAATCAGGAATGCCCCATTGAAACAGACTCTTGTTGTGTTTTTAACTTCAACGTTACGTAGTTTTACAGTAAAAAAACAACAATTGAACATGACATAAAATAGAAATGGGGAAAAAGGGGACTAATTATGAGCAATTTACGAAATCAAAGAGTTTGATAAATAGCAATAACATTAACAAATCGACAATGAAACTAAAACATTATATTTTAACCTTCTAAAATCGTTTAGTTAAAAAAATAAAAAATAGACGATGGTGTATATAGTGTGTGGTCGAGTAACTTTGTCAAACAGGCTACTAAATATAATTTGATATTTATTATTTGAAAATGTGGCCTGGTATGACGTAGGTTTTATAAAAACATTTTTTATCGTGCCAACGTTTCGATCTTTAATGGGATCATCTTCAGAGCCTGGGATTTACAAAAATAGTTTAAATTTAACAAATACATGTAGGATGTGGAAAAAGTTGAATATATTTTTTAATATTAAATCAAATTGTATTTCTCTCACTCAAAGTGTTTTCTGTGTAATTGAGCCAATCTTGCGTGTCGTGTAAACTACAATGCTGTGCAAAACTTTTCTTTGAGTACTTACCACTAATTTTCTAAAAAGTAGATAGTTCTCTTAGTGGTTAATATTATCATGGTCCGTCTTTATTTTCTTATCAAGACATTAATTTAAAACTTGTCACTTTTTTTAAAGAAATTGTGCGAGAGGGGAATTCTATTTAGTTGAAATTACAGCGTTAATACTCCTTGTCGCGCTCTCAATGCGATGATGGATGACTTCTCGGCTGATGCAATTCTGTTGTTCTACAACGGCTCCCTCGAGTTCTGTTAAAACTTCAGAGCAGATCTCCCGTTCTCGGGAAATAGAGGTTTTTATATAATCAAGCAAAAGTATTTATAAGTCAAGTAATTAAGGTTTTTAGGTGATATAAAAAAAGTTTATGTCAGGAGCGAGGTTCGAAACCACGGCCTTCGGCTAAATACGCCGCTACTCGACCACATGAGCTATCGTGACTTCGATCCACTCGGACACCAACTTCCCATCCCATTTTTTGACATTTTTCAAATGTTATTTATCTCGTGTGTGGGCGTGTCGGCGCAATCAAGACTTTTGTGCCGGGTCGGTCGATTAAGCTCATTCGTATGTTTTCATTTTCCCTTGATAAACAAAATGTTTTGTCAATATAATTATATATCTTTTACCAGAGAAAGTCAACTGATTATATACCTTCTGAACAGTTTAATGCATCACGACGCTTCTTTACGGTTTTACTTGTGTGTTTTATTTCTTCAATTTCAAAGAGTGAAATCGTCTAACAACCCTTGATTTTTCTTGATTTCTACATGAAAAACATGTACTTTAGTCGCTTCCAAACAATTTAGCCTGCCGATCTTCGCTGTTTTAGTCTTTCTTTAGTTTCATTCTAACTTATGATGAATAAAACCTAGCTACCTTATATGGGCCGGTTATAAGAATGTGAATGCAGGACTGCAGAACACTTCTTATGAAGAAAATGCTTTGCGCACTTCACAAAATTACAACCTTATTGGACCTATATTCAATCAAATATTGGTCATTACCTTTCTGTTTAGTTTATTACTGAAATTAGCGAGAGGTAGACACGTCTAAAGAGATATAACAATAATAATGTAATATAAATATTATTATTTTAACGTTTTCAATTGTTAGTATTTCTAAATACTGAAGAAAAACGAAAGTAACCCAAAGGATACTACTAGTTTAATATGTTACTTGTTTGAGTATTTTTTTACTATTTGTCTGTTTTCTCTTTTACTAGGTGGTTTCAAGAGTTACATTTTGTTTTTCCGTTAGATTTTGTTTATTTATTTTGAATAAAAGAAATTCAATCACTTTCTGTAAGGCAAAAGTGAATAAAATACGCATTTTTACAAATAACAACACTTTCTGTAATGACTAATAGTTCAATCTCGTGCTATTTTTAGTATTATTTTTAACTGATTATTCAGAAATCGTGAGATGCTGACTGGTGTGATGTAGGTATAAGAAAAGCATTTTCTTTATCGTGCCGAGGTTTCGATCTTTTATTGAGATCACCTTCAGGGCCTGGGATTTCCAAACATTGCTTACATTTAGAAAATACATATAGAATTTGGAAAAGTTAATTTATACAATGGAAAATATATTTTATATTCCATGAAAGTATTTCTACTCACTCAAAGTGTTTGTCTTCTGTGTAAGTGTGCCATTCTTGCGTGTCGTGTTGAGAGTGCCAGTGAGATTTTGTTGTTTAATGTATATATATGCTGCACATCCTACATTTGATAAATTTAAACAATGTTTGTAAATCCCAGGCCCTGAAGATGATCTCCATAAAGATCGAAACGTTGGCACGACAAAGAAAATGCTTTTCTGAAACATACATCACACCAGACCGTATCTCACGATTTCTGAATAATCATCGACAAACGGTCACAACTCACCACACATTATTGTTCACAATTGTAGATGAATGCGAAAAAACATCGTAAATATAAAAAACAATAAAACACTCAAAACATAATTTGATAATATGTATTTTTGATATAATTACTGTGAACTCATTATGCAGAGTTTTCATCCTGGATTTTCATAAATGCTGTTCGTTTATACCCGAGAATGACTGTGCCAGAAGTCAAGGGCGTTTTCACGCTATTATTTACCAATTTGCAATTTCGGGCTGCGGTCAAAAGCTCTCGGAAGTTTTGCTAAATTACCTCATTGAATTCGGTGTACTGATTTGATTCCGGTCGAGCTCTAACCTGGTTTGGGACCCGTGCGGAAGCCCCCGCCCACGAGAGCTGCCCAATGAAATGGAGAATTCTCAAGTAAATTCGCTCTACAACAGCAAACAAAAAAGAAAAAAAAGACCAAAAAAAAAAAAATAAAGAAAAGAAAGGAAAGAAAGGAAAGAGGGAGAAAACCCTAAGAGGTAGAAACCAGATGAGAATTTGCTTATGCTTTGAGGCGTGGGGTATAATTAGATTTTTAAAGGGCCTCCCTAAGACTTTTTCTCTCGATATTCAGAAACATCGACAGTTATTACCGTTCCCAGGGCAACTGCCTCCCCTCGCCGTGCTCAAACTGGGCTAATTTAAACCAAATGGATTGATTTCGGCTAAATTTATACAGAATTAATCCATTATTGGGATATCCGACACTCCGAGGTGTCGGACGGGGTTAAACTAATTATTCCCCTACAAACCACTGTTTCATTCCGCCTACACAGATTAAAAAGAACAATGTTTGGCCTATTTTTCTTTATATAAGACAAATTTCAATTACTTAATAGGCCAGTGCTTTGTATTTTTTTCTCCAGAAAATACTTTGGGAACATTTAGCCACAGTTTAAAAATTTAAATTTAAATGAGAAAAATATTACGTTCATGTTTCCACAAGGTAAAAACGGTTCTATCATGCAGAATGCGTTCGCCAACCGATCTGAGATATATTTCACTAGTATCTGGTTTAATACAGCATCGTTTGCTTTAACCAGATTTTTTCTCCCATAAATTGGTCAAATAAGCGAACAATTCGTTTCTAGTCCAATTCATAAAGGTAACAAAATAACTGGATGATATGTTTAATAAATTTTAATGAACGTAAATACCAATCACGTTCGCATCATAATTACAGAAGGTATCCATATTATGTATTTATTAAAATATATGATGTGTCCAAGAGACAAAGCAGAGTAGGTTAATTTATTTGCTACCAATTTGGTTTTTTTTTACCCCAAAACATCCTCAATATGAATTATCAAGAATTTAAAAAATATTTTTGTTCTATCAAAATATTCAAAAGTTTCAGCATTTTTTTCCAACAAACAATAAATAGTGATAAATTTGGAGTAATTCTGCCATCCATCTTAAGCAATAATTATAGCGGTTTAGAACCCAATAAAATATCGGCATAAACTTCGTCTCCGTAAAAAATTAAAAGTTATTTATTATTGTTTACTAATTAAGCCTTATGGCAATCAAAGATGATGGGTTTGGTCTGCGAGTTGGCGAACTCGTGTTGAACCGGCACACGGGCACAATACACAAAAAGGAAGAAATTAAACATACTGGAGAACCTAGAGATATACAAACAAATAACACTTAAAGAGGGAAAACTTATAAACGCTCAAACGCAACACCTTCACACCACTAAAAC
>CM077099.1:25262621-25280592 GCA_039619505.1 Cimex hemipterus
AAACAACGCACATATACTAACTGAGAACGGTAATAACCGCCACCGAGACCCAACAACGAGCAAGAAGACCACGCCCCCTAACGCAACGCCCCCAGCGACAAGTGACGGACGCAACACTATATAAACCATACCCAGACTAAATGACAGACAGTTCTTCACTGAAGATGGCGTACTGCCGAAACCCGTTTGATTAACTCAAACAAAAAAACTGCGAGTGAAGATAGACCCAGCAAGTGCCCGTGTGCCGGTTCAACATGATAATTTAACCTTATTTTTCTCAGTACCTATGCCATAAAAAATAAAAATAATAAAAAATTGCTAACAGAAGTTTACAGAAAAAAATTTCAATTTTCCAGCTCCAAAATACAGCGGTCCATTTTTTGAGAAGAAGAAGAAAAGAAAAATTGTAGTAAAACAAATTTAATGTTCCTATAAAAGTCAGTACGATTTCAACGAAAAATTTTACAAAAGAAAAATTGTTAAAAACAAAAGTTTTCTATCTGTTTATACCATAATAAATTTCATTTTAGTAGTCAAAATAATCATTAAACTTACTTCTTTAGTCTTCTTATTTTGAAATTTAATGTACGATTAATATAGCAAGTAAAATAGTTTGTTTTACGAGTTTCCGTCTAAAAGTTTTTGATCTTTACTGAAAAGACTCGGGCCACAATAATTTATTGAATTAACAAGATTCCGAGATGGCTGTGTCCAAAGGGTGTTAAGGCCAGCACTTTTCTTTATTTTCTCGGCTATATTTCTGAGCCTAACACTAAAGAATGGCTCCATGGTTTGCCTTAGACGGCTATTTTATGTTGAGTAAATACTATATGAAATTGTCTTATATGCCACAAGAGGTAAACAAACATTTCGAAAAATTGCAACGCATATAAGTTGAAACGGGATATTTTAAATCAATTGTAGCCGGCTGACACGTTCACAATTAAAGAATTTATTAAGATAAATGACACCCAAAGGTGTTCTGGGGGTAAATTACAATTTTCCTACCGCTATTCATTACGCTTTAAAAATTATAAATGTAACATTGGTTCTAAATATAGTGGCATAAATATAAATATAAAAAATGGCAAAAAGGAGGGAAAATTCGATAGGTGCGGTTGAGATGGGATATTAAGTTCGGAGAGGATCGAGGTCACGATAAGTTAACCTTAAGTGGTAGAGCAGCGGCGCATCTAGCCGAAGGTCGTGGGTTCGAATCCCGCTCGTGCCATTGACTTTTTATCTCGACTAAAAACCTTAATTAATTCTAAATATAGTATTGCTTCATATGTTAACGAGTTAGAATATGTTGTAAAAAAATTTGGCTACACTTTTCCGATTGGAGTAAACAGTAAATGTAGTGGGGGAGTCGGTAGCCACAACGGTTTAAGCGTTGACACGGCACTCATCATGTAAGGTGAAGGTCCCGGGTTCGAATCCAGCAGCCCTGCATTCAAACCCGACATACTTACAAATGGGCTTTTTTTTCAAAAAACCGGCACCCTCAGGGTTTAAATGACTTCTGCTATTAAGAAACCCTTGAAAAAAAAAATTCATTTTTCTCCGATGATTTGAAATCGCTGGTGCTAAGGCTATATAATCCAAAGAATTGTTAATAAAGGCAATATTTACTGCATTCTAATTGTATTCGTGTTTATTACAGTACATTATAAATTGTGTAGAATGAATGCATTTATTTTAAACAATTGTCTTGGATACAAAATTCAACACTACGTCAATATCAGCTTCGAATTAGACAACAATAAATATCTGTGTAAACATTTGGAACTTGATTTCATTCAATTGGTTGCTTGGGTCCGGGTTGGAGTGTTGAATTTGATTTCTATACCCTTTACCAACTCTCGAACCAGAAACTGTACTGTAGCCATTTAGACGAGGAAGAGTTTGGAATTAAGTTACAAATACAATAAGCCCTATTAAACAACACCAAAGATACTTGTAGTAGCTATTACAATTTCAGTTATTTATAATAATCAGTTAAAAAATTAATTGATATACAGCGAGTGCGTGTAATTTTCTTCCTGGACGAAAAATCCAGTTGGCTGATGTTTCAAATCAGTCAGAATCTCTTTCTATTCTTAGAGCTGTTGAAGGGCTAGAAATGAAAACAGATATGATGACAAGTAGTCAAATGTTAACAACCATTTGACCGTTCCGGGAAGAAAAGAGCTAAAAGAGTATGAGTTATCTGCTCATACGTTGGGCATTTCACGGAAACGAAAAGGCAGATAGGTTGGCTAAAGAGGTAGCCCCGGATTTACCTTTTTACGACATCAGCCGAAAATGAACCGATCACGAGCCTAGAGACAAGGTACAAGCTGAAGGTGCGGATCTATTGAGAATATCTATCCTTGCAAGGGACAGACATCTTCTACAAAACTAATTCAAGTACTGAGCAACCACGGTGAACACAAGGAATATCTCTACAGGCTTAAACTGGAAGGTAGTGAATTATGCAACTACAGGATTGAACCTCCAACTTGGAAGTCATTTTGCACTGCAAACTGCATGAAACTTCGAGAACACGACTCATAAGTTCAATAATAGTACAAGAAAGATACTGGCCACACAATATTTAAAGAACAAGATAATGAATTGTTAATTAATAATAAAGACCTTAAAAAATTCAATAATTTACGAAATATTAATAATAAAATACATATAATAAATACATAGATAAACTGTAATAGTAATTGCCATCGAAGTGAAACAAAAATGTAAGTAAAAATATGTGGATATTAGTGGCCGTTAGTAGATGATTATTCAGAAATCGTGAGATGCGATCTGGTGTGAAGCAGGTTTCAGAAAAACATTTTCTTTATTGCGCCAATGTTTCGATTTTATTGAGATCATTTTTAGGGCTGGGATTTACAAACATCTTATACTAAATTTAAATAATATTTGTAAATCCCAGGCCCTGAAGAATATATCAATAAAGCTCGGAATGTTGGCATGTTAAAGAAAATGCTTTTCTGAAACCTACGTCACACCAGACCACACCTCACGATTTCCAAAAATTAAGAATGCTATTAAAATAAATGAAACTAAAATCATTCAGGAATACTCTAGATGACACTATAATATTGAAGAAAAAAATCAAAATCACTTCTTACTTCTACTTGTTTTAATGTCACCATCAGGCCTTATAAATTTGAGTGAGTAGAAACACATTGATTGAATATTAATATATAAACTTTTTTCCATATCCTACATGTATTTGTTAAATGTAAACAATGTCTGTAAATCCCAGGCTCAGAAGGTGATCTCAATAAAGCTCGAAACGTTGGCATGTTAAAGAAAATGCTTTTCTGAAACCTACATCACACCAAATCGCCTCTCACGATTTCTGAATAATCATGAGTAAAATGTCGTAATTTAAAAATCATATTCTATTATTTATTACTGTAAAAGCCTGTAATCTTAAAGAGAACTGGCTTCAAAATTAAAAAAAAAGGAGCGATATGTAAATTCATTATTAAATCTAAACAATATTAATTTTTTCCAATAATCTAACATGGTAACAATAAGCGAGAGATATGCAGGAGAAAACGAAGAATTGAAAGGTAAGTGATTTGAGTCGGATCCTGAATACTGTTTATTTTCAACTACACAATTGGAAGATATAGATAAAGGAACTGGTTTTGATTTGAAAAACCTTTTGTTTTCTCTTGGCAACAACCCAATGTAAGCTTTGTCCGAAATCATTGCTCGCAGACCGATGTGCCACACAATTATTTTTTATCACAACAGATGAAAAAATATATTATCCTTTTAGAACACATTTTGGAAAGATGATTTTTAAAAATCGCCATAAAATATTTCTGATTACCTTTACTATTACATCAGCTATTTCATTACTTATACATAGAATGCTGCTGGAATTAATTTACGTATTCGTTGTAAAACGTCGTGTTTGTTATTAGGGATGGTTAGGGATTAGGGTTAGGGTCTGATTACTCAGAAAGTTTCCCAAATAATAAATTCTTCGTACAACTTACGACTTTACTGCTTGGAAATCCTCTACGCCCTAATATTCCCCAAACTAAAAAAAAACCAACACGTTGTAATATTTTATATAGGCCAATAAGTCTAGTACCTATTTCGGTGAAAATTTTGGGAAAAAACTCCTATTGAAATTAATTCTTACAATACTACACTTGAAAAACATCATCCCTGAATATCAATTTAGATACACAACAGATTCAGAAATTGTCCAACAATGGTCACAGACTCATTCCTTGAGATGAGGAAGTACCGATCTTGGGTCTTTCTTAACGTAAGCCAAGCTCGAGTTTCCGTCTGTTCACGCCCATGCTTCACTCGACCCAATACTTCACAACTATCTCACTGGCCCATTTTTCAAATCGTTAGAGGCATTTCCTTCTCAGAATTTTCTCTATCCATGCTGGGGTTCCTCAGGGTAGCGTTTTGGCCCCCACACTATACCAGGCCTACGCAGCTTACATCCAATAATATCTTCAAACTACCACACTCACATTTGCAAAGATACAGCGATTCTCACTTGGAAATCCAATCCAGTATATTCATCTTGTGTATATTCGCTCAATACATCTAAAAATATATCCCACTACTTGACTTTGGTGTGGAAAGAAAATAATACAATTTAATACAGTTAAATACACTAAAATTACTTTAACCGGCCATGGTAAGATCGCCCCTGCAGTTTTCTTGAAGAATATTTCCCTTCTAAATGCAGACAAAGGTAAGGCCCTTGAAGGTTGAAGGATAACTGAAGAAGCCAAAGGGTTATGACACGATACAGAGCACGTCCACAATTTCTTGACTATATTCTGATTTACATCCCCAAAATTAAATACTGATTTACAAACTACATCTTACCCTTATAGATGGAAGTCCAAACATTAAACATCTGCCAAATCTAAACTGCCAATTATATAGTTCTTCAAAAAATGTATGTTGTTATGTATCGAACGTAAATACACATACAGACTTAATGCTTTCATTCATGACGAAATCCGTTTCCGTTACGGTAAATTTTACAAAACCCTTCCAACCCCCGTAAAATCCTCCCATTCACATCCAAAACCCGTATCCCAACCTATTCCCGAACACTCCTCGAGGAAGGAAAAGACGATGACCACGAGATCAGCAATAATAGTGAAAGTCGCATTGACCCAACATTAATCAAACAGACAAAATTTAACATAGCTGAACACTACTAATGGATATTTTCTCAGATCTTGCTTTTAAATTACACGAAGTTAAAAAAAATTAAATAATATGAAATTAACTATCATACTAATGCCAACTAAAAATATTAATTTGTCAAGCGAGCCAGGAAAACTGATGAATTTAATAAGTTAAATGAAGTATATCTTCGCTAGAGCTCTTGGAGGCCATTTCATTTGTCGCTGAGAATCAAATTGATTACATGAAAATTGGCAAAAAAAAGGAAAGAAAATTCAATAGGTGGGGTTGAGATGGGGAAGTTGGTATTCGAGTGGAACGAGGTCACGATAGCTCAAGTGGTAGAGCAGCGGCGTTTCTAGCCGAAGGTCGTGGGTTCGAATCCCGCTCCTCCCATTGACTTTTTTTATCACAACTGAAAACCTTAATTAAGTGTAATATCTTGTTTTTAATTTGTTTTACATTTCTTATTTCCACGTTACATGTTACAAATTTGAAAATGGTTGTAAGGCGCTGGAAATTAAATAACAATAATAAAAACTCTCCGTTTCATTTCAAAATTTCTGTATATCCTTTTCTCTATACATTGTACAAAATAATGTACAAGCGTTATTTCTGATTCTCCTGGAATAAAAGTTTCGTAATTATAATATTGTGTTCGTCAAAACTATGTTTTAGCCTAATTGGAAATCTGGAATATGGAGGCTTGGGTTGTCATGGAGACGTTTTCCATCCTATTCACCTTTGCTCGTCGCTTTCCCCTGATAGCTGTATTTAGGGAATATGTACATTAAGTTATAGTACATGCTTGACGGGAATTTCAGTTTTGTTTCTGTAAACAGTTCTAGTACAGGGGCTCCCCGTAATCTCGTAAGTATAGCATTCAATAATATCTCACTGAAGTCTATTTCGTTTTACGTGAGGAACATGGTGATACAGATGGCATTACTGCGATTTTTGTCGACCTGTGGTGTACTATATAAATCGAATTTTCCTTTTTTCAAAATTACTTTATAAAAACAATGAACAGATTGTATGCACCAATGATAATAATAATAACAGTAATGGGTCCTCAACGATCCAGGCGTTGATACGGCGCTCATCACTGTTTGCCAAAGGTCCCGGGTTCGAACCCAGCGGCCCTGCATTTGAACTCGACATACTCAAAAACACCGGCGAACCCTCATAAAAGAAAGAATATTCCAGTATGTCAAACTAAACTATTCTTGCGATAAGACAATTTTTTTTATTACTTTTGGTGAGTTTTGACTTATTTGTGGTTATGAATTTATATTCACAGTCTCATTTTTGTAAACAATATTTCTATAAAACTGGTAAGCACCCACCAACGCGATTTACTTGATCAATTCAAAATTTAAAAAATACAAAAAACAGAACACTTGTATTTCTTTATTTTTAAAATAACTACAAAAGTAACTTTCAACCTAAACGCAACATTAATTACTCGTAGTTTGCTTATAAAGAATAATTATATCTATATAGGGGTAATCCTATTACTTCCTTTAGATTAAAAAAAGATCAGTTAAATTTCAACCTTTCCAGACCCGACGTTTATTTTTTAAATTATTTTCATTTCATGAAACCATAAAAGCGAGTAAACATTCAATTTTTGTTATAAGTATGGTTTTAAGCCAAGAATCTCTCGCGCGAACAGATTCTTCGGCAGACGACGGAGGGAGCGCCGTTAAATAAATCAAGTCCTAGGTGTCCGTTCTCTATCGTCCACATTGGTCTACAACGGTTTAGGGCTACCGGAAGTTTCGATCGAAGAGAAGTTAGTGGTCGACCGCGATGTACGAGGTTAGAGAAGATCGTTTTATTGCTCTTGTCGCAGTACAGAACCGTCATTTAACGGTTCCTTTGATGGGTAGTCAACTCCAAACGGTTCCAAATGTAAAATTGAGCTCTAAAACTGCCATCAGAATGCTTCGTGAGAATAGCCTATTCTGTAAACAACGCGCATCTGGTCCTCCACTACATTAGAGCGGGGTCGGTTCGAGAATGAGAATTTTGTTGACTCTTGAACAAAGAGGGCTGTTCTGTTCACAAATGAATGCCATTTGGTAAGTGGTGATTAGATGATGGGATCGTGTGTAGAGAAGACGTGGACATGTGCCATGAGCCCACAGCCTTTTCAAAGACATGCAGCTATAGTTTCGGGTGGAATGAACGTCCATGCCGTTACCGGACAGATTACCATGCTGAATGGAGCTTTGTCTGCACTGTGGTACCTCGGTGATGTTCTTCCGGATGTTGCGATCCCATTCGCTCTATTGTCACCCATTAATTGGGGGATTTGGTGATTACGCTAATGAATTGGGCAATATGTTCTCCTAGCTATCGTACAGATCATTCATCAGGCAAAAAAACGCCGGGTTAGAAATCGTTTGCGGCCCCAACCATCGTTGAACATCTTCAAACCACTCTTGTTGAAGACTGGGAATCTGTTTCAAATGACAAAATATAATCTCTTATTTAGTGGATTCCTAGGAATTTCAGGCCCTCCGCGAGCAGAGTCAATTAATAAATTGTTAGTTAAATTTTAATTTATAACTAAAAAATTGGCTTTATTTAGATGAATTTTTTTCAAACATCACAATTAGGTAATTCTTTTAAAATTCATGAACTTCTGATCTACTTTAATTTTTGGTATTTCCGTTAAAATAAGTATGTAATAAACGATTCGTACATAAATACAGTAATAATAAAGAATTAAGGTTTTTAGTAGAGATAGTGTCACGAGCAGGATTCGAACCCACGACCTTCGACTTGATACGCTTCTCTACCACTTGAGCTATCTTGACCTTACATAGTGTAGAGTAGCGGTGTATCAAGCAGAAGATCGTGAGTTCGAATTCCGCTCGTGACACTGACTTTTTATCTCACCTGAAAACCTTAATTAATTGGTCAAGCGGACCACGAAAACTAGTGGATTGATTTAATTTGTTCACATTGCATAAGTTGATTATTTTGAAGGGTACATGGTTTTATAATTATACGTACTTAATAATAAGATTATTACCATACCGAATTGATCCCAATCGACCATAGAAATAAATGAAATTTTTTTTCTTATCAACAAAATATAAAGAATCTATGACGGTTCATTTGGTTGGACTTTCACCCCGAAGGGTTGTCACTCTCGTTTGTGCTGACCTTAGTGTCTTTACATCAGGGAGTTTACCAACCCGTTATCTGGCTGGGTCGCTAGTATCCCCCTTAAGCCTAATGCCCAAGAGATCGTCGCTTCCCAACCAACAGGGGCTATCGACATGTAGGTCATTTCAGTCCCAAACGAATACAACCTATAAACTAGTGTAATATTTACTTCTTAAATTGTTTAAATCAGTCGCATAAATAAATGTACGTACATATAAATAAATACATTGATACATTAATTTTGAATTGGTGGAATACAGGATTTTCCTCCAACGAGTTATACATATAATTTAAAATTAACTTATATTAGTGCTGATGGGTACTTTTCTTAATGTTCCAACATCAAACCTAAACACACAGAAGCTAACCTAAACACGCTGCTTGACCGCGTTGGTGCTATAATTCACCATACAATTCGCAACTCAACATGATGATAAAACATCTCCCGCATACTCGGTCATCCTAAAAAGTTCTCTGAGAATCTTTAACGCCCGCACCTAGCCTATTCAGCCTTATCGGACGTTTTGATTCCAAAAATGAGAGCTGACGCACCTCTGCATACGACAGTGTAGTGTGATTGCCGTAGAAATGTAGAGGCAGCTCAACCTCGAAGAACCAAGACAACCTCGCCCCCCGCTTCATCATTCCAAGCGGCCGGGTCTACGTCAAGCATCTCCGTATGTCGCGCGCAAAGAGCTACCTAAGCCGAAGTGCATCAGTCTGGTCTCCTGCGCACACCCTAGATTGAGAAGGCGACTCGTCCCCCAGAATGTTGGGGCTCCTCAAGCGTCGAAACTTTCGGATCCTCTCCGGCCGCGTCGTCCTATCGAGCTCAGCCTACACCTGCCATGCACATTCGAGGGACGTCATAGGCTTACGCCTAGGTGGTCCGATCCTTCGATGCCTCACAAGGTAACAACGAATGTCATATGCACAGCTGTGCAAGACATACTCGAGGAGGAGCAATCCATTCACTACCCGTTCCCAACCGCTACTGTTCACGCATTCGAGTGGCTATCCAGCATAATCATCGCGTCCTCAACGCTTATACCCTGCCGTCCGATCCGCCGTATCTCGTGAAGCCGGGTGTATAAGGTGCACATACGCAATTTTCGCGTAAAAGTCACAGGCAGAAGACAACTGCTTCTCTAAGTAACTACAAGCCACCACGAATTCATTCCCAATGTAACAAGGGCTAAATTTAGAACGTTTTGTTATCCCGTGGTCAGATGGTCATGCACCCTCCCCCGTCTTTGCAGACAAGATCTGGTACACTGACCCTCGTGTGCCTCTGATAAGGCACTCACTGGCCGACCCCACAGCTTGTGCTTTTTTTGAGAGTTTACCAAGCGCTCTATGCTACACCATCATTTTGCTCTGCATACCCCCCCCTTGTAACAAGAGTTGGGAGTGATCGCAGGATAGAATGAAGGAAACTGGATTGAGAAAGGGCCGTGGATGAGGACACGAGGTGAGCTGTTTCGGGGTCTCGAGCCTCAACCACACTATACCACCTGTCGTCACCGTAGTGGCTCATTCAGTGGGATACAGAACTCAGGGTGAGTGAGTATATACGTACAGTAAAACAAACAAAAACATCCTCTAAAAAAACGGAACTGGGGGCCTTGTATGCCTTGTTCGGAAACCATTCTTAAACCCGACAGCATGGCTACAGGCTCTCTTATTGGAGCGAAGGCATGACACGCCTCTATTATGTGAGACACAAGCGCCTTGTTCTGCATAAAGGACACCTGCGCGGAGTTTGACCCAAAACCTTCTTTCCTTAAGCCTTCACTTGTACATGATTTATTCTATGAAAATTTCAGTAATGTTTCTATGAATGTAACGAGACAGGGATGAGGTGATTTTCGTTTCAATGTTGATTGATATAAACATTTCCATCCTCTTAAAGTTTTTTTAAAAATTGTAAGACTAACGATTGATTAATTTACTTCATGTAGCATACGTTGGTTACAAGTACAATTATACGTATTTAGCAATAATAAAAGCAGATAAACTGGTTCTTACATTATGATGCTAATCGTCCCTAAAAATAAATGGGAAATAATTTTCCTAACAAGGAAAAAAAATTATGCTAGTTCAATTATCTCACCGAAGATGAAAGTATTACAATTTATATTTGAAAATTACGGACAAGCAATAATTATATAAAAATATCCAATTTCATATAAATTTTTCTTTGAAATGTTTAGTGATAATTATATATATTAACAAAACTTGCTAACTAAAAAAAGTGTGATTTTCGTTTTTCTGTATTGATCTAAACCGTGCTCTTTTCTTTAAATTTAACGTTCAAGGAATTCTAACCTTCTCGTGTGTGAGGTTTATAATTCAGAGCTCCTTAGCCCCTCCATCAGGCGCATTGGGCAAAGAGTATCCGGATCTTATTTTTTTTTTCTTTCAAGGAGAAAGAGTTCGGTGAATGACCTTTGGGGATCTCTGTATCTCTCGCCCCATCCTTCCCCCTGCCGGACTTGGAAAAATTGGCAGACCGTGATCCAGCCTAGAGCCGGTTTTGTACCTGTTGGTTTGACGAAATACCGACACTATAACGTTACAAGAATTATATTTTTAATAAAACCCCACGTAAATTCTTTGAGTTATAAATATGCTTTGTCAGTAAGCAATAATTGCGTGGTTAAGGTTTTAGGTGTGTTTTTAATATCACACCTAACTAATGATTATAGAATTAGGTTAAACTAAAATACAAAAACAAGTTAAATTTTTAGATTATTTTGTTGTAGTGTAAATCTTAATATTAAAATAAAAAGAAAAACTATTCCATGGAGTGACCTGGTTTTGTTTAAATTTTACTTAATTCTAGACTTTCACAAGGGGTCACCCCCTTAGGGCACAAAGGGGAGCAGCCAACTTTAACAAAGTCCCCACCCACGAGGTTTGCTTAGCTTACTGAGTTTTCAAGCGCCTTTGGAAGGTGTTTGCCACACACAATTGATAAAATTAAAAAATAGGCAATAGGGTGGAAATTTAAAAAATTTATATATGAAAAAGATAATTTATGTCAGCATCTTTGCTGGATGGATTTTGACTGTTGAAGATTGTCGAGTAGTCTATTTAAATTATTTTTATTATTAAAATAAATTATAGCGAGAATCTCTCTGACCAAGTCAGTTATATTACAGCTATTAAAACGAAGTATTTACATTGATTAAAAGAAGATCCAAATATATAAAAATTGTTCAGATTTTATTATAGTCCTTATGTATAGTAATAGATAGTGGGCAAAAATGTCCATAATTCCTTGTAAAATATTTAACATAAAAACTATGAGGTGGGCGAATAGTATACCTAGTGACCCGGACATTTATCTCACTAAAGAGCGCTAGACAGGAGTAACGGCCGTTTATCACGTTCCAAGTGAAGCATATTCGTATAACCAGAGGGAGAACATTTTTAAAAATTTATTTAAACTTTTAACAAACACGTTGTTGTGCAAATCTTGTATATAAATATATCCGTATCTACATGGTGGTACTATCCTTTTTAAAAAAATTGTTCCTACTCACACTAAGTTCATAGTACATGGTCGTACTTACGGCACGTGAAGTTAAGTTGCTGCCGGCGACAACACTTAACAAAAATAAATGGTGAAATAATTTACATAAATTACAAGAGCATGTAACATCTGAATTATAATAATTTAACAGCAATATTAAGTCAAGAATACGACCGGTAGATGGCCCTCAGAGAATCTGAGTAGGAGACAAGGGATCGTTCTCACCGACTGAGGATTGGTCATACTCGTTTGACACATGGGCACCTGCTTATGGGCCAAAGCCCGCGCAGTGCCCCTTATGCAGAGAAAGCTTGCTCGATGGGTCTCACATAATAGAGGCGGGTCATGCCGTGGCTCCATACAGAGAGCGTGTAGGCATGCCGCCGGATTTAGGAAGAGTCCTCGAGCACGGTAGCGAGTTTCAGTTGTTCCGCTTTTTAGGATTTTTTTTATTGTATATAGTATGATGTATGTTTTATGTGCCTATATGTTTTGTCTGAGTGCATGTATTTATTAGCGCGAATGGCGAAAGGTGAGGGTGAATATAACGTCATCATCGCCCCTCGGACGATGAAAGCGGGTGATGGTGTGTTCGGGGTCGATAGCGGAATATTTATAAAAGTACCCCATCGACCCCTATCTAGTTTAGGTTAAGTATTTGTCGGTGGAGGAATATCAAGTACTCCACTGACCAAATAGAATGAGTGTACTATATGAATGTATTTAAGTGTGTGAATGTATTTATTTGTATGAATGTTGTGTCTGAACGGGTATAGGGTATAGACTCAGTGGGGGCTGAAAGTGTCTATTAGTGTCTATTAGTAGGGTCGATGCATTTTTTTAAATAACATTTTAACTTCTGCGTCGTTTAGGTCTTTAGCACTTCATTTTCTAGGCTTGTATGCGCTTACTTTCTGAGTTACTACAAGTCCCAGATTGAACATCCATATTGCCAGATAGGCCTTATATGCTGCATTATTCCTTGGTTCACCTTTCGCTTTCTGGTATGAGTACCTTGTACTTATCCGTGAAGGTATATTTTGCAGTAATGGCATCGATTGGCATATTTAGGCATACGCCTGTATGTTCGACCTCAATTTCCATTTTTGGGTGACTTTGGGCGCTATACCATCAAACCCATAACTGCCAGTGTGGTTAATGTTTAATGTGTCGGATGCCCTAACCGCTCGGTTATGACGTCCCCTTATATACCTATACATAAAATGGAGGGTTTATGGGCCGACAAACAGCTGAGGTCATCGCCGGCTCTACGCGTGTAATTCTTCTATTTCCTATCTTTCTCGCGTTTTTATATTGAACTGCAGTCATTTGAGCATCTCAATCTAGTTACTGACTCTCCGCTGTTACTTGTATATTACGTCGTTATTTTAAAATACTAGCCTCTTGTTAGTACCTCAGGTTGTCAATTTAAGAATTGATACATAATATAACGTCGCCTGGTAGTTGTATAAAAAAATACATATAAAACGAAACTTATATAAACTGTCTATCCAAACTACAGAGACATTCAACGTCGGCCCACTATGTTAATCTTACATAAAATTCTAACAAAGAACCAATGTCAAAGGAATTTTTGATTTCCTTTGTTTTCCCCTCTCTCAAAGAGAGCAGCCACCCTCTGAACGAATAACCCTGAGCCTGATTGTATTAAAAATGAGGCCGAACTTATTTAGCTCCCGGCGCCGAGATTGAAGGATGAATATTTATTATGTAGTTATATTCCGTCGCCTGGGGGAATTTCCTAAGAGTCATTTTTCTTGATCGCAGTTTTGGGATCATTGCATACAAAAAACTTTTTTTTCTTCTTTTTTTTGTTACAGGAGTTGATGTATCGCACAAACGTTAAACGACCCCCGTGCCTTTTTTAATTGGCTACGGGACCAGAATTCCAAGCGTGTCCTTTAACAGAATATGCTTTTGTAACAAATCAAAGAGAGACGGATTAGAAACAATTTTTTAAAAAACAATTATCGTGTTTAACTTTCTTTTAAATATGGACTTGCTTTTACATATAAACATTTTTAAATATAGCAACATTAATTTTATTGATTTGGATATTTGAGAAATGGCGGTTACCAACTAAGCTTGTTTTTCTAATCTTTCGTTATCGAAAAATGCGGGTATCGCATTGAAATATAGACACAATGTATTTATTTATTTTTATATATTCCAAATGAACTAACCTGACTTTAGAGACATGATCAATGATTATTCAGAGTTTTATTTGAATATAAAAAATATATCTTGCACCGTATCAATTCACTTTTTTCCATATCCTACATGCATTTGTTAAATTTGTAAATGTGTAAATGATAAATAGAAACGTTGACGCGATAAATAAAATGTGTTTTTCAAACCTACATCACACCAGACCTCATCTCACGATTTCTGATTAATCATCGACTAACGGTCGCTAATCATCACAAGATCTGATCGAGATTACAATGAATAGATGACAAAAAAACAAAACAGAACTTATTAAAATACGTGTGTAGAAATTAGTGACCGTTAACGGATAATTATCCAGATATCGTGAGATGCGGTCTGGTGTGATGTAGGTATCAGAAACGCGCACTCCCAACACGACATGGCACAATTACACAGAAGACAAACACTTTGAGCCCTGACGATGGTCTCAATAAAAGATCGAAACGTTGGCACGATAAAGAAAATGTTTTTCTGATACCTACATCACACCAGACTGCATCTCACGATATCTGAATAATTAATAAAATACATTGATACAAAAAAGAAATGAATAAAAAAACGTTAAGATTTTTTAACTTTTTAATAACAAAAGTGATGTAACTAATGATAATTCCAGAACTTGTGAAATACTGAAATGATTTCACGTTATTCAGTAATGAACTGGTTAAACGTTTGAAATTCCGTCCCAAAATTCCTGTATCTCCTCAAATTATTATTACAAAGCGTACAAGTTGTGAACCAGGAAAGGAAATGACTCAGGTGCATCAGATTTAAATACGTTTCTTCAATATGTCATGGTTTTGTTGTTTGGTAATCGGTTTTGTTTGATTTACGTCTGATTCGATATGTTAGTGCTCGCTCCTTCTGCCCAAGAGATCGTTGACACGAACGTCTCTCGTTTGTCACTGAAAATAATGTGGAAACAATTTTACAGTCAGTGCCCCATATTGGAATACGTGTTTGGTAGTTTTTTTTTTTTTAGAGGGTTCGCAAATCAGAGGTAATATAAACCCTCAGAGTGTCGGTATTTTTGAAAAAAAAACAAAAAAAAAAAAACAACCCATTTTTAAGTATGTCGGGTTCGAATATAGCGTCCCTGCATTCGAGCCCAAAACATGAGTAATCAAACTCATTAGGGAAGTACACTTCGATCGTTCAAGCAGAAGTACATGCCATCAATGCTTGCGCCTTGGAAAACCTTAAAAGAAGTTACGTTGACAAAAAAAAAAAAAAAAAAAAAAAAAAACGAAATTTGTACAGGCATTTAGACATGCAAAAAAATGATATAGATTATGTTCTAAGATCCTTGATCTGATAGCCAAGTAGCCATTAAAGCATTGACATGTAAAAGAATCACATCAAAATTAGTCAGTGAATGCGTCCAAAATCTACAAAACCTGGGGAAACACAACAACCTGATGATATCTTGGGTGCAAGGCACAGGGGTAATTAGAAAGCAGATAGTCTGACCAGAGGAGGATCTGCAAGATCAAAGATAAGCCCGGAACCTATTCTTGGGATTACAAAGACAAATATAGAATCTTCCATCGCAGAATGGATCCTGACAAAGCAAAAGAGGAAGTGGATAAACTCTAGCGGTACATAGTAAACTTGATGAAACAACCTTCACCAAGCCTGGAAAAAGCACTGATGCAATTGGAGAGGGCCAAACTCAGAGGAGTGGTAGGGATACACACCAGTAACTGGCATCTGGGAAACCATTTACACAACATGGGTATATACAACGATGATCCTATTTCGGATTATGTGGAGAGGGAACAGCCACTCATATGATCTTCGAATGCGAAGCAACTCTCAATGGAGGTTTGACCTGACGTATGGAAAAACCTTAGCGATATGACGAACTTCGTCGTGCTATTGAGAAACACAATAAATTACGACCTAAATTTTATGGATCTTTCCTCGTCTGAAGAATAGTGACAAGGAATGTAAAAAAATATTATTTGATTACAATTGTATACAAAAAGGACTTTTAATACAAATATAAAAAAAGAACAACAAAAGAATAGCGGCTCTGCAGTGCTTCAGCACAATATTTTTAACTAAAATCACCAAACGCATTCATTAATAAAAAAAAAAAAAATACAAAAATAATACAAAAGCTCACTGGCGTTAAAAAAAGATATGATGTGAAGTCGACCAACTGTAGCCTGAGAAGTCGATGGTATTCAGTTAAGTTTTAATTCCGCAAATTTTCCTCAATTTAACAATCTTCTGAGCTCAGGAAGCATCTAAGAGAGACTGCCGTGGTTCTCTCCATTCCCGACGTGTTCGGCGCATCACCCAATCAGCTCAATGCATTAGAGGGAATAAAATTGCAGCAGCAACAGTAACTGACCTGATACGTCTAAAGAGAAGGATTCAATCGATTTCACTGAACTGAAGAACTAGAATGGTACAATAAGCAGAAGGCAGCAGTGCCTGGGGTATACAAATCCCGCTTCCTAGTCCTCGTAGATTTCACTATACCATACCATAGCCTTCCAAAGTGGATTCGAACTATTTAAACATTCAGAGGACATCGTGGGAAGTCCGACGTGATTGCTCGTATAAAAATAGACAGTATGGCTTAATAATGTATGTTGGTGTTCATTTATTTATTCAGTAATTGCTTATTCATTTGTAGTGTATGTATTAACTATTTATTTGTATAACATAATAATTATTATTAAAAGCTTGCACAACTTAAGTTAATCCGGGCTAGTGTCTCCTACTTTATATGTAAAGAGGATACTAGCAGGAGGGAGATCCGTTTAATTCAATTTAAACGAATGCTAAAAAGATACAACTCATTTACCTTCCTCAAGCCACACCTTTACACAGGCAGGGCCCGAGGAAGGCGTTAAGCATAAAAGCCCCTTTTGTAAGAAATTTTTAGGTAATTAGCGCAGAGTGGGGGATGGTCCAAAAAAAAAAAAAAAAGGAAAAAACCTCCAAAGTGAAAATATACGAATCACTGTCGGAAAGAATAATCTTATACGTGGTGGAGATTTTTTGTCAATTCTTTTATTGGTAAGCTGTGAAACTTAATGTTTTTCAAATTATTTTTGAACGTAGTATGTAAAATTGCCGGTTCGTATTAAAGATGGAAACAGGGAAATCACACACAGAAAATAAAAATCTTTAGATAATTAATCTTTTTATCTAAAGTTTTGGTTGGAATGAAAAGATAGTGATAGGAGCGGGATTCGAACCCACGACCTTGGGCTAAATACGCCGCTGCTCTAACCGCTGAGTTATCGTTATGAATATCCAATCGGACACCAATTCCCCATCCCCACTTACAACCTTTTGAATTTTCCTTCGTTTTTGCCATTTTTTAGATGTATCCGAGTGGATCGTTTTCATGACAGTCGCCAGAGGCGCATTAAGCCGAAGGTCGTGGGTTCGAATCACGCTCATGACACTAGCTTTTTCATTTCAACCTAACCCTTACATAAAAAGATTAATTAATTGAACAAAGTAATTTGGCCAATAGACCATTAAATATAATGGCTTTAAATAATGTTGAGGTACTAGGTAAAATTATTAGATATGCTGGGTTTTTCATTTTTCAAGCATAAAATTTTGCGTACTTATATAATAGTTAAATGTAATGATCATTTTAATAGGCAACGAAGGAATTTTGGAATGAGTAGATGTACGCTGTTGTCAAGTGGTTTTAAGTAGTTTAGTGGAATCTGTGAGCAATCAATTTTCATTAAACTCTTCATTTAACCTTTACTGTAATTATAAATGATCTTTTGAAGATTCGATCTAACTGATTAAATACTGCACGTTAGTATTGACAAATATAATTGAAGTATAAATTAT
>CM077099.1:25280602-25315146 GCA_039619505.1 Cimex hemipterus
ATAAATTATTTTAGCGTCTCACAAACTTCATTTTTATTACGATTATTTAAGGTTTTTAGTTTATGTGTAGGCATTAGTGACCGTTAATCGATAATTACTGAAATATCGTGAGATGCGGACTGGTGTGATGGAGGTTTCAGATAAACATGTTCTTTTTCGTGCCAAAGTTCAGTTTCAACACGACACGCAAGACGGGAACAATTACACAGAAGACAAACACTTTGAGCCCTGAAGATGATTTCAATAAAAGATCGAAACGTAGGCACGATAAGCACCATGTCTTTCTAAAATTTATTAGGCTTCGTGGTTCAGTATATGATCTTAATTAAATTCAATTAATTAAAGTTTTTAGTTTAGATAAAAAAGTCAATGGCATGGGCGAGATTCGAACCCACGACCTTCGGCTTGATACGCCGCTGCTCTACCACCTGAGCTATCGTGACCTCGATCTACACGGACACCAACTTTCCATCTCAACCGCACCTTTTTGAAATTGGTGAATTTAACTTCATTTTTATTCTGATAAATAAGAAATCGACCAGGACGATTAATGTGTATGGGATCTGGTTTCTGGCCAAGTAGAGAAAGAAGTAGACTCTGACTTCACTTGCCAAGCGTTCCGCCTTTATTAGACCACCACCAAAACAGCATCCTATTTCTCATATTAACATTACAGTATGACTAAAAACCCCGACGACATCGACTACGAGGTTTTTTCGGAGTAGAAGGCCATGATGCGTACCATTTTTATTGGATTTGAATTGGATTGAATTGGAGGAAGAATCCGAGTGATCAAATGATCGACTCCTTTCCATACAATATCCAAATTCAGCGGAAAACATCATATTGTATTATTGTGCTGAGGTCTGAGAAAAGATAAAACCTGTAGCTTGATCGTTTCCGATAATCCCGATCCTCCTATCTTTTTATCGTCCGTTTGTTCGCCATTATTAAATTTGCCGATTTGCCACTTTAATAGAGGTCTCTTTCTGAGATAAAACGATCATAAAATATTTACGTGTAATAACTAGAAACATAGACTTGTTTTTAGTGCGTATAAGATTATTAGAAACCTTTATGTAATTATTTGTTTTTTGAAACGAAAGTGTAGCGAAATTGAAGTTGGCTTGTTATTTAGAAGCACTTAAAGTAAATGTTATTACAATTTTTACGTCGACCGGAATCTATTTTCAGATTGGAAAGGAAAGATATGCAGGATGAGTTTGACTTCTATCCCCTCTGTATATTTTTATTGGGGTCTTTATGAGAAAACCCTGTGATACATATTTTTTTATTTTTCGTATAGTTTCTCATGAGTTAAAACGTTTTGCTTCAACTCTCTATGCAGACGTGATAGGATAGGATCTTAACTATTTCATATGGCAACACATATTTTTTTTTTAAAGAATGGTTATTGATTCTGAATACCACAGTGTAAACCGTTTTCAATTTGAAGCAACACCTTTTCAAGTAAATTTACGAAAACAATTTCCAAACATTGTTTTTTGAAAACACGAAATATTTTCCAACTTTTTCAGCCAATTTTATTTATCGTTTTTGCAAATGACTTGGTAAAAAACTAATCTACTTTAGAACATTTGCTCCAAATTAAAAACCATTTGTACCTGTAATTCAGTATCAAAAATTTCCTTACATAAGTATATTGTTTTGTGGTTTAACACTTTACTGAAATATTGTCGATTATGTCAGAAAATTTATAAAAATATTTTCCACCAATTCTCAATCAACATATGCTTGTATTACACCCAGATCTTGAAAAAGACCCGAAAAAAGATCGAAACGCCGAAAATTAATCGAAAAAGGAGTTTTTCTTCCATACATCTAACATAACCTGTCCTTAATGTGTCAACCACTTTCAAAAAATGTACATGATGAGTGTAATTATTCAGAAATCGTGAGATGCAGTCTGTTGTGACGTAGGTTAAAGAAAAAGATTTTCTTTATCTAGCCAACGTTTCAACCTTTATTGAGATCATCTTCAGCGCACAAAGTGTTTTTCTTCCGTGTAATTGTACCATTGTTGCCAGTCTTGTTGAGAGTGCCCAAGAACCACAAAGAAAATGTTTTTATGAAACCTACTCACACCAGAACTCATCTCACGGTTTCTGAATAATACTTAAAATATTACTTTATTTTGGAAATTAATTAAAAAAAAATTAAATCCCTTGGTTTCGATGTGAAATGTGTGCCCCACACTGAGTGAACATGACACGCAAGAATAGGCACATTACACAGAAGACAGACACTTTGAGCCCTGAAGATGATCTCAATAAAAATCGAAACGTTGGCGCGATAAAGAAAATATTTTTCTGAAACCGCATTCACGATTTCTAAATAATTTTGTAAGAGTACTGTATATTTTCTATCTGTAATAAAATAAAATTACCGGTTGTAGAAACGGATAAAATATTCATCATTTCTGCTTGGACTTATGTTACGTTTAGTGCTATTATGATTTTATAAGGACTAAAAAAAATATAAATTAGAGCTTAATTAATTGCTCAATTAAGCTTAAGGTATTTACAGATTCTTTCCGAGCCTTTCAATACTTTTTTTAAATGTTTAAAGTTCTGAAAAGTGAGTGGTGAAAGGAGATGCAAACTCTTTAAACTTCTCTTCTTTCTACCTTCCGTGAGGCCTAGGCCAATCGATATCGTTTAATTTTATTACCGGAGTTGGCAATTTTGAAGAAATTACTTTTACGACTGAAGTAAAGTGAAAATATGTAATCTTCTGGCAGCGGAGGATCTCAAGTGGTCATTGACAACCGTGTAGGTGAAAAGTAACGTTTCGACAGTTATATGTTTGGAACACCAAAGGATGTTTTTAAAAAAGATTTATTTTACTTTAAACATACAAAAATAGTTACAAGACAGAAAATGGCGAGAGAATCGTCAGAAGGATAGAAATGTTAAATGATGGGGTGAGTGTGGTGTTCAATACTTTCCAAAAGGATAGTTCCTACTCACAGTAAGTTGTTCTGCAACGACCGGATTTCGAGCCTCTTAGCTCATCATCAGGTTGAAGGACTTCTACAACCACGTCTCTCGACGTGCATTGCCAAAGTGAAACCGCTGATACCTCCGCCAACGCGACGTTCCAATTAACAGCTGATTTTTAATGACGCTCAATTTGAACGTGCATTGCCAGATACATGGGACAAAGCGGTAGAGAAATAAAAACGCGAGTAAAAGAACACTTGCCTAAATCGAGCAAATTTTCGGAGGTATCAGCGGTTTCACTTCGCCAATGCACGTCGAGAGACGTGGTTGTAGAAGTCCTTCAACCTGATGATGAGCTAAGAGGCTCGAAATCCGGATCGTTGCAGAACAACTTACTGTGAGTAGGAACTATCCTTTTGGAAAGTATCGTCAGAAGGATGTCGTACGCCTGAAGAACGGGGATAGAATACGCGCTGTTTGAGATAAGCGCTAGGTTTATTTGAAGACGTAATGCAGAGTCAGCTGGGGCAGTTCCTTCAACTCCTAACTGACGACACAACATCGGCGGAAAAATAAAGCGATTGCTTCTCGTCATACGTCATTGTAGTAATTGACGTCATTGTATATTCCATCATAAGCTGTCACAATGATGGTATGAAGCATGGCTCTAGTTAATTAGCACATGAGCAAACATCGATAAATGATGCAAATAAAAAAAAAATTGTAGCCTTTAGAGTTTCGGAATTCTAAATGAACTCAGAGAAAGAAAAAGTGGTGAGTAATGAAGTGTTGATTAAGAAGAGGGAAAAAAGAAAGAAGAAGGGAAAGAAACAAAATTTATTTTGTTATAAACAAACATTTTACGTATTTTTGTATAAAATACAATAAAATACAACGTTGAATTTGTTACTTTCTAGTGGAAGGTGGGTCGTCACGTATTTCACCCCAAATGAACGGAAACTGTAGTCATCGCGGGGCGGTTTCCACCGTCTGTACCGGTGAGCAATAAAAAAGAAATAAAACGCACCACTTTGAAGAGACTTATCCTACCGGCATTTGGGGAGAGCCTTTCTCCATTAAAGGACCGGGCCCTTTGTGCCGCTCTCTCGTTTTACACTTGCTAAACGCAAAGGATTAATGAAGGCCTCTGATTTACATTTCATTCTCCCAAAGGATCGGGCCGTCGGTTGGATTTGTTACATTACTTGCCATATTTAATTATTATTATTCTGTAATTCTTTTTGTAACAATAAAAGGAATTTTTCGACTAATTTTTACCGTCCGCACTACTAAGAAGTATCCAACATTAACATTATCATGAAATTTCGTCTCAAGGCATAGGCTAATCAGCTAAAATATTTATTCCACTTTTCCCGAATTTATAACTGGCACTCGACTAAAGAAAAATCACCCAGACCCACTTCTGAAGAAAGCGAGTAAATGTGTGGTGATTAGTATCCGTTTGTCGATGATTATTCAGATATCGTGAGATGCGGTCTGGTGTGATGTATGTTTCAAAAAAAAATTTTTCTTTATCGGGCCAACGTTTCGATCTTTATTGAGATCATCTTCAGAGCCTGGGATTTACAAACATTGTTTAAATTTAACAAATACATGTAGGATGTGGAAAAAAGTGAATTTATACGATGCAAAAAATATATTTTTTATATGCAATCACAGCATTTCTACTCACTCAAAATGTGTTTTCTGCGCAAGTGTGCTATTCTTGCGTGTCGCATCTCGTCATGAAATCTCCTTTGACACCGGCACCTATGATATTGTCAGATTGTTTTGTTCATCCAGGTTTTGGGGATTTTCGATGTATCAACAGACTATTTGACTTCTGATCTTTTCATATTCAAAGGCTTGTCGTTTAGAAATCTGATCTGAATCATCTGTTTACCTTATAACTGTGTTTTTCTCCTGATTTCTTACTTCTCTTTGTATCCCGTTAAAACTTTATAGTGTTTTTTTTTTCTTGGATGATATATTTAGCTCCAGTTCTAGTAACGAGCGCTTGATTTTTTTTATTGTTGTCTGCCAGAAATGTTTATATCAGAACCAATCTAATTATTTTTGGAGTCTGGATGAGTTTTCCTTTTATAAATGTTTCCAGTGGAGGTAGGGTTAGCAGTATCTGTACCACATTTGATGGAGATTTTGTCATTGATCCTATGGTGCATAGATTTTGCTAGTACTTTTGGTTATCTTAGTTTTCTTGATATTTAGCCCTTACCCTAGCCATAGAACATCTTAGGACTTGTGGCGTGTGTAGCCAGTATGCCATTTCTATTCGTGAAGAGGTACTGAGGGTATTTCTTGTGGTCAAGTCACTGGAGGTGAGTGTCAAACCATTCGTCGAGTTGTCGCGGACGAGGGAGTAAGAACATCATCACTATTTTATTCTTTTCAAATAAATGTCCATTATTGGAAAGCAGAACACCTACCGTCGCAAATACGAGTTGGACTAAAGATCTTAATTCTACCATTATCTGCATTGATAATCTCTGATCCAATTATCCAAGTCCACGATCCGAACATTGGGTCATATAGAAAACGTTGGATCCTCTTGAGATCTGCGCAGTGATGAATTGATTGATCAGAACATGCCTATATAGTCAAAAAGTTGAGGATAGGCAGTCAAAATGATAGATCAGGAACAAAATAGCGAGCAAGTCTTGACGATTGTACTCCCGCCAACATTACTGACATTTTAATCAGCAGGTTACTTGGTTAAACTACTTATAACTTTTTGATTCAGTGCCAGTTAAACTTGTGTTCACTGATTCGCAGACCTTCCGTCAACTGCTTAATACGTTTAGTGTATGTATAGAGAACTACGGTCTGTAGCTATAGTATGGTATGGTGTGGTGAAAAGGATACTAGGAGGTGGGCTTTGTATACCCAGGCTTATTGTACCTTCCTAGTTCCTTAGTTTAGTCAATAGACTCAGTTCTTTTTCAGGTCATTGCTGCAATTTGGTTCCCTGAGTCTTTTCCATACGTTAGGTTGAACCTCCATTGAGCTGGTACTTCGCCTTCGAAGATGATATGACGGGCTGTTTCCTCATCATTACATAGTCTGCAAATGGGATCATCATAGTATATAACCATGTTGTGCAGATGTTTTCTTAGATGTCAGTGGTCGGTTAGTAGTCGCACCACTCCTCTGAGCTTTGCCCTTTCCAATTAAAGTAGTGTTTTTGCTAGTTTTGGTGAGGGTTGTTTCATCATAGGTTTACTATGTCTAGCACTGCTACAGTTTATCTACTTATCTCTTTGTTTTGTTTGGATCCTTCTGCGATGGAGGATTCTATGTTTGTTTTTGATATCCTAAGGATATGTTCGGGGCTTACGTATGGTCTTGCAGATCCTCCTCTGGCCAGCCTGTCTGTGTTTTCATTATCCAAAATTTCCCCTTGCCATGGCACCCAGGATAACATCAAGCTGTTATGTTTCCCCCGGTTTTGAAGGTTTTGGATACATTCACTGACTAGTTTTGATGTAATTGTTTTGTTTGCCAATGTATATGTATAGGTATGTATTTCTGCTTGAAAGACCGAGGTATACTTCCCTAATGAGTGATTGCTCATATTTTGAGCTTGTACAGAAAACGCCTGATCCGGTTACTTCATTCGTATTAGAGCCATCCAAAGTGGAGTTTACAATGGTGTAGCTATATACTGATCGATATGTAAAATGATTTGTAAAACAATTGTAAATAGTTAACGTTAATGGTCGAAGTTATTTTACTGTTTATGTAACCTCATATGTTGAAAAGTTCAGCGTCTCAACAAATTTGATGTCCTGGGTGATTTCTTCGTATTTAATATTAATATTTTTTTAAAGATTTGTTCATAATGTCGTCATTAGATTTGTTAATTTGTGCGATTAATGGATAAATAGTTTGTTCATTCAGATTCCAACACAGCACTATTTATATGAAATAAACAGCCAATATTTTATCGTTGGACTTGTGTAAATACAGATATATTAGAAAAGTTGGAAACGGCTGTAAAAGTGCCATTAATAGTTCGAATGACGGAGGTGCTCAAGACCTCAATAAGAAAATAAAGACTCCATTATGGAGGGAGATGGGAAGAGCGCTCTAAGGCGGGCTCAACTTTGACATAAACGTCTCGTCCAGGTATATTATAAGAGCGAAAAAGTGCAATCTCGATGATTATAATAAGAAGACAGTTCCTCGAGGTTGGAAATAAAAGTTTTATATAAAGCCTCTAACCGGTCGGGATGGCAGTTAAGGCGGTGAAAAACTTGGCCTATATTTATTAGTTAAGTTTCCATCTTCATTTACCAATTATCACGCTACGGCAGTCTCACAGATCTTCATTAAGAAGGGCCCTCGTTTTTCCCAGATTGGAAGGGGGCCGAGCGGAACTTACGAAGTTTGCTGGGTAGCAGGTATTTTGCTACAGATGCTTACGACCCTGAGTCTCATTTCCAGATAAAACCGTCAGTGGTTTTTCTTCGAGATCACACCACTGATATTAATTTTCGATTTTTCGCGTTTTTCAATTGATATTGATTATTTTGACCAAAAATTTTCAAGTGACACATTCTATTTAGTTAGCCATCAATGAAAATGTCACAAAAAAATAAATAAAGTAGTGTTCAAATTGAATTTCTTACAGATTGAAAACTCCTCAAATTTGGAGATGCAACATTATAACAATACCAATCCTTTAGTTGGAATGATTTTTGGTTCATTATAAACGTTCACACAATAAATTATTGATTGGCACTTACGTCAAAAAGTTTTTTTTTTATCACGTCATGATTATTGTGTTATCATTACATCACACTTTCTGATTGGTATGTAATTATAAAATTTTAAAAATTAGTTGCAAACTATTTGCTGAACAATTTAACATTTCAATACAAATGTTTTATTTAGTACTCAATCTCCCGACAAGGTTAATTATTATGTTTACTGCTCTGTTGGTAATTTGCGCCTTGGCATGCTATTAAAATACGATATTTATTATAGCAGAAATATTGTTAACTCACTGTATCATAAAGCCTACTGTTACAAATATCCAAGTGCATTCATAACCTGTGCCAAAATCAAAAATATTCTGTACAAAAGGGGTGACAATAGATTTTTTTAGTGTTTTAGTTTTATGACCGGAAAATTACATTCGTCATCCCCGGCCTTCTCTTCCTTAGCTTTTCATTTCGTTTTCTATCCTAGTCGCGTTTTGAACGTACTAATTGGTGGCGTCGGTGACCGTAACGGTTTAGGTGGACATGGCGCTCATCTCTGTAAGATCAAGGTCCCGGGTTCGAATCCAGCGGCCCAGCATTCAAACCCGACATACTTACAAATGGGCTTTTTCAAAAACACCTGAGGGTTTCTATGACCTCTGCTGTTGCGAACCCTCGTAAAAAATTACTAATTAATTTTCCATCTTCTCCTTTGATGTTGTATGATATGATCAATTCCCTCTTTTCATTAGTTTATTGGTATTGCCGCTCTGTACCTCAAAGTCTCGTCAAAAACAAGATAAAAACATGAAAGTATGGTTAGCATTCACACTACCCCAGGGTATTCGATATCGCTCTGGGGATTTAAGGATAAACCCGGACATTCACGCTAATAAATTACATACACACAACAGATCATTCACACTACCTCCAGTGTACCTAGGAGTAATTAAGAGATAAGACCATCCATGCCCGCATATCAATACATTCGTTACAACAAATAGCATATTTCAAATACACGACGGTACAAATATCTATATAAAATTAAAATTATTTATTTATTGCCCTGACATATTGGACCAACATTCTGTGTCTGATGCCGTGCCCCGAGGCCGCGAATTGGTCATTCGGAACGTCCTATTGCTTTCTTTGTCGTATGTTATTTCATGCTGTACTATGACAAGTTCTCCATACATATTTGACCTTGATCCTCATTTATCTCAACCCCTCGCCATTTCATTTGTCGCCGAGGATCGAATAGATTACACGACATTTGAAAAATAGCAGAAAGGAGAGAAATTCAAAAGGCGGGGTTGAGGTGGGTAGTGTCCGTGTGGATCGAGGTCACGATAGCTCATGTGGTAGAGTATTTAGCCGAAGATCGTGGGTTCGAATCTCGTTCGTGACACCGACTTTTTTATTTCAAATAAAAATCTTAATTAGCTGAAAGATATTAATTGGTCAAAGAGAGCACGGAAACTAGTGAATTTACTGAACATAAACGTGAACCCTGGCAAATTACGAAATTTAAAACTATGGCTTTTACAATAATATACTCTTTCCTTGTAAAAAGAGTTAGTGTTTATGTTCTAGTCCAAAAAGAAATACTAAAATTTTCAAGTGTAAACCATTTTAAATTAAAAATAAGAGAAAATTGAATAACGAAGTACTTTTTTCAACTTATTATTTTATTTTATTCTTTTTTAGTTAATTTCAAATAATATTATAAGAATGAATAATGTGCAAAATTGTACAAAGTAGAAGATACTAACGTTATTTTATTGTAGTTATGTAATTAACGATGTATTGAAAATTTGTCCTTGAGATCAAATCTTGAACCGAAAGTCGTGGGTTCGAATCCCGCTCGTGATACTAACTGTTTCATTTCAACCAAGACTTTTTTTAAATTTCATCTCAACTTAAAACTATAATTAATTGAAATATTAACTACATAAAGAATCGAGAAAGAAAAAATAGGAGAAATAATTATTTTCGTGTCAATAATCAGTGTCTGCTCTGTGCCGGAAATAAATTGAAATAGTTGTCCAGCCGCAAAAAAAAGGCTGTCATTTTTCAGATTGGGGAAAAACATAATTCATCCATTTTGCACTGGGCTCTCGAAAATTACATTACTCCGGAAATAGGAGTACTCTAAAAAGTAATCCACCACTGGCCCTCAGGGTTGTATGCACATCTCCCCGGCTCTTTCTCATTACAGAGCCGGTCTTTTTACTCCCTCGTTTCAGCCGGCAGACGCATTCTTTTCTGTAGTATGAAAGGGCAACCCGTAAGAAGTCATGTTAAAATCCCATCGGAAGATTTGGGCCGGGATCATCCCTACGTGCCCACCTCTATTTCCAGATCTTGCTTTCTCTAAATACCCACAATATATTTTCAACTCGGCCTCTTCTATTGCGACCTTGTGATAAACAGAATGTAGGAGCTCTTGTTGACTAACATTCTCAATATGTTCCATGGTAAAATATTCTTCTTGTTTTATTCGCGGAAAATTCCTTAAACCAAAAATATATGAACTGCGTTTGGAAATAAAAACTACGACTCATCAGTCAGCTGAATCATCGACATATCAAAACTTGTTTTTTCGTGTTTATTTTAGAATAGACTCAGGACTAAGCCGACCTAATGGAGTTTCAATAGCGGTAGTAATCCTTAATGATTATCAGAGGTGAATTGCGCTCAGATCTAACAGATAATTATATCGTTGTTTGTCAGTTGTGCCGTGCCGTTGCCAGCCAACAAGTAGTCCTCTTCGACTCTCCCTACGCCCACGTTTATTATTTGTGAGTCCAAGAAACCTCCGGAGTTCGCAAACTGTTTCGCAACAAAGATAAACGGACGAACACACACTGATAAGGGAATGAGGACGAAACTTGCTCGACCGAGAATTAACTCGGATAACCGGCGATCCAGATGTGTCCATAATGTTCAGCTTCAAGTTATTACCACAAACTTCAATATTTATTATTTCCATCTGTTCTTAGCCTCATCGAGCCTGAGAAAAAAATCAAGTTTTTTTTTAATCAACAATAATTCATACAAACGAGTGCTGTTAATTAAAAAAGGGTACGATGATCTGAGCTTTTAGGTTTGATTACATACGGCTTTGCACCGTTTAACATATAGTTTGCTGTTTAAAGATCAAGGGGGAGTTGTAATTAGGTTTCGCTTGTGTTTACACGGCCATTAGCCTTCTTTTCAACGGTGTCGCTTTACTATCCCATACCACTGTTTTTTAAAATATTCATGCCATTTTAATTTACACCGTCTGAAAGAGTTCTGTAATGTGAAGACTTACAATGGCTTTTTTGGTCCTTCACAGCTGTTTTCAAACATTAGCGAGGAAGCGTATCTTTCCTATCCGTGTATGTTTAGTAGAGTCTGTAAAGTTTTCCTCCAAGTCCGTTCAAAAATACACGTTGTAAAAATAAAATTTCCGATTATTATTTATTCTAATGTAAATCAAATTAAACGGTTTTAGAAAACCATTTTCTTTATGGTGCCAACGTTTCGATCTTTATTGAGATCATCTTTAGTGCTCAATGAGGATCGAAACGTTGACACGATAAAGAAACTGTTTTTCTAAAAGTTACGTTACACCAGACCTCATCTCACGTTCTCCAAATAATCAGCAATCCATACGTTACAACTGGACATACCGGAAAGCTGCTTTTCATTTTCAGCCTACAACTTCTAAATCAAATTAAACAATTCAAAAATCAAATCAAAAATTCATGAGTCTTAACAAAAATTATTGGATAAATAAGTAACACTTTAAATAAATAACTAACACTTGGTTACGCTGTTACTAACGACTATCGCTTCCTCTGATATCGCCACAGCCAAGTCTCTCCTAGGCATCGAGTAAATAACTATCGTATTTCGTCTTGTGAAACAGAACCCCTTTTTTTCAACAAAAGCGGGTTGAAGTTGTTCAACGCATTTTTGAAGAGATGGGCGATGTCCAACTATTCTATTATGTCCCATTAGTGTTCCATGGAATTTTTTCTTTTTCGTTTTTTACAATGGATACCAGGGACTGTAGGAGTTTCTTCCTGAGCACTACGGCTGTACAGCTCATTGTACTATATTCCTGGTTCCATATTTTTGGGGGAGAGGTCGCAACACGAATGTGAACTTGAGCTCCCGTTGTACCAGTGTACTTCCATCGAAGAAACTCATTTTTGAAGGAGGTTGGGACCAAATTCAGGGTCAGTGAGATCTGATACCGCCCCTTCTATTGATAAGTGCCGTGACAATTTCTTTCAATTGCGGCCACCGGTCCTCTTAGGCGTCAGAAAAATTCCAGAGGCGACGGTGGCGATCGAACCCATGACCGGGGGATCTACTAGCCGAGAGTCTGACGCCTTAACCACTCGGCTACCGCCGAAAATAGTCGCCTCTATACTCGATAGCTATTCAGTAGTAGAGAAGCTGATGACGTCTAGAGTCTGCGAAGCAATAAAATTGGACAAAATATCTAAGTTAAACACCGACAAAAAAGAAAAGAAAAGAACGACAGTAAAGTATTTGTACAACCCAATTTTATCCTAATATAAAAACAAGACGATAAAAAAGTAAAAACAGTTAAATTTAAAAATCAAATAAGACAAATATAAAAGAACCAATGAACATAGTGAACAATCTTTATATAAGGTATTTGCTGAGATAAAAAAAGTCAACATCATGAGCGGGATTCGATCCCACAGACCCCCCAACCTTCGGCTAAATACGCCGCTGCTCATGAATTTAATAGTGAACAAACAAATTATGCTGAGTTTTTCTTTCTTCTTGTGCTTTTTTATATTTATGTATATTATATTTATATGCAGTATATACAAAAGTCAAAACACATTATTTCAAAATATATGTTTTGTTATTATCACATTAGTCATAACGTAATTTTAATGTAAACCAAATTAAACAAGTTTTGTTGAGAAATAATGATAATGGTAATCCTTACATCCTCCAAATTGCAGTACATGCATTACGATAAATGCATTTCCGATTACCGCATGCAGTCAAGCACTGTAAGAAGTTGGTGTTGTAACAAGAAGTTGTCTCCAGTGGTTGGAGCGAATGGATGACCGCTTTCAGAACTGCCATAAAGCATTCAAAGATTCAAGTATGATAATGTGATCAATTTGAGCATGGACGTTGATTACATCCCAACTGAATGTCATTGACGGTGAGGTCTGACTCACAGATGGCACATGAAGCAAAGTGCCTTCTCTACATACTGGCGTATGATAGCTACAAACTAACTGGCACTCATCTTTAAAGAGAACAGACCCCATTTTTCAATGAGGTTTTGATTTGCGAATAGACGCCTCGCCGTAATTTGAGGACCAGATGCTGGACCTCTACGGATTAGGCTATTCTCACGAAATCTTCTGCCTGTTTTATTGCGCACCCTTGTATTTTCAACTAGATGGGCTTGACTACCTTTGAAGGAAGCCGTTTAATCGCGGTTCCGTGGTGCGGTACAAGAAATAAAACGACTGTCTCTAAACAAACATGGCGGTCGACCACTACCTTCCCCATCATCAAGACCTCCAACCTGCGGAGACCATCATGGATGATCGAGCACGGAACGGATGTAACGTCACTTATTGGCTAACCTATCTAAAACCAACCTTTAATATAACTTCTCCTCCCGAATTTATTGTTTAAAAAAATAAATAAATAAAAACTAAGTCGTTAACTCAGACAAGTTGGCCTGGGAAAGATGATTTTGAAATTATTTCCATTTAGAAATGTGTAGAGACATGTATAAACATTAAACAGTAAAATCTTACTGACATTTTCAACATGACGCGCAAGAATAGCACAATTACACAGAAGTCAAACACTTTGAGTGATTAGAAATACTTTGATGGCATATAAAAAATATATTTTGGATTGTATAAATTCACATTTCCACATCCTATATTTATTTTCTAAATGTAAACTATATTTGTAAATCCCAGAGCCTGAAGATGATCTCAATAAAAGATCGAAACGTTGGCACGATAAAGAAAATGTTTTTCTGAAAAATACATCACACCAGACCGCATCTCATGCTATCTGATTAATTATTTGCGTTATTTTTAGCCAAAAGAGTACAAAATGATTAGTAACACTCTAACAACAAGATATTAATGCTGTGTTTAGGTTTTAAGTCAATTATTAATTTTTACCCACAGTTATTGTGTAAAGAAAAAAATAAATTCAATTGTCTGGTTTTTTGCATGTATTATATGGCTTAAACATTGGTTAGTTCTATTATTTCAGTGAGTAGGATCGTAAAGGAGGGGTCGGGATTTAGCCCATTATACAATTAACACCTTTAATCATAAATTAGCTGTTCGGAGGGCTCCTTGGCGTAAGCACCGCGTTCATTATAAAGTAAACTATTCCTCCATCCCGGAACGCTTGAAATCGAATTGTATAATTATGAAGTATAACTAATTAACGAATGAATATCTTTGCATTAATACTAATGAATGCAATTAGGTTTATAATTTAAAATGCAGCATTTCACTTTTAAATCATTAGTGTTTTATTTATATCCTTTGTAAAACAATTACGACCGCAATTAGAGATATTAAAATATATTGTAAATTAAGGAATGCACTGAATAATTTATTTTGACTTATTGGCTTTGACAGTTTAAAAGCATATATATCCCTTATTAAAATTCCAACAACAGTTACACAATTAAAGTTACACGTTTACAATTATTTAATAAAATACATCCTTTGCTATGCGTGCGGAGATTTCAACAGTATGAAGCGATAGAAAAAGTCAAATTTAACAGCAAATTGCACATAGTTGAAACCTGTTTATTGTTCTTAGTTCTTCTCGTGAAGAAATTTTCAGTGTTTAGTTAACGTTAGTTTATGACTATTTGGAAATCGTGAGATGCGGTCAGGTGTGACGTAGGTTTTAGAAAAGCATTTTCTTTATATTGCCAACGTTTCGGTCTTTATTGAGATCATCTTCAGGTTTCAATGAAGATCAAAACGTTGGCACGATAAAGAAAATGTTTTTGTAAAATCTATATCACACCAACTCCATCATTCTCCAAATACTCAGCAATCCATACGTTACATCTGGACACACCTCAAAGCTGCTTTTTATTTTTACCTTACAACTTCTTTTTCTGTTGCTGCTACTCAAAACTTATTCCGCGCAAAACAAGATTAACTAAAATCACATCAATTGAGATTGTCCACTTGAAAGTTTCCTGGTTCTTACAACGGCGTTCTTTATACCAAAATTATGGCGTTTTGGACCTAATTTCCAGAAAAACGTTTCCTGTTGGTCTAGTCTGTGTGTAAATTACTTATCTTGCATCAACAGCCAGTACATTTGCTTGTGTTTAGAATTGCTTGCTCTCCCTTAACACAATTATGTTTAATTTAACTTTGTCGTTGAAGCATTTAGATAGCTGTTAAAATGCAGATGTGAAGCGCTTTACCTGAACTCTCCGAATCACTTCTATGGTGTTAGCGGGTTGTGTGTGCTCTCCAAAGCACGAATATATCCGCCAAGGATGGCCTTCAGACTTTGAAGGATGGTAAATCAAAAATAAATTGTATCGTATTGTTCAACTTTTTAAGCATTTTTCAAATGGATAGATTTTGTTTAGCTTTTTATTCGTTAATTATTCAGATACCATGAAATGGTGTCTGGTGTGATATACGTATCAGAAAAGCATTTTCTTTATCTCACGATATCTGAATAATTATCGATTAACGGTCACTAATCTCTACACATTTCTACAGGAGAAGAACGAAAATTATGGGCTTCTATGTACAAATTTCATCTACATACGGACACACAGCTAAATGTATACTGAAGGACATCGCCAACAATGAGAAGAAACTCGCATCGGCCATCAATTAGAGAACTTTTTTGTTGAAGTGCAGACAACACAAGGCCCTGAAGATGATCTCAATGAAAGATCGAAACATTGGCACGATAAAGAAAATGTTTTTCTGATACCTACATCACACCAGACCGCATCTCACGATATCTGAATAATTATCGATTAACAGTCACTAATCTCTACACATTTTTATTCAATTTTAAAAAGTCATGTGTGCATATGCAATCTTTTTTTAATAACAGATTGTAATGAGCTCCAACAGACGTCCGTAAACCATTTTCTACATTCTTTGGATGTAAAGAAGATCCTCCAAAAGTTTTGTAAATAATAAAATATTTTTTATTCAATACGATTCTAAATGAAAAAAAATTGGACATATTTATTGATATAATCAATTTCTAAAATTGTCTCAAAAGCTTCAAGCTTTTTCTTACAGCTAAGTAAATAGCTTATAGCTATAAATATACTTTATTATTTAGGACCTAATGTAGACGGCTCTAAATTGGTTATGAACCCCTCCCCCCACAGAATGCAACAGTTCCACTATTCCACATTGTAATTTTTTACAACGACATAACGCCCTGTACTTTAACGTAAGTGAAGTATGATGCAATTTGCAATGAAAAGCAACGATACTGCAAGAAACAAAATTATTTCAGGGAAACCTCCTTCTGAGAACGCTAACAAAATAGGACAGAAATGTGCCCATAGTTAAAAAATAGTTTTATACGATTTTACTAAACACCTCTGACCTCTAAATAAAAAAAATTAAATTTATATTATAAAGATTGAATATAAATAATAAATAAAATTTATATATACACAGGGTGGGCGACCATGACCCGAGGAGTTAAATGCTTTGGTAGACTAGTACCACATCCCTAACATGTCCGGGACTTTGTCGGCTCACATGTCCTGCATAAACCTCTTGGACGTTCACAAACCCCAAGATTTTGGAGCTCGGGGAGTGATTTGGTGATGTCTTCTCTTTCAAAAGATTCAAATCTAGACCTAGCGTTCTTATCACACTCTGCGAGGTAGTGCCTGCCGTTTCTTCTTTATTTCGCAAAAACGGCAAAAGTCATCTGGTAAACTACCCATTACGAAGAGGTGTCGTCTCAGTGGGCAGTGGCCCGTCAGATTACCTATCAGCCTCATAATTCCCTTAAATTCAATTCAGCAGGTCTGATCGTTTTAAAAATCTCAATCCACAGCCGGGGGATAAATTCCCGGTCGAAAGGAATTGTTTCATGCCCAAGTTATTAATACTCTCTTTCGCTGGGCTCATAGAGTGAGGTCATATCGGTTGTGGCCTGGCAAACACAGTATTAGAGCTTCTTTTGGCCAGGTTATCCGCCTCTTCATTGCTATGGTGTCCTTTAAGACCTGGTATCCAAATATGGGTTACCTTGTTCTCAAACCTCAAATCCTATTGATAAGATCTACAGTTTCCTCCCCCAGTCGTGAGTTGACAAATCTTTTTGTAATGACCTAAAACTAGCCTGACTGTCTGAAAAATTGTAATATATTTTCCCTTGATTTTATTTTCCATAAGTGTTCAACGGCACACATTAATTAATCCTAGATTTCCACCTGAAAAACTGAGGTGTTATTGCCAAGAGGGGAGGAGATGCTGATTCCTCATTTTGGCATGTAGATTTCTGCACCGCGCCCACTTCCATCGATAAGTAATCGATCTGTGTAGCAGTCTGTAACCATGGTCATCATCCAGACTATAATTATAATCACAAGGGGTGACTACCTGAAAGTGCTTTTTCCCCGAAGGGATTTTAATCTTTTTATCACTAACACTTAATAATTCGTTAACGTTAATAGTTGCGAGATTTTCGCGTGACCTACGCTATTGCACTTATGATCCCAGCTGCCGTAACTAGCACAATAGGTTTACCTCTTTGTTGTTAATATTTTTGGAACAGCAACCTCGGGGTGCCGGTGTTTTTGAAAAAAAAAGCCCATTTGTAAGTATGTCGGGTTGGAATGCAGGGCCGCTGGATTCGAACCCGTGACCTTTACCTTACAGAGATAACGCCGTGTCAACGCCTAAACGTTGCGGCCACCGACGCTCCTCTTTTTTGTTATTATATGACGTGAGAAAGTAGAATTTTTGAAATTTTAAAACTGCGTTTTGATCGACGTGGAAAATATCACAAGCAATAAACTTCAAACGTGCCCAAGAAAAGTTTCCCCTACTACTTTGTGACAAAGAAAGTTGTGGCAGTTGACGAGTAATTGTATAATTAAGAAAACCCTTTTCTTTCTTAGTGAAAAGTCTTTTCTTTCTTATACGTCGAATAACATTTTCCACAATTTACTCCATTTAAACAGTTAAAACTTTATTAAATTTTTTTTTCAAATTGTAATTAGCCTTTGTATAACAAAATGTGTAAACCAACAGCTGCACAAGTACTTATGTGATGCGGTGAAAGACATGGATGGATGATCAGCTCATTGACAGTGCTCATCCCGATCAATCATGCGATGTTCTTCGAGTCTACGTCTACATACTCTTCACATCATTCTCCGGTTATAATATCCACCGGGAATTAATTACTCTCAGCTAGTTAAGCTCTTTGAAGGCACTTACGTATAATATTTTAAAAATTAATGATTTCTATCTCTGTGATTTTATTGCAAACGATTTCCTCCGGTCCAATTCATGTGAAACGGATGTCATTAACGACCGAGTCAATAAACCATTCCTTATTGCAAACTTATAAAAAATTGCGTTGTTAATAATAGTAATAATTAAGCTTCGAAACTACATTGAATTGAAATAAATCTGGTTCGTTTTTGTTGAAATTGCAAGGTTATATCAATTTTTGTCGTTTGTTTCATTCTTGATCTTCCACCCCGCAGCTCCGGCCTATTAGAAGCGCTTCGCTTTCACTCCATCTTAGTTACTGGTCACGATTGTGAAAATAAAATACAAAGCGACCTCGGGGTTGTAAAAATTTATTTCTTAAAGTGGCATTGAAAATCTGGCATAAGAATAATAATGACAAGGCGCAGCGCCGGTTACGGTTAAGGAGTTGACACGCGCTCATCCCAATAACGTAAAGTACCGAGTTCGAATCCATTACACATCGGCCGACATTCTTACGAATAATTATTCAGAAATCGAGAGATGCGGTCTTGTGCGATGTAGGTTTCAGAAAAACATTTTCTTTATTGTGCCAACGTTTCGATCTTCATCGAGATCATCTTCAGGGCTCAAAGTTCTGTTTTCTACGTAAGTGTGCCATTCTTGCGTGTTGTGTTGAGAATGCACCCTGATTCCCTTTTTTGAAACCTACATCACACCAGACCTCATCTCACGATTACTACACAGAAAGCAAACACTTTGAGCCCTGAAGATGATCTCAATAATGATCACAACCGACATCAACATCAAAGCTTGGTACGATAAATAAGATGATTTTCTGAAACCTACATCACATCAGACCCTATCTCACGATTTTTGAATAGTTATCTACTAACAGTCACTAATTACCACACATTCGAATTTCTCAAAAACGCCGGCACCTTAAGGGTTTAAAAGTTGCTGTTCTTCTGTGTAATTTTGCCATTTTTGAGTGTCGTGTTGAAAAGTGCCCCATACTGAGTGAAGAATGGCTCAATTACACAGACGACCAACACTTTGAGCCCTGAAGATGATCTCAATAAAGTTTGAAACGTTGGCCCGATAAAGAAAATGTTTTTTGTAAACCTACGTCACACCAGAACGCATATCACGATTTCTGAATAATCATCGTCTAACGGCCACTAATCACCACACATTCGTTCGAATTTGCTTTTTTCAAAAACGCCGACACTTTGAGGGTTGAAAAGTTGCTCTGCCATTAACAAGCTAACCTTCGTCAAAATAATAATAACAGTATAATAATGCATTATTACAAAATTCAAATCACTTAACCTATAATAAAAAAACATTCTCCAGATCCATTAACCTGTTTCTTTTATACTCAAATTCAAACCAATTTATTCATTTTCAGTGATGTTAAACAAATTTGAAGAAAATTCTAGTTTGTCATTTTAGCAAATATCTTTCACAATACTTTCAATCTATTATAATACACATAATTACAACACTATTATTGGGAGTGTTTAGATCACGCGCGTTCTTTCATGAATGAGATGTTGTTTCATTTCAAATGCAAACCAACAATGACGTCTGCCCGTTAACTTTCACAATACCAAGGGTCGTACTTGATTGTTTGTTGTTGGTCAGTGGGCGTGTTGCAGCCCCTTCACCAACTAGTTTCGGTTTATACACGCCCTTGAAATAATTAAGATCAATAATTAATCAAGATTCTTGAACCATTAATTGTGAAAGTTCTTAAAGCGTGATATCATAATGTGGATTTCGTTGCTGTAAACCATGATGTTAAAGTTGTTACCCTCGTTAATTTTACCTAGGGGGGGGGAGCTAGGTGGCCAGCAGCTCGGTGGAGAAGGGGTAGGTTAGAGGACGGGAGTGGAGATCGGGGATTATGTTGGGCGCCAGTCGTCCCCTTTTTGGGCCGAAAGAGGTCCAAAAGTGGAAGCGACAATGTTAACAATAAAGGGGGTAGTAAATTGTGTGAGGAAGGGAAGGAGAGGATGGCAACAGGGAGGTAGGGAGAATAAAAATTAAGAAGGAGGAATTGTGGAGAGGAAAACAAAAAAAAAGAATCTAACCGCAAGTCGATTTCGATCTCCGAGCCCTCGAATACGAGTCGTGGCCTATACCACTCGGCCAACTGGTCTATCTGCCGAATGTCTCTCGTGGCCTTAGTAATCCTTCGATTCTGCTGTATCGCAACGAAGAGGGGCTCAATATTAAAAAAAAACCTTTAACTGGATCACAAGTCCTTCACAACATTTATTTATTCAACAAAAAAAAAATTATATTCCTTCAAATTATAAAAAAAAACTGAATTAAAGTTCCCGAAAACAACAGAAAAAGAAGGTCCTCACCGACAGGAATACAGAGAACCACACACTAAACAGTCTTAACAGGCCACTTGTCTGCCGTCCGTTCCTTTCTTCCTCTTTCTTTCTTCAATAAAAAAAAACCAGAGAGAAAAGCTCCACTCTTTCGCGTGGTCCGCGTCGCCGTGCGTCGACCTGAACTGACTCGTCTCTCTCCTCTTCTCTTCTCGGTTCCGGTCCCCTCCAAACCATAGAGCGACGGCAATTTAAATTTTATCCTTTTTTTTGGGGGGGAAAAAAAAAAGGGGTAACAAAGTCCACTACGTACAGTTTAAATTAAAAATACATCTTTCATTTCATTTGAAATTTATTCATGCATTAATTAACTACGATAAGCAATATAATGTTAATAGCGAAATATAACTGAGTCCTGAACGGAAAAGTCACTCACTACGGCACTCAGATGTATACCTGATGTATGTATACTCACTATCACTTAGGATAAGATCTCGGGGTCATCGACGGTTCAGTCGGCATCAAGTATGATCAGGAAGTATGGCTGAGGAAAGCTAATTTTCTAAGGGATTAGGAATACCTATGAACGAATAGTGGAATTTTGTCTCTCGACTTGATGGCGTATCGTTGAGTTGGCAGGGTTGCATTGTCATATGCAAATTTTCACAGGAGAATGAGATCGCGGGAATGTTTGTAGATACCAGTAGTAAAGGATTGAACCAAACACACGACTTTCGGAACACTCTTGCTCCGACTTCAAGTACGGGCGATTGGGAAGAGCCGAATGTTACTCACAAATAATTGTCAGCAAGGTAGTAGGATAAGGTAGTGTGGAAGATGCGTATGAGCTTAACAGCTCCTAAGCATGCCAGGCCAGATCAAAAAAGATAGGTGTAATGGTGCTGTTTCCCAAAGGACGAGGCGATAACTCCATTGTGGTGACATTGTTGAACTGTAGAGTGTTGATGCCAGAAACCAAACTTATCAGGGATTAAAAGAACGTGATAGGACGGAGCTGTACAGATAGGAAAGGATAACGAGGCCAGGTTTAAGAATTTGTTGGAGAATATTTTCTGATTATGATGATGATGGTGATTGCTTGAGCTTTTATGTCCCAAGCAATGCAGCCTTCCGGATTTTGCACTTTCCCAGTTTCTTCGTCGACTGACTGCCGTAGATACTCTTCTTTTCCTTTGGTTATGTGTCCATTGAGCGAATGCTTCTTGTTGAAAGATGATATGGGTGACTATCTTTCTTCTCATTGCATCTACAGGAAGGATAATCATTGAATACTCCCATGTTGTGTATATTTTTTCGTTTATTGCGGTGACCGCTTAATAATCCTATCAGTCCTCGTTTAGGATTAGCCCTTTATAATTGTAAAAGTGGGTTTTCTAGCCTTGGTGACAACAAGGGTTCATCTCAACAAAAAACCTTAGCTTTAAAGAATAATTAATCGGACTCATTTTGTTCTTAAAATGGTCAATTGTTTGTACGTACAAAATGAAATTAGTCGGAAGGAATGCAATTCATGTAAGCGTAATTTTTATTATTTAGTTTAGGCTGAAAGGAGCGAGTTATTAACGGCGGAATTATTAAGAGAAGGAATCGTTTATAAGAAAATCAGTGGTAAAAACAAAGTTTAAAAAACGGGTTGCTTGATTTCCATCCATTTTCAATTAATTTAACGTATAAAAAATCGCGTTGTATGAAAATCATTAATAAGATCCTGTCTTAGTGATTAAATTATTCGGAAATCGTGAGATGCAGTCTGATGTGATGTAGGATTCAGATAAACATTTTCTTTATCGTGCCAACGTTTCGATCTTTATTGTGATCATCTTCAGGGCTCAAAGTGCACCTTCCTGCATAAATGTGCCATTCTTGCGTGTTGTGTTGAGAGTGCACCTTTCTGAAACCTACATCACTCCAGACCACATCTCACGATATCCGAATAATCATAGACTAACGGTCATTAATCACCACACATTTATGTTTAAAATTAAACTGATTTCTGAGGAAATGAATCGCTTATAAGAATTTCTGTTCTATTTGCCCAAGAAACTAATTTAGACAATGCGTTTTTGTTCTGGACAGTCCTAAGAAACCAGGAATAATAAAATCCTTACATTTTTTAAATATATTTACAACTACACGAAGCTAACCTAAGTAAGTTTCAGTGATGTGAGCCGTTAGTTCACTTGGGGTGGAGATCACTTGGCAATTGTCCTTTGCCGATGTTAAAACAAAGTTGTAAAATAGCCAACGACGCTGTTTGTAGCTTCTTTTTACCCAAATGAAGACGGGTGTCGGCATGCATTTTTATTTAAAAAGTATCGACCGTTAGAAAAAAAAATTGCCCAGAGTGCAAGTAAAAAGGGTATTCATTGTTGTAAAAGAATGGACCAGATGTACTAATCGTCGCGACTGTAAAGGATTTCGTCCCACGTTTTTGCCTTTGTTCGACTGGGGATCGAAGCCCGATAGCCGGGCCACTTGGAGCCACTCAATCTGCGAAATGGCCTCCATTTTTCTGCCGCGGAACGGCCATTAGCAAAACCATAGAAATAGAGATGGCCATCATTACAATATTTTCTCTGCCAATAAAACCAACTTTTTGTTACTTGTGTTGAATCGATGAAACTCTCTTTTTCGAGGTGGATTTTTTTTCCAATGGTTAACAAAAACTGTTTAAAAAAAAAAGGAATTACAACTGTTCAGATTCAATCTTAAAATTAAGAAGGAATGATAGAACATTAAGTAATATAATGCCGATTAATCAGAGAAGTTATTTGGAACTCTACATTCATATAAATAGGTCAGCTATCAAGGCGTAAACTGTTAATATCAATCCTCCCACATAGAATGTAACTGTATCAGAAAGTCCAATATCTATCTCAGAATATTGCCATTACGAAATCCTAACCCTTCAGATTATTACTAAATTACTTTCGAATTGCTGTACAATTACACGATTAATAGATAATAATTAAATGTTAAGTGTAGAATGTAATTACACGCTAATATTTACTTTATGCAATAATAATAAATCGTTCCACAACGTAATTAGCTGAAATAAGCTGCCAACATGGACAGTTCTTTTTATTTGATTGTTTATTTTCGGGTTAATTACTTTAATTCCGCCAGGATTCCTACAGGGATAAAATTCCGGGCTGACCTTTAATGGCTGTTGATGCAATTCAATTTTCTCAAGTCTCTTTATTGGCTGATTAAAAAAAATGCATCGTTCGTTTAATGATTCTTTGCCGTTACAAAAATATTTTTTTTTCTTTTTTATGGCTGATGCACTCTCAATAGGCTTTCGTTTCATCGTCATAAGTGCCATTTCATTTCTTTTTCTGCAATAAAATTTCCTTTCTCCATGCTTCAATAAAAAGTGTATCGTTGAGGATTTTACATGCTACAGAAACTTTGGTTTCATTAAACTTATGACGTCTGACTTTACGTCTGTTTATAAAAAAAAATTAATGTATTAGTCTTCGGTAGGAATGAGTGTGGTAATTTAATTTGGCCTCCTTATTACAAAACTCAAATGATTTAAAAATTATTCAGAAAAGGTCACTAAATACTCTTTTTTCTGCAAGCCTTGATTGAGATTAAAAAAAGTCAGCGTCACGAGCGGGATTCGAACCCGAAATCTTCGGCCAAATATGACGATCCCCTCTCAGACACAAACTCTCCATCTCAACCTAAAAACGTTGGAATTTTTCCTCTTTTTCCCATTTTTAACTGCCGTGTAATCAGGATTCGATTCAAGTGGCCACAGGGAAGTGTTTCATCTTTTACTTATTAAATAAAAATCCATTTACGCTTCAGTGGTCAATTCACCACGTTACTTCTTTCAATTAATTATTCTTTTTATGTAAGGTCTTGGTGGAGATAAAACATGCAGGGACACAAGTTGGATTCGAACCCACGACCGTTGGCGAAACACGCCGCTGCTCTACCGCTTGTACTATCGTGACTTCACATAGAGTAACGGTGTACCAAACCTAAGGTCGTGGGTTCGAATCCTACTCTTGACACATTTTATCTCAACTAAAAACATTAATTAATTGAATGATATTAATTATTCAAGCGGATTTCGAAAACTAGAGGATTAATTTAATTTTTTCACATTGCATACCTTCAAACGGTTAGTCCGGTGTCCGAGAGGATCAAAGGCACGATAGCTCTAGTGGTAGAGCAGTAACGTATTTAAATGAAGGTCTTGAGTTCCAATCCTACTTTTTTATCTCAACCGGGACCTTAAAAAAATTAATTGAAAAAAGTAATTTTGTCAATTGACTACTAAACCATAAATGGTTACATAAATAATATCTAATGTTTACATTTGGTTTTACACATTATACACCGTGTGGTGATTAGTGACCGTTAGTCAATGATTATTCAGAAATCGTGAGATGCGGTCTGATATGATGTAGGTTTCAGAAAAACATTCTCTTTATCGTGCCACGTTTCGATCTTTATTGAGATCATCTTCAGCGCCTGGGATTTACAAAGTGTACATTTAATAAATGCATGTAGATTGTGAAAAAATGTGAATTTATACAATGCTTTGATAAAACATTAAAATGTGTGTATAAATTTATTTAACAATCGTGAGATGCAACACACGATTTCTGAACAATCATATTTTACAACCGCATTGAATTGGACTCCTTGGTCACTCGTCGTCCTCCTGGTTTCTCTCTATCCGGGCGGAAGATTTTAAATGGTTTCGTTTAGTGATGCTTGAAATTCTATCACAACTCGTCTCAAAGGTGCCAGGCGGTATTTTCGTGCGCTGAACTGTTTTACATTTCCACCTGCAGAGCCAATCTCTCATCCACGAAATGTGCTTATAGAATTGCCCGTGCTTTGAATGTATCATGCATTGATCCATTTCTTGACATTCTACCAGGCTAGCGGCCTTTTGAAAGATAGATTTTTGATTTTTTAAGAAATAATTTGGTTGTCATTCTAGAATCGCTGGGAATTTTTGATTTATTATTTTAACGAAGATCACAGATGAGGGCAATTAGCAAGAAAACATGCCTCATGCCTTCGGATATATATCACTGTTATTTCTGTTGATATATGCTCTCAATGTTTACAATGTTCGACATTGTAAAACATTAATAATATTATAATTAATTATTTTAAAAATGTCCCGATGGAAGGGTTATATTTTCAGAAGGCTTGACGAAGAAACTGTTTCCTCCTTTATCAGGCCCCATCTGTGATCGTTTTTTAACGATAGCTAAGGAGACTTAGCTAATTAAGACAACAGAAATCTTATTTTCTAGCCTGAAATTTGTCCAAATTATTTAGCTCGGTAAAATCGGTTTAGCATCATAGTCGAGATACTATTTTCGAAAGATAAAAATTCACGACCTATCATCGAACAATTGGAAGACAATGAAATACGAATCATGCCGTTGGGTAGCCTCCGTACGTGGAATAAAGCCCCATTTTAAAGATCACTTTGCAACCATAAACCCTATTGGAAAAGTGGAACGCCAAGTGGGAAAAAAATATATACAACTGTACAATGGTTAGGGAAAACTGATAAAATTCGTCATAGATTTTGACGTGCCTTGCTTGATCTAATCCCTAGCATAGAGCTTGCATAATTTCTCCCATGTTCGTAGCAACTCATTGGGCGATAAAGGTTTCCTTATTTGAATCCTTACATGTAAGGATAATCCTTCTTTAATTTATAGGATGAGTCTATGAACGGTTTCCTTATTTGAAATTAATTTGAACATAGTATGATATCTATCCAGTCTATCATGGTAGAAAGGACGTGATGAACTTTGAAAATCAGGTAAATAATTAAATTCACATAGTTGTTATTGTAATAGTACATACATATTAATAATAACTGTCAATTACGTAACGGAGATAATTGGGCGGTTTAGACAAAAAACATTGTTGCATTGCTGATCAGCTAATCATTTATTTTACATATTTATTTACATTTAATGAAGGCCTTATAACGGTTAAACTAATGTTTAGAAATTAGTGACCGTTAACGGATAATTATTCAGATATCGTGAGATGCGGTCTGGTGTGATGTAGGTATCAGAAAAACATTTTCTTTATCGTGCCAACGTTTCGATCTTTTATTGAGATCATCTTCAGGGCTCAAAGTGTTTGTCTTCTGTGTAATTGTGCCATGTCGTGTTCAGAGTGCCCCACACGATATGGCACAATTACACAGAAGACAAACACTTTGAGCCTTGAAGATGATCTCAATAAAAGATCGAAACGTTGGCACGACAAAGAAAATATTTTTCTGATACCTACATCACACCAGACCGCATCTCACGATATCTGTATAATGGTTAAACTAATATTTCAATTGAAATTGCCACTTTTGTATATGTTAAAGTTTCATGCTGAAAGTGAATATTACGTTAGGCAGGAGTCATAACCATAATTGCTTTATCTATGTTACTTTATCAATGTGCCAATTGTAAATGTTTCTGCCGTTAACTCCCAGGTTTTATTTCGGTCCGGATAACTTTTTACCATTTTTTTAAACGAATTTTTCCTACTGCCCCATCTACTAATCAAAAACTGATGAGGGTGAACCCTCTTCGCCGGTAAACCTTTGATCAATTCCTTCACGCTTCAAATATACGAAATAGGATTGAAGAATTGCATTTTAACGGGAAATTGATCGGAAGGATCAAAAGGACGCCCTTAGTGGCTTATCAAATTTATAAATAACGATTTCGTACAAAATGTGTACGGCTGTGGGACCAAATTACATCCTCAACCTATCCCGTTCGTATAAATGTTAATTTTTCACTAAACATGTATTTAGTTTGGATAAATATTTGAGTGAACTTTTCAAAATAATAATTTTGTCAAATTGGGAAATTTTTTCTGGGTCTCACCGCTCGGTTGGTCGGCCTTTGAATGATATTATTTTACTGTATATGTTCAAAATTAATTACTACCTACTACTACTAGTACTACCTAAAAGAAAAATTTACTGGCACATCGGCGAAAATTTTGGCAATGATCGACATAAACTTTATTACATATACTCCATTCTGGTTTTCTACCAGTTCTTGTACTTGGAAGCTAATTTCTGTCTGTGTTGAGATCACGTCTATTAAGTTGTTCATTTTGCTAATGTTAATATTTTAATAAATCCTTTGTTTTTGAATTGTAACCGTTAATCGATAATTATTTACAAAACTTGAGATGCAGTCTGGTTTGATGTAGGTTTCAAAAAAAAAAAACATTTTATTTGTCGTTTCAACGTTTCGAGCTTTATTAAGATCATCTTCAGGGCTCAAAGTTCTGTTTTCTGTGTCAGTGTGCCATTGTTGCGTGACGTGTTGTGACTGCACTCTGATTCACTTTTCTGAAACCTGCATGATTATTCAGACTTTTGTTTGAATCTATAAAATATATTTTGGCACCGCATAAATTTACTTTGTTACATATCCTACATGTATTTGTTAAATTTGTAAATTTGTAATCGTATAAGCAAAATAATTAGGTTTAGATTTATCAGAAAAAAAAAACACAAGCAAGGATGGCACAATTACACAGATGACAAACACTTTGAGCCCTGAAGATGATCTCAACAAAGATCGTAACGTTGACCGGATAAATAAAATGTTTTTTTGATACCTACATCACACCAGACCGCACCTCACGATTTCCGAATAATCTTCGACTAACGGTCACTAATCACCACACATTAGTCATTAAAATTACACGGATTTCTGGGGAAATGGATCTCTTTTAAGAATTTATGTTCTATTCGCACGTTTCGATCATTACTGAGATCATCAACGATTTTGGAAAAATCTGCGAATCATCCACAGCACTCATTTAATTAATTTTAATAAATTAAGTGAATGTTGATCTTATACTGTTTGTTGTTGTTAATTAAATTCTTAGTTGTTTTTTTGTCCGGGAATTCCGTCCACTAACAAATTATTACAGTTAGGTAAACGACGTTAAGATGTTATACCGAGCGTTTGCTAACCTGAGTTGAAAAGGATGAAAATGACAAACCGCTTTTTCATTAAAGAGACCTTTTAAGGGCGCAAAGTAGAAGAAAATAATTTACAAGCTGTAACCGTTCAGCTCAGTTCAGTTCCCGTAAGCCTGCCGTGTATATTCATTAAAGGAATTTAAGGAGAGTCAAAGAGACCGCAAGCAATTCCGGCATTCCTTGTGGTCGAATATTCGTTATCAATTCATGCAGTTGTTTTGTTCAAAGGGCAGGGAACCCTTTGCGGCCTCGACTCGTAAATGTTTTAGTGCGTCGACGCGCCCGGTTATTTCTACACGGTCATTGCTAACCGCCGGTACGGCCTTTGTTTTTTTATAATAAATAATAATAATTTAACTCTAATGACTACAGACATTATTCTATAGGCCCCCCATGGCATACCTGAGGCGTTTTACCACTTTTCACTAGAATCGAGCCATAAAAGCCAGGAAGTAATTATTCAAATTACTCATTCAAAACGTTCCCAAAATAATTATTTCAGGCTTTAATTTAATTTCAGTAAATAATAATTAGCGACAAATAATCGTTCATCACGCGTAAACAAACGGGCACTTAATTTTGGGCTAATGTGTCTAGCATGTCTCGCATAGTTGAAGGGTGCAATTCCTTGGCACTCGATATGAGAATCACGCTTGAGCAGAGCGTCCCCTGTTTCTAGTCTTCAAGAAAATAGGGTGTTTTTATTGTATATCGTTCCGGTAGTTTTGTGTATCTAGCGTATTCTATGCATGTGAATGCATTTATTGTGTGTGAGCCGATCGTAGAATATTGAGTAATCCATCGAACCTCAATTAGGATAATTATGCTAGTATTGGGTGTATAGTGTGAAGAAGGACTAATATGACTAAGCACCCTAAACTTTATAACCAAAATATTAGCCATGTTCCGTCTCTCAAAATCCATGGAATTAGTATACTATACAGGGATATAGCTAAATATCAGGGACAGACAGATGCCAAGCTGAGATGGAAGGAATGCATGAAGAAAAAAAGACAGAAATAAGATGAATGAACTGCCATGATCGGACGCTTCTCCAACCTACCTACGTAAAATAAAATATGATTACATGTACAAACAAGTACTAAAGCCTAGTACAACAATGCAAAGGCAGAGAAGCCGATTTACTACTCGCTCCCATTCGCTTACTCACGCATTCGAGGGACTATTCAGCGTAATCATCGCTCCTGTGAGGCCGGGGTAGTAACGCTGGCCATACGCAAGTTCACGAAGGTCACAAATAGGAGACCGCCTCTGATAAGTTCCCGCCAAGGGCGCCACCACTAACCACCACGAATCCACTCCCAGTGTGTCTAGGGCTAAATTTGAAACAATTTAGTCACCCCGTAGCACAGACGGCCGTATAGGCCCCCGTCTATGCAGGTAGGATCTAGTGCACTAGCCCTCGTGTGACTCCGCTAAGGCACCCGCCGCCCATGCCGACCCTGGACCTACACGAGTACACCTTGTGCTTTAGAAAGGTTGCCACGCCATCTGGGTTGCACCATTATTTTGTGCCCGGATACCAAGGGTTGAGAGAACGGGTTGTGGATGAGAGGTTCGCAAAAGCAGAGGTCATATAAACCCCTCAGGGTGCTGGTATTTTTGAAAAAAAAATTGCAAGTATGTCGGGTTCGAACCCGGGATCTTTACATTACAATGATTACCGCCGTGTCAACGTCTAATCCGTTGCGGCCACCGACGCCCCTACTTGTTAATTATTTGCCAGTAAAGTATTACTTCCTAAAAATAGTAAATATTAATTTTGAGGTGGGATACAAACAGATTTTTATAACGTGTTTACTTAATATAATTACAAATTGAACACTTAAAACGAACGGCAAAATAATTTTAATAGGCCCCACCTTTCTCCAGCTCAATTAGAGTCCATTTGTAAGGTCGAAAAATAATGGGAAAAATTTCTTTCTTTCCATTCTTCTTGCCAGACCATACCATCACACATCCTCAACCAACATGCCTTTTTGAAAAAAACAAAAAACATTTCTTCTTTCTGTTGGTGGTAAATATAGTATACCCAACTGTCACGGCTGTTTGGGGTTAATTTCGGTCACATTACAAAAATAGGATTTTTTTCTATCTAGTTTTTTATTTTCCTCATCTGCTTGTACGAAGCACCATTTACGTTTTATTAAGTTGGCCGACACTCCAGCTCTTTGAGCTTGTCAAGTTGAGAATTGCAGCTATCTTCAAAATTACTCGTTTTTCATTGCTGGTTAAGACAGATGACCTACCACGTATTTTATCTTAGTTTTTGGACTATGTAAATATGTATAAATAACTAACTTAATCCGTCCATGGTTCGAGACATTTCCGAAATATATTTTCTACGATTATTTTTTGAGTGTTGAGAAAGCGACAAACAATTGGCAAGTTTCATTACAAACGTTAAAATCGATAGTAGCAACATAATGAGTTCCGTAACATAGTTTACACCTGGATGTAAATATTATTTTTATTTACAACAGGTGTACTGTCATTTTAGTTTACTTTAAAATCAATATTTCAAGGAGTTAAAATTTTATTGGCCATCGAGTAAAAAAAATCCGTTAAAAATGAGCAAAATTGTCATTTATGTTTAAAAAAATTTAATGCAGTCTATCTATCTTTGTTGTTCATGACTTTTAATTGAAGATTTGTGGGATTTAAAATTTTCATCATGTTGCAATGTTTTAATAAAGACTAAATTCAATTTTTTTCTCTCGCTATTCTTTAGTTCTTGTTATCGAGCGGGCCCAATTGATTTTAAATAGATTTGCCCATAGGTAACTGAACGGGCATAATTGAATATTATGTTTACGCTCTGTGTTGGAGGAGGTATGAGATATTTGGCCCGAGTCCAGCATTTATATCGAGCGAGGTTCTCCTCGACGAGGGCGGAGGTCCTTTCCTCCTCGCAGCTGAACTTTCTATCAGGCGGACAACGGATGTTCCCAGGGCAACGATTGAACAACTCAACAGACGGGAGGATTGAAGAGATTGAACCACCTTTAGAAAATCACGACTTCCAATATCACATAATCAATAGGCTCCACTTACAATGCGCACCGGCGATTTCGGATGAACGTTTTCGCCAGGAGAGCCGATGAAACTTATCTCCACGAAGCCAGGCTCTCCTCTTAACACTTTCTGGAATATCGTGACGATTTTTTTATAGCGTTTTTATTACGGAATGAGTTGATATTGACGACCGTGAACGGAAACCAAATCCTGCACCATCCCATTGTGTTGCTCATTGTTAGTCCCATGACACGATGGTGGTAATGTGACACGGTTGTAATTATCAAAAGTTTAAAGAGGTGCGACGGGATTTTCCTACATTACCCTTTTCACTTGCAATAGCTGGCATGTGAACAAAAGTATATCAACTCCGAGAAAGCTTAATTTGGTGAAACGTTGTCCTCGCTTAACGTGTCGGTAAACAGTTTTCTGCCCTTGTTGCAATAACAGTAGGGAAGTTCTTCAACACAAAAGTCGGAAAGCTTGAATCTCTTGTGTTCCGGGTGTATTCAAATAAGTTAAACTATGTGTAAAAGGGAGCAGCGGTGACGGCAGCAGTTTTGCAATTCGAACCCAACATACTTACTGGAGTTATTTTCAAACTTCTCTCAGTGGATGATATGACCTCTGCTATTGCCAAGCTCCGTCAAAAAAGATAAACTGACAACTGAAGCTGTTAGTGAGTTCGCATAATTTACATCCTTTAGAGTGTGTGGTGATTATTGTTGATTATTATTGTTAGTCGATGATTATTCAGAAATCTTGAGGTGCGGTCTGGTGTGACGTAGGTTTCAGAAAAACATTCTGTTTAAATTGCCAACGTTTCGATCTTCATTGAGATCATCTTCAGGGCCGGTGATTTACAAACATTTTTTTTTAATTTAACAAATACAAGTAGAGTGTGGAAATAGTGAATTTATAAAATGCAAAAAATATATGTTGAGATTAGTGATCGTTAATCGATAATTATTCAGATATCGTGAGATGCGGTCTGGTTTGGTGTAGGTATCAGAAAAACATTTTCTTTATCGTGCCGACGTTTCGATCTTTTATTGAGATCATCTTCAGGGCCTGGGATTTACAAACATAGTTTACATTTTGAAAATACATATAGGATGTGGAAAATGTGTTTACAAATTCACTTTTCCACATCAACAAGTGTTTGTCTTCTGTCTAATTGTGCCATTCTTGCATGTTTTATCAAATGTTTGTAAATACCGCATCACACAATTTTTGAATAATCATATTATACAACCGTAGACGCATTGAAGGGCCTGGAAAAATGTGAATTTATACAATGCAATGTATATATAAATGTTTAATCAATTTATTCAGAAATCGTGAGATGCGGTCTGATGTGATGTAGGTTTCAGAAAAACGTTTTCTTTATCGTGCCAACGTTTCGATCTTTATTTAGATCATCTTCAGGGCCTGGGATTTACAAACATTGTTTACATTTATCAAATACATTTTGGATTTGGAAAAGTGAATTTATACAATGCAAAATATATTTTTTATATATTCAACTAATATATTTCTACTCACTCAAAGTGTGTGTCTTCTGTATAATTGTGCCAGTATTGCGTGAGCTCTGAAGATGATCTCAATAAAAGATCGAAACGTTGGCACGACAAAGAAAATGTTTTTCTGAAACCTACATCACACCAAACCGCATCTCACGATTTCTGAATAATCTTTTCGAGTGATAAAGAGTCGACAAATCACAGACCATTAATAAATTGTTTTTTAGTTTTTACACTCATCTATCACCGATTTTTGTTCCGACTGACTACATAATTATTCGGTTTCTCCTCTTTTATTCAATAGTAATCTTTATAATTTCAGTATAAATTATCATATTTATATACTTCTTTCTCTTATCGAATCTTGTTCTTAAACTCCTCGTGGAAGGTTAAAACCCTTTTCTCCCGAGGGGCTGGTTTAGAGGACTTGCATAAATTACAGTTTTGAAGTTACGTTAATGAGAAATTAATGGTTATGTGTAATGAGTTCGGTGCGGGGCGTTTCCTCTTGAAAAGGTTTTTCCAACCCTACAGCTCATTCCGCCGCCCACGTTTATCAGTGGGCGCACCAGTCAATAAGCTCTCATTTTTAATTTTAGTTCCTTTTAACTGCTTTACTATGTTTTTTTTTATATTTAAACAATTTTCCATTCAAACGACATTTGCCTTAACGATTAACAATAGATTTACGAAATTTTTAATTATTATACCACCAAGGGTTTCCCCTTGAACTAATCTTATTTAACATATTTATTGATTACCCTTGCAATATATCGCTAAACTAGCTCTCTTTGCCGATGTTCGGTTTTTCTAGAGCCTCCTACCTTTTAGTTGTTTTTTAAGGGGGCCCGAAACTGCAGAATGACATTTACTTTCTTCTTCGACAAATTATTGGGTTGTCCGGAAAATAATGCAAGATTTTGGTATTAAACAAAAAAAAAAAAAAGAAACTAGTTACTTTAAAGCAATGTTCTTTAATCAAAATAATTTCCCATACTCTCAATACATTTCTCCCAACGTGTTGGTAACTTATTAATTCCGTCTGAGTAGAATTCAGAATTTTTAGAATTGATAAAGTCAATAAATGCATTTTCCAGTTCCGTTTGATTTTTGAATATTATGTGTTGTAAGTAGTGGTCCAGGTGTCTAAAAAAATGGTAGTCAGTAGGCGAGAGGTCCGGAGAGTAGGGTGGGTGAGGCAAAGTTTCATAGCCAAGCTCCAATAATTTTTGTGACGTTACACGTGACACATGTGGTCGAGCGTTGTCATGCAACAAAATGGGCCCTTTCCGATTGACCAAAGAGGGCTTCATTACTGCCAATTTCTGATGCATGGTATTAATTTGGTTACAGTATGATTCAGCATTGATGGTTTCGCCAGGATTTAAGAAGCTGTAGTGTATTAAACCAAATGAAGCCCACCATACCGTAACC
>CM077099.1:25315246-25397684 GCA_039619505.1 Cimex hemipterus
AGCGTTGTCATGCAACAAAATGGGCCCTTTCCGATTGACCAAAGAGGTGGTCAGCGACGGTCGTTTTACTGACTTTGAGTTGCTCTGCAAGTTCTCGAACAGTTGTTTTGGGGTTTTCTTCCACCACTGATCGCAGAACATCATCATTAAGAGAGGAAGGCCTTCCACGACCTTCTTCATCTTCAAGGCTGAAATCTCCCTCCCGAAATTTTTTAAACCACCTTTGCACAGTGCACTCATTAACACAACCCTCGCCCCAGACTTGGTTAATGTTTCTAGCCGTTTGGGCTCCGCTTCGGCCGAGTTTAAACTCGTAAAAGAAAATCGTACGAAATTCTCGCTTTGACATTATAAGGATGACTGAATTATTTCCAAGTAGAGGAATGCTACAGAGGTAAACAAACAATATCATTTGGAAGAGGATTAATAAGTGTTGACATTCATACAAATGAGTAATCCTGTAAACGTAAACAGAATATTTTATATAGATTTTTTTTAATGAAAACTTAAAATCCTGCATTATTTTCCGGACAATCCAATACAAAAATAAAATGTTTTCTACCACAACTAAAACTGAGTGAGTATATTTTACCGCAGTTAAAAACGGCTGAATATTTTACCGCATTAAATAATGAATTGATCAAAGTTCAAGTCTTACGCAAAGTTTAATTAACTTTCTCGCAAGAAAATTTCCAATTCCCAATTAGAGGATTGGTTTTTATACTTTTTAAAAAAAAAATGGATTAAGCAAATTAAAACTGTGATTGAGTTTTGTCACGTTCGTAATTTGTCAGAGGGAAGGACGCGCAGTAAAAAACTGAGTAGAGAACAGATTGAGAAGTCACAGTTGAAAACATAAGATCATTTAAAGGGATTCGATAATTGGTTTCTTTTTTTTTTAAATTGAGTTGATCTAAAAAAATTTATTTAACGTTTACTTTTGATAGAACTTGAAGTGGAGTTCATGGAGTGAGTTACCAAAGTCACTGGGGCACCATAATTGAAAAGACAGGGACGAAAGGTGTGAATCTGCATTTGTATGAGCATATCAAATTCGACGTGCTTTTCATTGACATCATTAATATTTATCAACAAAGTTTGGATAAGACATGGAACGCATGAAATAAGCGTACACATCCCTCTTTGCATAAGATGGTTTGATAGAGATCCATTATCGTGATTTCATTTTTAAATATCATAAAAAAACTTTATTTGTGAGCTCTCCTTTTGAGAGGACAAATACCGAAAAAAATTTGTTGACCCTACATTGAATACAGCATTTTGAGAAATAAAAGTTAAATAATATAGAACAGCCTCCTCTCAGAGGTTTAAATTGATTTTTACAACAGAAGTTGTGAGCTTAAAAATATTTGTATACATTACTAAAGTAAAGAACAAACAGGTTAAAACAAATTTCCGGTAGCAGTATACATACAATTTATTATGCTATTGTCATTATATGTAATTTTTAAATAAGTATTTTATTAATATGTTATTTATAATAATTTCTTTTTTAAATTACCTATGTTCAAAAAATTAAATATTTGATAAGATTTTATATCGGTGTTATTGTGATGAATGAATCTTAATACGGCATTATATACATTTTTCAATTAATATTGTTTATGAAAAGTATGGGATGAGAAGAAAAAGTCAGCGTCACGAGCGGGATTCGAACACACGATCTTCGGTTAGATACGCCGCTGCTCTACCACTTGAGCTATTCCGAACTTCGATCCTCTCGGACACCAACTCCCCATCTCAACCCCACCCCTCGAATTTTCCCTCATTTTTGCTATTTTTTATCTCAACCAATGCCTCACATAAATATTAATTAATTGTAAAATATTAATTGGTCAATCCGACCTAGAAATCTAATGGTTTTAATAATTACACTGAAATTTATCTTCACGAAAGCTCCCCGGGGTCAGTTCATTTGTCACCGAGAATCAAATAGGATACACGACATTTGAAAAATGGCAAAAAGGAGGGAAACTTCAAAAGGTGCGGTTGAAATGGGAAGTTAGTGCCCGAGGGGATTGAAATCACGACAGCCCAAGTGGTAGAGTAGCGGCATATCAAGTCTAAGGTCGTGCGTTCGAATCCCGCTCACTACACTGAGTTTTTATATCTCAACCTAAAACCTTAATTAATTGAATGATATTTTGCGTAGTTTTTAATGGCCTTTATAAGTTGTGAAATTTGTAAAAACAATTACATTCGAAAATCAGCCGGAACGTCGTGGTTTTACTGATAATATTCACGAGAAGAGCATATTCTCGCCATCGTTCGCTGAATGTTTCGATCATGCATGATTTCTATGTTTCACCTCAAATTCAAAATTTCGTGTCGTAGTGTCAATTTAAACTTCACAAACAAAAAATTTCAAAGAAAATTCAAGAGCGGATCGAAGTCACGATAGTCGTAGAGTAGCGGCTTATTTAGCGGAAAATCGCGGGTTCGAATCCCGCTCGTGATACTGACTTTTTTTATCTCAACCAGTAGCTTTAATAAATATTAATTAGTTGAAAAAAATTAATACGTCAATCGGACCACGAACTGTAATGGATTACATACGTTGTTCTACTGCTTGGAAGTGTTTACTTTAGGGGAAAAAATCTTATTAACGCATTTATTCTTATAGTATATTAGAAGTCGTTTGTAGGTAAAGTTTTCCGCTCATAAACACGATGACTTGAACACATTGAAAATAATTATCTATCAATATAAAGTCGTTTTTAATGCATTTTATCATAGTGTTATTATAGTATTTTGTAGAATTGTAATTTATTAGCGTGAATGGAAGGATTTATTCCCAACTATCTCGAGGGAAATCGAGGACTGTGGGGGTAGAGTGAATTTAATTTATTAGTTTGAGCAGCAAAAGGGCAAAAGAAAAGCGATAGCTGGTACTAAAAGATATCTTAACTCTGCTGGAGAAAAAGAAAAGCAAATTAATGGAATTAAAGCTCGAGAAAGATAAGAAATGAAATAGAAGTGCTGGCGATGCCCAATGTAATTTGCCAGCACTAAAACTAAAAATCAATCATTTCATCATTGATGTTTTTTAATAAAATATCATAATTATACTATATGCGTTAACATTTTAATTGACTTAGCCTATATATTGTGGTTAGTAGGTTAAAAGAAAAAAAACAAAAAAAAAACAAATGTTAATCCTCATTTTTTAATAATCAATATACTTGAGAAGATTACTGATTTTGTAAACAAACACCTTTTCCTGACTTTTCTTCATTTTAATCTTGTCGTATTCTCTTAAACGTAGAAAGATATGTTGAACCAGAAGTTTGCAATATTATTGAGAGAATGGGTCATCGAGGTGACCGCTAACTCGCAGAGGAAGTTGGCGTTTCCCTGAGGTGGGTTTCCCTCGCTTAGAAAGATTATGAACCCTAGCCAATAAGAGAACTGGTAGAGGGTTCTACCTGAAGAACATTTATGACAAGTTAGCCTGGCATCGAAGCCTCTTTGGGACGACCTGCAGGGACAGCCTGCCACCAGCAGCTCAGGAGAATAATGGTACTGCGAGCGCCGAGAAGAAAGCACCAATTGGAATGCCGTTATGTTTACCGATAAGTCGCGCTTTTGTGTATTGAGTCTACCGAGAACAAGGCATGCGTACAATGGCCCAATTAATGCTCTCTTCAGCGCAGTTTGGAGAAAGCGGTGTAATGGTGTGGGCCGGGATTTACGAAGAGGATAAATTCGATATATATTGTTGAAGGCAACATCACCGTAGATGTTATAACCAAGAAACTATCGAGGAAGGTACGCCCCTGAAACCAGGGATCTAATTGGCAGTGATTTTCGATTTCTGGCTGACAATGCCAGACCTCGAGGAGGAAGATTTGTTCATCCATGTTTAGAAAACTTCGGGATTCCCATCTGACTATTCCTTGTCTTCACACCTCAATCCCATTGGGCACGTGCGGGATGAGTATCACTGTTTGCTTCTGCCCTGCAACAAATAAGTGTCGCGTTGCATCATCATGCCTGACAGCTGTACAGAGATTTTAGCTATGAAAGGTACATGGTATATGTTTAAAAGAATTATTGTGTCTAATAAACAAAATTATGTAATGAAATCTTTATTTTGCTATTTTTCAAAATTCTTTAATCAAATTTTTATTTGAAAAGAAATATTATAGAATTAATGAAATTTATGATAAAAATCTTCCGAAAAGTAAATATTACAAACTTCGTAATACCCTTTTCATATTTGAGCTGGCTATTACAATGAGTCTTTGGCAATGGTTATTTAATTTTTCTATTTGACGATTGACATTGACGGAGATGTGTTCATGGATTTTCATCTCTCTTGTTGCCTGGGAACAATTGACTTTCGGGAAAGAAGTCAAACATTCATAAATGGTTCTCTTAAGGATATTAATCTGTCGGGGTCAAACAAATGGCCCCAAGAGGCTAACCGCTTTTGCGTTTGGTCTTTCCCCTCGTTCAAGAACAAGTACATCGGCCAATAATTTGTAACGGCTCGAGAGATATCTAAATGTTTGTAGTGTTCAAGCAACTGAAATGTTAACAATTTCTCTCTCGATCTTTTAACCAAAATTATGTAATATTTTTTATGTAAACATAGAATGATATTTGACGTGTTAAGAATCTTTGAGAAGGAAATATTGAATTAATCAGTAAAACAATTATTCTAACCTTTTTGATTTAGTTTATAAATAATACATTGCTCCAAATTTGTTTATTACAAAAAATATAATATAAAATGTGTTGTAATTCCCTCTGTCACTTCCGATTAGAGAAACGAACTAATTATCTATTCTCCATTAAAGGAGCGTTCAACTTGAGCGCATAGTTCACAACTTCATCACTAAATTCCTCAAAGCTACCAACTTAGTCACATGCAGTCAGGCATAAGAAGACATTGTAGCAGTCTAACTGTATTAACTTATGTCTAGTATTTTCGATTTTAACAAGGATTTTAAGTCATTCCTAAATAGTAGCTTTTTTTTGTTTGCCCAGCACATGGCTAAATTGACGTGTGTATTACCTGTTGGATCGGAAGCAGACTTGAAATTTTGTTTCAAAAGCTCACGATGCCTCTTCTAAGACTTTTTTTGAATGGTCAGATTGCATTTCAAATAAGCTGGCGAACTAAATCGAATTATCGAAAATTCATAAGGTGGGGTTGAGGTAGGAAGTTGATGTCCAAGTGGATCGAGGTCACGATAGCTCAAGTGGTAGAGCAGCGGCGTATCTAGCCGAATTTCGCTCGTGCCATTAACATTTTTTTCAACTCATCTAAAAACCTTAATTAATTGTCATTAAAAAATGTTGTTTCCTGCGGAAAAAACACTACATAAAATAACTAATGTAAAAAAGACTCAATTCAATGAACTTTATCAATAAAGCGATAACCCTGTATAATAAAACGAATTAATCTTACTTTACAATTTTTTATTTTTAGTTTGTTATTAGTAATTACGTTTTTTTTATATAAACAAAAGAATTAGATTTAGAGTTATTAAAAAAACGCAAGGATGGCACACTTACACAGAAGACAAACTCTTTGAGCCCTGAGGATGATCTCAATAAAGATCGAAACGATGGAACGATAAAGAAAATGTTTTTCACACCAGACAGCATCTCACGATTTATAAATAATTATCAATTAACGGTCACTAAAGTAAAAATCTCATTTCAATGAAATTTATCAATAAAGAGATCACCCTTTTTGATATGATATTTTATTACTTTAATATTTTTATTTTTAGTTTGTTATTAGTACATAGTTTGTTTTGAATAAACAAAATATTTAGATTTATTAAAAAATGTGTAGAGATTAGTGACCGTTAATAGATAATTATTCGGATATCGTGATATGCGGTGTGGTGTGATGTAGGCGCTCTGAATACGACATGCAAGAAAGTTTTAACAAGAATGTCAATGTAATGTTTAATGGTAAAAGTACACAGAAGACAACCACTTTGAGCCCTGAAGATGATCTCAATAAAGATCGAAACGTTGGCAGGATAAAGAAAATATTAAAAAATATTGTTTCCTGTCGAAAAACCGAAAATAAATTAAGAAAAGTAAAAAGTCTCAATTCTATGACATTTATCAATAAAGCGATACATATTTAGATAGATATTTTGTATATTCCCATAACTGAATTTTATATTTATTAAATACTTGGCGGGTTGGAATTGGTCGATTGAAAAGCTTGGTGGGATTGTGTGAAAATTGAACTCTTTGATCCACCTGTGAAGGAAATGCGTAACCATTTGAGCGGCTATGCGGCACGGATGTCTTTTTTTGATGCCGGTGTTATGTGGGGTAGGCCGTTTATGCGTAAACGCCGTGTTACCATCGGACCCTTTTTTGCGCCCAAACGAATTGCCCACAATCCAATATGCAAAACATGCTATAAATTTTACATACAAACTTTTTCTTGCCAATTCAAATTATGGGTCGTGTGTATTGATTAACAATCTTAGTAACCGTAATTCATAATTCAATCAAATTTCATGTCCTTGTAACATGGGCTTCCGTGTTCCTATTCTGTCGTAAAAGCCCTTTTTGTTTTGTTCGCTGAGAAATTTTACTCTCACTACTACTTTAGAAACTGACAGGAACTTTAGGAAGGCGCACATACAAAAAAAGCATAACACATCAAGATCAAGTTACAAATAAAATTAACAAATCTCTTTAAAGGCATAATTTACTTAAACATGAATGCGTTTGGTAATTAATCAATTTAATTAATTTTTTAAAATTTAAGTATTTAAACTTGACAATTAATTAAGGTTTTTAGTTGAGTTGAAAAAAATTTAATGGCACGAGAGGGATTCGAACCCACGAACTTCAGCTTAATACGCCACCGCTGTACCATCTGAGCTATCGTAAAGGTTGCGAGTTCGAATCCCTCTTGTGCCATTAAATTTTTTCCATCACAACTAGAAACCTTAATTAATTGTCATTTATTAATTGGTCAAGCGAACCACGAAAGTATTGAATTAATTATTTAAAATTTTTATTACGAAGTGGTATGAATATCAGTTGCGTGATAAAATAAAATACTCAATCACTGTTGCTTTCATTTCGATAATTTAATTGTTTCAAACTTCAACCCTTTTGACAACATAGTCCACGTCTGGCGACACGATGGAATCCCAGGGTCTCTCGATTTTTAATAACGTCACTCAATTTCCTACCGTTTCTGGATTAAAATGTTCTTTCGATACACCAATTTTTCAGTGTCTCAGCTGGCTCGGGCCAGACTTTCTACCTCGTTATTTTCTATTTTTTTCTCCCTCGCCCGTTTCCCCCTAGGAGTTTCCCATTTCTCAGATCCCGTTCGACTGTCGAATGCATATTTTGATAAAACTGTTCTATTTGGCATTTATCATTGAATTTTTCCCCTTCTGTTCACTTTAACTCTAGTAAAAACATTGAAAAGCAAATATATAAAAACTATAGTTTTGCATATTTGTTATAAAATGTTTTTTTTGTTTTTTTACTGCAAGTTGAGTTGCATATATAAATATAATTATAACGAATATGAAGATTAGCAAACTACATAATACATGATAATATGAATTAAATTAACAAATTTTTATCCTTTGGGCTATGGCTAGAAAGTTCATTGCTTTTATACTTTCCAAAGCCCAAAGACGATTAACAAAACAATAAAAATCACAAGAATTATTGTACAAATTGAATCTTACGGTTTGGGAAAGAAGGATATTGGAATTATATAAAGTCAAGTAACATCCTGCCGGTATCGACTAATAATGGAATTTAACTTTGAGATTATTACTGAATTACTTTCGAATTGCAGCCTAATTATACGATTAATAGATAATAATTAAATGTTAAGCACGGAATATATTATTGACAATTTTTACTCCATGAAAAACACTAAATCGTTACAAATCACAATTAACTGCAATGAGCTGACAATTAAACATGTACAGATCTTTCCTGATTGGTTCTTTTAGGGTTGATTATAGTACATTTTAATGGACAAAATATCTATAGGATCAGGAGTATTTCAGGGATGACGTTTGGAGCTAATTTTTTTCTCAATATTTTCCTTTATCCTTTATGTTTAGAGGTCTATTGACCAAAATATTTTTTTCGCTCAATTATTCTTTTTATGTAAGGTCTTGGTTGGAATGAAAAAGTTAGTGTCCGAGCGGGATTCGAACCCACGACCTCCGGTCCGATACGCCGTTGCGCTCTAACCGCTTGAGGTAACGTGACGTCGATCCACACGGATAACTAGCAATCACAACTGCAACCTTTCTTCCCTCTTTTTTGCCATGTCGTGTAATCAGGAGTCGATTCTCATCGACTTATCGGCCATGGGGAAATCGTGAAATGATATTTCTTTTATTTATTAAATCCATTATCTTTAGTGGTCTAATGATCAAATTACTTCTTCCAATTAATTATTATTTTTATGTAAGCTCTTGCTTGAAATGATGAAGTTAGTGTCTCGAGCGGGATTCGAACCCATGACCTTCGGCTTATAATCAGCTGGTCTTGGGTCGCGGGTTTAAATCTCGCTCATGACAATAATTTTTTCATTGGTGTTAATTCAATTAATTTGAAGTGTCTTTATTGGTGGATGAAAAAAATTAGAAATGCATCTTTCCGTCTATTGATATTGTGGTTTTTATAAAAATACATTTCTCGTTGTTATGATTGAGACTTTTATTAGGCTTTCGTTTTATTTTCATAAGAGTCGATTTATTTCTGTTTTTTGCAAAAAAAAAAGCTTCCTTTCTCCTTTCGTCAATAAGCAGTGTACGGTTGAGGATCGATATATGTGCTCAATAGGGCATACAGAAATTTGGGTTTTATTACTATTGTTCATGCAGAAAAATTATTGCTTCAGATGGGTCAGAGTATTCTTGAATATGATCATTTAATTTGGTCTCATTACAAAACCCATTAAAATTATTTTGAAATAATTCAGAAAAAAGTTACCAAATACTTAACGTTTATGTTTGACTTAAACTTCACTATTTATCCACAACGGCCGATTATATCCCAAGGTAAACATAGGTACCTGGTACAACCAAAAACGCCTATATTTGCTTTGGTTACTTACATTATGTGGTCTTTCCTAAATTGTGTTTATAAAACCACGCAACTTAGTTAAAATAAATTTTTTTCATTACATAATGAAAAGGACATTTTACTGAATTGTGAATTTTAATTTATTTTCATTTCTTTCTACTTCTTCTTCTGTCCTGTGGTTCTTATTACTATTATAATGTTTTGACCGTCCAATTTTTGAACAATTGACATTTCTTTTACGTCTAGGTCATATCGGCCCCCAACCAAGTCTATATTTTATTTACCCTTTCAAACACTACATACATGCAAATAAGTACTTTTTACTCCTGAGACCGACCAATACTCAAACTAATCTATATTGGGGTCGTTGGAGTACTTTTATAAATATTCCACCATCGACCCTTAACACAAGCTCATACATTCTCAACGTTCGAGGGGAGTTGATGAGTTATATTTCACCTTCACCACTCGCCATTCACGCTAATAAATACATGCACTCAGCCAACACTAGAGATAGATACAATAAAAAATCCCAATTTCTTCTAGAAAGCAGAACAGGAAACCCAGAAACCCACTACATTGTTCGAGTACCATTTTCAGATTGGAAGCCATGCTTACACGCTCCCTGTAAGGAGCCATGGCATGACATGTTTCCAGTATGTGGGACACAATGAGCAAAGTTTCTCTGCATAAGGGGCATCTGCGCCCGGCTTTGGCCCAAGAGCAGGTTCCCGTGGGTCAACCGCGTATGGCCGATTCTTAATCGCGTAAGGACGATTCCTTGTTTCCGGCTCAGGTTCTCAGGGACATGCTGTTTGCTTACAAATAAGTTTCGCATTTAAAAATCAAATATTACCTTTACTATCTTAAAAATGTTGTTCGAAAGAAATGACACTCAGTTTGTTCGACAAGTTTTTGAATTCCCAATCTAGAGGACGGGTTGTCGATAAGTAGCTCTCGTTTTACTACGAAATGCACTGTTTTTGAAACTGTAGGTTTTGAAATTAGAACAGTTTAAAAGTTTTTAAACATGATGAAGTTTTATAAAGATTGAATTGTAAACTTAAGTTGGAAATAAAAAGTAATTATAAAGCACTTACTTGCACAATTCGTACAAGGAGAATTATTCATAAATTCGACTGTAAATCCAGAGTGAAAATCCGCATGTTACTGACAGGATTAAATTTTATCTATGTGAATCAGTGTCTAAAGACGAAAGTTTTAAGCTGCATTTTGAAATTTGTCGTTCGCCTAGACTTATCTTAAAAAAATGGGAATATAACTTGATCCAGTTTATTGCACGTAAATAAAAGAATACAAGGGGAAAAAATTTAACTCATTGTTTCAGTAGGCGAAGTGACAGTGTTAACTAATAGTTTTTAATTCAGTCCAGAGTGTTTTAACGTAGGCAGAATAAAAAAAAAGAGCCCTGTTTTATAAAGGTTAGAACCGGGTTGCAAGGGGCACAAATGAAAACAAGCTGCAGGATAACAGCCGGTTTCATTTACGACCGCAAACATTTTGCTGAGGGACAAAGCGGCCCGGGGCCCGGCAATTATTCAAGAAGATTAAAAAGAATGCACACTCGCAGTAAAATTGCATTGTGCGGGAAGAATTGGGACGTCCGGGGATAGTAGTGAGTCGAGCGAAATCTTCATAAATTCCGGCCTTTAATCTTTTAAAACTCGCCTTTTCAAACAAGCCGGACCAACGTGCATGCGCCGTCCCAAAGTGCCACTAGAGTTTTTATTGCGGATCTAAAAAATAGAAAGGTTTAGAATATTAAATGAAACGCTGGGCAATAAAAAGAAAGCGCGACCATTAAGAACAAAAAAACCGGTGTCAGCGGTACAGGCGATTTCACAAAAATGAGGGGGCCAAAATTTAAATGTTGAAAATAATTTATCGCATCAAAACGCTCATTCAAACATAAAAACACCATGTTTTATTTAGACCATAAAATTAAAAACCTTGATACGGAAGTCTTAACGCCTAGACCAATTGTTAAATTGAAAAAAATTAATAAATTATTATTTTCCTTAAAAAATAAACGTGTAACTGCAGGTTCGCATTTCTTAACAAATTTGATATTGTTAACAGCTTCAATTACAAACTTTTGTGTCTGATACTAAACTTTGATTTAATTAATTAGTTGGGTAGGCATAATCTTTTGTAATTCACGATAGGTTTCAACTCAACGAAATTTAATGCAAATATTAAATTTACGTCAAACGAAATGAAGCATAGTACATTCTGATTCTTGGTTTTAAGTGAGTAATAAATGGATCGGCTTTTAATAAAATATAAAAGATTGATAGTAATTATGTCTTATTTATATTATCATCGTACAAATAAATGATTGATAATTGACAATTACAGATGTCCATTATGAGTTTTATTTAATGGACAACATTAATATTGTAACATTAATGGAAAAAATTAACATTGTTTAGATTTAATAACTAATTTACATATCGCTGCTGTTTTTTATTTTCCAGCCTGCTCTCTTTACAGGCTTTTACAGTTATAAATAATACAATATATATATATTTTTTTTTTAATGTTTGTTTTTTGTTTGTTTACAACTGCATTCTTCGACGCAACAAGTAAACAGAGAGTAGTTACATGTAAACTTATTAAAGGCGGCGTGAAAGCTTGAACAATTACCATCGGGTGATGGTAGCCGTTAGTACCTCAATATAATGAGCGAGATGTATTCCTGTTACACAATTGCCACCGATGATAATACAATATGATTTTTAAATTACGACATTTTACATAACATGGTTATTCAGAAATCGTGAGATGCAATCTGGTGTGATGTAGATTTCAGAAAAGAATTTTCTTTATAGTGCCAACGTTTCGAGCTTCATTGAGATCACCTTCAGTGCCTGGGATTTACAAACATTGTTTAAATTTAACAAATAAATGTAGGATATGGAAAAAAGTGAATTTATACAATGCAAAATATATTTTTTACATTCATTCAAATTAAATTATATTTTTTAAAATGTCTAATCAAGCCTTCTTTCTCTTTGATGCTTTAACATTTTTAGTAAAAAAACAAAAACAAACAGTGTTCTCTTTCTCGCATCCATAATAATTTTTTAAAAAATCTTTTACCTTTAGCTCTATTTTTTCACTACCTATATGACTAATCTGCTCATAGCCTTCAAATTGCTTAACATTCCTCCATTAAGTATTCATGCATATAATTGTTAAACATTGTTTAAATTATACAAATACATGAATAAAAGTGGCAAAAAGTGAATTTATACAATACTAGAAATATTTAGATTCAATCAATGTATTTGTACATATTCAAAGCGTTTGTTTTCCGTATAGATGTGCCTTTAATGTGCGTCGTGTTGAGAGTGAACGTTTTCGGTTTAGGTAAACTGGATTTTGAAGAAATGGATAGGGAAGTTTTTTTTATAAGGTGTCGGCTTCTTTGAGGTGAAAGTGGACAATGGGAAAAAATTGGTAATGGCCTGATTATCCTTTTAATATTATAAAGAGGGGGCTCATTAGGGAAAGAAAAGCCAAATTGTTGATGAATTAGTCTATGTAGAAATGTTTGATGTGTGGAATATAATAAATGTTTTATCTGTTATAATAAGTGTGTTGTGTGATGTGATGATATATATATGTTATCGATATTGAATTTGATTAATTATTTTAGCGTAGCTGCGACTGAGTTTACATGTATCTGTTCTGTAATTGATGGTGAGTTTATCTTTGTTGATGTAAACCATTTCTAAAAGCTTACTTTTATTTATGTTTTGTTCTGTGTGTAATATTTTTCGATTGTTGAAGTTGAAATTGGGTTGGTGTTCAAAGAGGTGGATAGCTAGTGTTTTTTCCCAATCATGGATATGTTGCTTTATTCTCCCGTCATACCGATGTAAGTTGCCGGACTACATTTGAACAATTAATTTTTCAGGTTATGCCAGATTTATTTCTTATTGGTGTGGGATCTTTAATTTTGGAAAAAAAATGTTTGAATTGTTTTATAGTCTTTGAAAGCAATTTTAAAGTTATATCTTGTTTTCTATTAGTATTTATTTAGAAATCGTGATATGCGGTCTGGTGTGATGTAGGTTTAAGAAAACCATTTTCTTTACCGTGCCAACGTTTCGATCTTTATTGAGATCATCTTCAGGGCTCAATATAGATCAAAACGTTGGTACGATCAAGAAAATGTTTTTCTGAAACCTACATCACACCAGATTGCATCTCACGATTTTTGAATAATCATTATTAGTAATAGTATATGGTGTTAGAGTTGAGTTGTAGTTGTTGATTATTCTGATGATTATGTGTTTATAGTAGTGATTGTTGTGGAGGATATGTTTGTATATCTTTACGTTCTTGTGGTGAAATGATTCATGGCTTAGGGTAATAATTCTGTGAAGCAGTTTATTTTTGTATGAAGATTATGGTGTGATGCAAAGATATAATGCCTTCTAAAATTACCTAGCATTGTACAAATTCATTTTGTTCCACATCCTGCATGGAGTTTTTAAATGTAAACAATATTTATAAATCCCAGTCCCTGAAGATGATCTCAATAAAGATCGAAACGTTGGCACGATAAAGAAAATCTTTTTCTGAATCCAATAAGAACATATGTCACGATTTTCAAATAAACAATAATTATCATATGTAAGGGTCTGATTGACCGCGTTACTCTAATTAAGCTTTATATGCAAGGTTTGTAACAATGAAAAAGTTTCTGTCACGAACTGGATTCGAACCCACGACCTTCGGCTATATTCACCTATATTCATTATGCTCAGAATCAAATTAATTAATTGTGAAAGTACGAATTTCTTTACAAACTTATTTTTGTAAGTTGATCAATTACATTTGTTTTAACTTTAGTATCTGTCTCTTATCAATGCTTAGCGTCTTGTAGTTTTAAAATTTTTATTTTTATTTTAAATCTGATGGGACTACAAATAAAATATTTACTTTTAATTACATAGTAAGTGTCAGAAAGGCACATAGTGAACGTCGTTTTGTGGGTAAGTTTATTAACAAGTTGCTAATATCTCTGTTTCTTTCTCACACTCAACCCTCTACCTTTCATATACAACCATACATTTTATTATATTTTCAAAGTGTTGTAGAATGTAAGAGAATTATTTTAATAAAGTTTATGGCTAATTTGTAACCCATAATATCTACGATACGAACAATATTTTCTTTTATACGCTCGGTACTTTTATTATAAAGTCTAATGAGAGTCAAATGTATAAAAACGAAGTGAGTTAAATTTATGTAAATCGATTTTATAAGTTTTTTTAAACTTAAGATTAAACGGGACGCTCGCTCTGTTGCAATTCTAATTCCTCTTTGGGCTTGTTTACATAAAAAGGCGATTAATTTCGCGGTGTCGGAAATTACAGCAAAGTTTTATCGCTGGCCCGTTTTGAGCTCTGACATTTTAAAAGACAAAGGCGTTTAAAGCACTATCGAGTTTGCCTGAGGTGTAGTTTACATGCTAAGTTAAGTGAGAGCCGTCGGGGAGGAACCCGTACTAACTCGCGAGATGCGGGGGGGGGTGGTTCTGATAGTGTTACTGGGGGCCGTCCATTAACCGATATCTCAGAAGGAAACCCTCCGCTACCCTCTTGGGAGCCCTTAAAGGGCCCGGCCGGGACTTAGAGCAGGTTAGCTGTGAAAACCTTAAGGAGTACTTAATGAAGTGAGACGACGTATTCCCGCCCTTTGTTCCACCAGCGGGTCACGTTTCCAGCCCGTTTCATTAAGCCTCGACCCTCCTCTGTCACGAATGGCGCCTCACACCTATATTGTCGTGTCACTCACTTCATTTAAGCCCTCCCGTCATATTTTCCCCATTTTCTCCTCATCTCGTGACTTCCCTTTTAAACCAAATAAGACAAATTGGTTTTTATACTTCCTAGAAAATTATTACCGAGCGATATAATGAAAAAAATTATCTAGCATCTTAATGAATCGGCCGAAAAACTATATAAAAATAAGAACATTATTTTGGCATGTTCGAGCCTTTCGCCCTGTTACTATGTACTGATAGATAATTCATTGTTATCACAATTTACATTGTTCCCGGGGTCATTTTACATGCTTTTAATTATATCTATAAATTCTAGTTTATTACCCAAACTGGACGGCTACTGTACCCCCCAAACTGTAGTGTTACAAACTTTGCCAGAAGATTCTACATTTAAAACAAAACCAAAAAGTACTAATTAACTATTGTCCAAATCTCAACATTTTCATAATTATTCCACTTCTTTGTTTATTTTTTAAGATTTCACGACATTGCATCAAATAAACAATGCTCCGTTGATACCATTGAAAATTACGTTAAATCTCCAATGGATGTGATCAATATTAAACTAAAGGTGGCGTCGGTGGCCGCAAGGTTCAGTCTTTGATACGGCGCTCATCAATGTAGGGTAAAGGTCCCGGGTTCGAATGCAGAGCAGCTGGATATACTTACAAATGGGCGTTTTTCAAAAGCTCCGGCACCCTGAGGATATATATGACCTCTGCTGTGCGAACCCTCGTAAAAAAAAAAAAATACTAAACTACAACATGATTGTGAAATAAGGGTTTTAGTAGCCATAAGTTGTAAATATATTTTTTAGGCGGGCCGCGGTAGCCGAGTGGTTAAGGCGTCAGACTCTCGGCTAGTAGACCCTGCGATCGTGGGTTCGATCCCCACCGTCGCCTCTGGAATTTTTCTGACTCCTAAGGGGACCGGTGGCCGCAATTAAAAGAAATTGACACGGCACTCATCAATGGAAGGGGCGGGATCAGATCTCAGCGACCGTGAACCAGGTCCCAACCCCCTTCAAAAATGGGTTTCTTCGATGGAAGAACACTGGTACAAAGGGTGCTCCAGTTCACTTTGTGTTGTGAACCCTCCCCCAAAAATGGAGCCAGGGTTTAGTATAATAAGCTCAACAGCTGCAGTGCTTTGGAGGGAACCCGTCCAGCCCCTGGTGACCATTGTATCCATCCATCCGCATTGGATTTTCAACCTTGGCCATGTCTCATATATAGTATTTATTATTAACCAATAATTTTTTTTATTATTTAAGTATGGCATAGTGTTAAAACATAAAAATTAAATTATACACGAAAATTAAAATAAACATTTATAACAAATAATTAAGGTTTTTATCTCAACTAAAAACCTTAATTAATTGTAATATATTGATTGGTCAAGCAGACCATGAAATTAGTGAATTTAACAGATCTTAATTAAAGTTTGCTTATGGTTATATTTTTGGGAAGATTGTCATTCAAACATGAACTTGCAGGGTGTTTTAAATCTAAAAAAAGTTAATTGACCCGAATAAAAGGTTGAAAAAAAAAATTAACTATGACGACTGACAAATAGAAAATATTTTTCTATAAAATCGCACCAGACGAAACATATGAATAAATTTAAATAATAAAAAGATACACCATTTGGAAATAAATTGTAATATCAGTGTATCAAAAATACATTGTATCTCAACTAAAAACCTTATTAAAGTGAAAGATTTTGATTGGTCAAGCGGACTACGAAATTAGTGAATTTAATGATTTAAAGTGAGGTATACTTCGCTAAAGCTCTCCGTGAGCATTTCATTCGTCGTCGAGTCCGATACATGACATTTTATAATCTTAATAAAAGGGTAATAAACAATATGTTAGAAAGGAAAGAGTGTCGTGGTCCCCGGACAGTTGTTTCAGTTAAACAAAATACTACCGAAATAGAAATAAACAATAATAACTTTTTTTAAATTCCTTTAATAAAATCAGAATGAATAAAAATATTCCCTTTTTTATAAGGTAAAATTATAATAAAATACTATAGTTCGAAAAGCAAACAATGTTGAATAAGGCCTTCTTTGTAAAGATTAAGAAAAAAAAATGGTATGCCGGCAATAACCACAAATGAATTGACATACGTACAAATAAACAAAAACTCTGTGTTCAGAGGTTAGCCCTGGAGCACGCTGAATGGATTTTAGGCTATAGTGGTACAACTCCTTGTCCGCTTCGAAGCGATGTCCCTCCGCAAAATAGACCTCCAAATCCAGATGATGTACTCCTTCTCGGTAAAAAGAGATCGCCAAAAAAGCAAGAACAAGAGGTGATAAAGCCACATTTACTCCTTGCCATGCGTTCCTCGTTTGGCCGGAGCCGCTGCGCATCCGGCGAAATCTCCCGCGCCACGCGCTCCACGGTTGAAGGTGGTTATAATTTGAAAAATGGCGAAAAGGAGGGACAATTAAAAAAAAGGTGAGGTTGAGATGGGAAGAGGTGTCCGAGTCGATCTTGGTCACGATAGCTCAAATGGTAGAGCAGCGGCGTATCTAGTCGAAGATCGTGAATAGAGGAGCTGCCTACTTGGTTTCGATACGATGGAGGTTCGTCTCGTCTGTACGAATTCCCTAATTACGGTTTTGGCTGTTCGAGACAGATTTTTGGTGGACTCTCTCGTTGTTCTTTTACTCTGTTGTATGCTGATTCAGAGCACCTTGGAAAAACGGTGATAGTCGTCCGCTTTTCTCTTCTCCTCCCTTTGAAATTTGGGAACGCTTGGGAGCATTGGTGCTACTTGGAGTGCTGGCCGTTTCGATAAATGAAGTTTCTGGTACTTAATTTTTGGGAAGTAGTAAACGGCATTTTACGGCCCGAGGCAAGCGAAGAACCAGTGAACGTTTTATCATCTCTTCATTGACTAGCTCCTTACCAAGATAATAGAGGAATTTTTGGCGGGGTTATACTTAAAAAAAGAAACCTTATTTAACTGTTTTTAGAGATTAGATTAAATAAATAAGGTTGTTAAATATTATTTAAACAAGTGGTTGTAGAAGAAGAGAGCCTTAGGTAAGATGTGTTTCATAAAAACACCTTTTTAATTTAATTGTTGATGTTTCAGACTTTATTAGGGTTATTTTCAAGACATAAAGTCGCAACAATTTCACTTATACACTTAACTTATATGACAGGACGGGAATAACAGTACACTTTATTCTTTGATGTGATGAAATTTCGGGAATTAAATAAAAAAGGTGTTTTTGTAAAATACATCTATCTTAACCCTTTACACAACTTATTGAACCACTTATTGAACCACCGGTCGCTAAAAAGTGCATATTGTTGAAATATCTCTCCAGATTTTGGGAAAAAAGCGTTCAAATAAATATTGTGTTATATTTTTTTTAGCCCTTTTATAATTTTAGATGTTTTGTGGTAAATATCTAAAACAGATTCAACTGCAGAGCTTGTTTCGTTTCAGCTAATTTTCCTTGAAACTTAAATCACTTCGAATGATTGGACAGCTAAGTATATAAAAAAAGTATTGAGTTAGCGTAAACATTGAACGTGAAAAAATGGAATGTCAATCTGACAGACGCAACCAATAAGAATGCACCAAACTACTTTTTATATATTGCTATATACAATAACACAAATAGGCCCTCTTTTTCATGCAAAAAAATTAACTAATATTTTTCAGTACTAAATTCTAATATTTAAAACGAGCGCAAAAACAAACATTATTAAGAAAAAGGAGGCTAATAAATTCCAGGGAGATTAATTGTGAAAAAAGGGATAAAGTCTGTATGTCGAAATACCGAACAGATCTTCTCGAAAGGCAGTACGTTGCCTGTTGAAGGGCGCAATTAGCCAACTTGGAATTGGGGCAAATTGAATTGCAATGTATAAGACAGCCGCTTTGGGTATTAAGCAAAGTTTTTACTCTCCAATTCAAATTGACGCTGTCGTCTGAAAGTTTGAATAATTGTGCAAGAACTCAAACACTCGGTCGGGTCGAGCGGCATAAAACCGAGACATGTGCGCTTTAAATTATTATGCAAACGTTTATCCGATCCCAGATTTTCGTGACAATCATCGATAATTGATGTATATAAGCCATTTCATTGAGTCCGGTCTTTTAGCAATAAACAATACAAAATTTTTAAATTGCCTATGCAAGAAATGTATTATTTCCAATGTTTCTGTGTAAAATTCCATTGTATAACTATTCAGTTAATTTTATATAATTAAACTCCGGTTCAGATAGTTTTTGATTTCATGAACTGAAGTTTGTGAAGAACCAATCATAGTGTCCATCCCACCTTATCTAAAATAGTATAATAAACAAAAAATAGTAAATCATTTTCAAAAATAGTTGTGAAGATCACCTAATCACCTAATTTTGATATAATTACGTCCCCAGAGGTTGTTCTGTGTTTTAGCATTTTTGAACATATCTGTTCTTGATGAGTGAAAAAGCACTGCATATCGTTTTCATAGTTCACACAATATCTCCTCATCATATCATTTAATTGTTTGAATTATTGAAATATTAATACATTTGTATTATTTTTAGATGTTTTTGTCGCAGAAAAAGGGCTAAAAAAAACGAAACGTCGGCCAAGGAAGTGAATTTTTTTTTACACATACATTTACTCTTGATATATCAGAAGCATAATAATAATGTTCATCTTATAATATGATTTCTTACAATTCTTTATTACAAGCAAAAAAGCTTTTTTTTCAAGTTGGCTATTTAAACGCTCCGAAATTCTCGTTCATTTGGTGAGAGAGATCGTTATTATTGTATTAATTCGGTCGGCTTGCGAGGAAAATTTGGTCATCCTCCGACCACACACATTTTTCACTATCGATTTACCCTTTGGCAGCCACTTTGGAATTTATCACCCTTTTAGATCTTTTACCAAGAAATACTCTTAGTGAATTACAGCTCTTCATTTTTCCGTCTGGGGCTATTGTACTTTTAGTATTTGCCCGAAACGAACTTTTCCTCGTTGGAGAAAATTGTCAGGATGGTTACGTCAATCAGTAAAAAGTTAATATACTTACGGTTAAAGTGAAACGTAACCTTTATTTTGTAACAGAAAATAAGATATCATTATAATTTTACAGTTATTTTAATAATTATTCAGATATCGTGAGAGGCGGTCTGGTGTTATGTAGGTTTCAGAAAACATTCTCTTTATAGTGCCAACGTTTTGATCTTTTATTGAGATCATCTTCAGGGCCTGGGATTTACAAACATTTTTTCAATTTAACAAATACATGTAGGATGTGGAAAAAGTGAATTTATAAAATGCAAAAGATATATGTAGAGATTAGTGACCTTTAATCGATAATTATTCAGATATCGTGAGATGCGGTCTAGTGTGACGTAGGTTTCAGAAAACATTCTCGTTAAACTGCCAACGTTTTGATCTTTTATTGATATCATCTTCAGGGTCTGGGATTTACAGTATTACATTTTTATAAATTCACTTTTCCACATCCTAAGTGTATTGTCTAAATGTAAAATATGTTTGTAAATCCTGTCACTAATCTCTACACAAACATAACAAATTTGATTTAAATTTAATTTGTTGTTTTACCTTAAAAAGATTCCTATCGCGTAAGGTATAAAAAAGTCAATTCAAAAGTGTTTGTGATTATGTAAATATTTTGAATTATATACACAGTTTTATTTAATAATTATTATGTAATATTATTTAAATAAATACTGGTAATATTTAATAATTATTCAGTATTATGTAATAGATAGCATTCAAAAGCTTTGGGTTGGTAAAAATATAAATAACCCTGTCAAACCGTGGCAGGTTAAAAAGACGTCGGGTCCTCAACAATTGCGCCAAAAATGGAACAGGCCATATTGACAAGGCTACGCATTGGTCAAACAATAACGCACGAGCAACTTCTGAGAGGAAAGCAACCGCCTTGGTGCTCATTATCCAAAGCTAGAATAAAGATCGAGTACCATTATAATTGTGCAATTTTGACGTATATAGACAATAGTTTTCATTTCTGGGAGCAAAGCAGTTCCGCTACCTAAGGGCGATAGGGGTTCTTCAAAGTATCTAGTGCTGAATTGTGTTTGTGTTGTGTCTGGTGTGTGTCTGTGTTAATATGTTGGATTGAATGTCATTTATTAGCGTGAAAGAAAGCGGTCGTTTAAGCCCACACCGAGGAATGTGTAATGAGATGCGGTCTGGTGTTATGTAGGTTTCAGAAAAAACATTTTCCTTACCGTGCCATCGTTTCGATCTTTTATTGAGATCATCATCGGGCTCAAAATGTGTGTCTTCTGGGTAATTGTGTCATTGAGAGTGCCAGTGAGATTTTTCATTCAGCACCAGACCGCATCTCACGATATCTGAATAATTACCGATTAACGGTCACTAATCTCTACACAGTCATTTTAATTGTGCTTATTACATACAGGTCAAAAACGTCCTATTATTGCGTAAGTTTTACCACATGAAATTTAACATTTAATGAAATAGTTGCACAAAATAATTTAAGTAGCGATGTTACAAATTGACAGGATGAGTGCCAAAGCATTTCAATTGTTTCCAGTCTCAGGACATTACTACATTAGTGTTTTTTATTACTAAATATTGACTAAATTAGATCGAAATCCCTAATGCATTATCGGTTAATTACGTCTTATATTTAGACATGGTTGTATTTATAATTTTGAAGAAAACCATTACCATTTCCATATAAATCTGTTATTAAATTGAGATTTTTTATTTGACCAAGTATTTTTTTCAATTTCTCTTCAAAAAGGAAACATCTCTAATTTAATAAGAGATAGGAACACGTCATAAATATAAATACGATCCTGTGCGACCTGTGTTATAATGCTTAATGCATAGATTCGACGGTTAATAAACAGCGCAAAACAGCACCTCCTTTAGTGACAACTCCTAAGGGAGGAAACAGCATAATAAATTCATTCGTCTTTGCTTTGGTCCGATTGATCCAGAACGGAGTTGAAGTGATTACACGAAATCCTCCTAAGGATTTCCAGTACTCGATTTCAAATAACAAATTTGTGTTCATTTACACTTATTACTAGACAAAACGTTCGACAAAACGGCGTGCACGAGTGTTAAACCCGCATGACCTGACGGTCAAGTGGGCATGGAAGAACCAATAAACCACCCTACGTAGTTAGTAATTTACTATCTTACGAATACGAAAGTAGAAGCTCGTCCGTCCCAACTTAAATTATTCCACTGTTTTAATTAACATGATAATATCAAAGGTTTATTATCCAAATATGATGTGATTTAATTTCAATATATCAATTTTGTATTTCTTATTAATTTTTATTATTGAATTCATTATATTTAATTTCACTAGGTTATTGAATTAAGGGGAAAGGCTGTGACATCCTGAAATTTTAATTTTTCTGTTATCTAGAATGTAGTATTATAATTGATTTTATGAAGTTACTAAGAACAGTTTTCCCTCAGGTAGACTTGCGTCATTTTAAAAACCTTGTCTCTCTTTCTCTCTGCCTCCTCCCCTCTCTCTCTGTATGTGTGCTTGTGTGTCTCTGTGTCTGTGCATGATGTGTTTATACACAGTTTTTACTAGGCTACATTAAATTGTATGAAATGTGACCACAAGAAAAAAAATGTTACTCGATAAATTGGATTTCTACCACAGACAAAGCTTAAAAATGAAATTCCGAAAGTTTTTTTTTTTTAATTTATCCAGTTTTGCCCCGAGTCTGCAGTTATTATTATTAATTTTTAAGGGCGTTTTAACGCCCTAACATCTAAACATTCTATTTTAGGAAATAGTTTATCGATTTATTATTATTATTTTTTTACAAGGTTTCGCAACAACATATAAACCATCTGGGTGCCGGTGTTTTTGAAAAAAAAAGCCCTTTTGTAAGTATGTCGGGTTCAGACTTACAGTGATGAGCGCTGTTTCAGAGACTAAACCTTCCGGCCACCGACGTCTCCTGTTTATCGATTGTTAACCGAGTTTATGTTAAAATTATAGATAATTTTATAACGAAATTAATGTAATATTATTATAAAATAAAGTAATTAACGTAAATATTTTTTCAATATGCAATACATAGATTAAAAAATATTACAGAATTAAAAACAAGATTGCTGAAAATACTAGTTGACGATGCTACAATGTTGACCGTTGATACATATGTCGTTATCACTTGCACTGTCACTAAAGGGGGAATTTTGCGGAAATTTGGAGAGGAGGGGTGGAGGGAATTCTTCAGTTTGAGAATTTAAGGGAGGGAACGGTTGGAAGGTTTTTGTTTTAAATTTTCATTGACCGGAACGGATTTCATCTTGGACGAAAGGAATAAGTGCGTATTTGTAGTATTTACATTTTATACATAATGAGCTTAATAATAATTGAATAAATGAGCTTCAAGGATTTTCCGTAAGATTAGGATTGGACGACCATCCCTAACCATCCCTAACCGTTCTGCGTATTGTGGAATATTTGGCTGAATCCGAGATTTCGCCTTCTTAAGTCAGTATTCCGGCATAACTATGTTTTTCTATGGAGGCATTTTATTTTTGTGAGGTAGAATTAGTAGATATAGTTTCGGAGTATAGTATACTGCGCCATTTAAGAGGTATTGTATTGCCGTGCTCTGCCTACAGCAAACCGGTGAGTCCTACTTCATATATATATTTATATGTTATATTACAACCAATACCCGAGGAGTGCTTGGAAGACTCGTACCCCATCCCTAAAAGGTCCTGGACTTCGTCGGCTCACGTGTCCTGCATAAACCTCCTAGATTTCTTCACAAACCTCAAGATTTTGGACCATTTTAACTCGGGGAGTGATATGGTCATGCCCTCTCTTGTAAAGATTTCAAATCTTCACTTATCATACCTATCACGCTGTGCAAGATAATGCCTTGCCGTTTCTTCTTTTATTTTTCACAAGGGGCAAAAGGTATCTGGTAGGATACCCGTTACGTAGAGGTGTCTTCTCAGTTGGCAGCGGCCCGTTAGAAAACCTATCAGCCTCCTAATTCCCTTCCTTGAAATAGAGAATAGCCAACAAGAAACTTCATTAATTTGCCCGGTTTCAGTGGTTGAAGCTCTTCTATGGTCACATTATATATTTCTTCTTGCAGGCTAGTGTGGCTCCGCAATCTGTTAGGAGATGTGTTGGTGTCTTGGATTATTCAAATTTTCTTTAATTGTCCATTTAGTGTGCAGTGTCCTGTTAGTTTAGTTTAGTTCATTTAGGAAGCAGTTAGTTCCTATTAGGATTTGCAGTTTGTTCCTATTTTCCTTGACACATTCTGTAATTTCTTTCGTTCCAAAATTGGTTAGAAGGTTCTTGGATTGTCGGTGTCTAATGAGTGAATTCTATAGTTCCCTCATTTTCTTGTTGTCCTTCTGTCTGAGATGCTCATTAATAGTATGAGTATCTATGCCACAGAAGGGTCCAGGTCGAATCAGCGGTGTCGCAGCCCCTTTTCTTGCTAGGGTGTCCGCCTTCTCGTTGTCTTCTACTCTCACGTGTCCTGGGACCCAGCAGTGGCTAACTTTATTCTGCGTACTTAGTATGTTTAGTTTGGTTTCGCATTTCATCACTATCCTTGAAATAATGATATTTGACCTAAGTGCTTTGATGGCTGCTTGACTATTTGGGACGTAAATCAGGACGTTTGTCAAGAAGTCGTCAAACAGCCGATCGTATCATAACTTCTTGACTTTAAGTGTGAGCATCCTACGACAAGCATGTGTTGATTTATCATCCGTACCGCATCTTAACATCGATTGGGAGAAGTGTATTATTTAATTATACTTGAAACAAGATCTTCTTATGGAGAGTAAATTTTCTATTTTCTTTTCACTCAATTACTCTAGAAGTAGCTGTTGCTGGAGTTATCGAGTGGAAATGACAGAATCGGAGTTAGTAGAGAGGATCGCTCTATCGTCAGCAAATGTGAGTGGTGGTTTGAGAATATAATAGAAATCGCAGCTTTGTTAACTTGGTATTGTGTAGGGGACAGAAGGCTACCCCGACGAACACCACATAAATAGTGGGAATTGCTTCAATGGTACGGAAAAACCGGACAATCAGGTAACCGTTCAGTATGAGGTTAGTAGTAAGTTGTAGTTCAATTTAATATCCGAATTCGGAAAATCAAGGATTGATTTTTTTATGCCAGTAAGAAAATGTTTTCACAACGTTCAATTGATTTTAAAAAAATCAACAAAGAGCAAATTTTCCGCGAGCTGTCCGCTTTCCCGAGTCAGCATCCAGTAATTTACTGAATAAAATATGCAGCGAAGTGTATTTCGACAATGGTCACGGACCGCCAAGCGTGAATAACATTTTGTTGGATGTAAGATTTACGAGTGGGAACAATGTGGGGGCTCCGCTGTTAACCCTACTTCCCCGGCGATTTCTAATGATTTCCTCAGTTACTCCTTTTCACAATATCCAAAAATTTTTTTCCCGGGAGCTTTGTATTTCTTATATTTTATTGCGCCGGCGACGTAAAAGCTACGAGGTAATCTTATAAATTAGACTCCGTAGTCTGTGACAAAGAAAATGTAACTTGATATTTTGTTTTCAACAGAAGAATAATACGAAATTTCTCTAACTCTTTTAACATAATTTGTGCAAAAATGTATAAAAACACTTCACAAGGTATAACATTTTTTAAACGTATAGATATTCTGGGGGTGTTAATTATCATGAAAAAGTATACGCTTTTAGTGAAAAGGTAAAGAGAATTATTTTAATTCAAGTTAATTGAAGACCACCTTTATTAAACACAGTTATATAAAAGAAGCTTTTTATTTCTCATGCTTTCACGGCAATTGTGGAATTTAATTATAATAAAACAAGTTGGGATGATGTATGTTTCGCAATTTTCCTTGAAAAATTAAATTACTTCGCGAAAAATATTTAAAAATAAGAAAAATTGTACATAGCTCAATGTATTGACAAATAAATAAGTCTATTTATGTACGCAAACATTTCAGCACCTTAAAATCAGCGGTTTCTTAAAGCAGAAATAATTACAAATCCATTACTTGGTGTTCCGATTGACTAAATATCATCTTTCAGTTACTTAATCTTTACGTAATGTCATACAATTAATTAAGGTTTTAAGGAGATAAAAAATTCAACGTCACGAGCGGGATTGGAACCCACGACCTTCGGCTTGATACGACCTCCTTTTTGCCAATTTTCCGATGGGAAGTTAGCGCCCTAGGGGATCGACGTTTTTAGATGAGATAAAAAAAAGTCAGTGTCGCGATAGCTCGGGTGGTAGTGAAGCGGCGTATCAAGCCGAAGATCGTGGGTTCCAATCCCGCTCGTGACACTGACTTTTTAATCTCAACTTAAAATCACAATTAATTGTATGATATTAATTGGTCAAACGAACCACGAAAAATATTGAGCTTTATGTAAGGTATTGGTTCAAATGAAAAAGCTAGTGTCACCAGCGGGATTCGAACTCACGACGCCGCAGTTCTACCACTTGAGCTATAGTGACTTCGATTCACCAGGACTCAAACTTCCCATCACGACTTCAAGCTTTTTCATTTCAACCAATATCTTATATTAAAATTAATGAATTGAAATTTGTAATTATAAAATAAACGTTCTTAAGATAATAGCTTTGAATGGTTACTTTAAAATCGTTAAAAATCAAGGAATGACACTTACTTTAAGTAGCCCTCACTTTTATCACAAGAGCGCTTTTACTGACAAGTGCAAAAGCTAGGATTACTTAGGGTAGAACTTAATTGATTATGGGTATACTCTTCTATTAGTGGATTACCCTGTCCTAAAAAAAATTCCAAAATAGTCTCATACGAAGCAATTTTATAAACTCCGATTAAAAACTTTCGAATCGTAATTTAGAGAATTGTCACTGATCAGTCTTAATAATTAAACAAATACATTTTAAAAAAATTGTTGAAATTCACGATAATGTTATTTATTTTATTATTCATTTATTTTAATGACAATAAATTCACAACAATTCTGGAGTGTTATGTAACCAAATACACCGAGCTTGTGTTTCACAATTTTATTTTTAAAACTAGTCGTTGTGTACATGTTATCTTAAAAACAAGTGATCAACCGAAATAGATTTTTTTCATTTGTAGGCAATTTATTTATTTTTCTTCATTTTAAGACTATATAGTATTATCTACTAATTTCTAACTTAATTTCAAGCTGAAGAGTAGATAAAATTGACGAATTTATTGGTTAGTGTAAAAAAGAACACGGGTTACGTCATATACATTAATTAAACAAAATATTCATTGTAGCCTAAAATGTTCATCAAAGTAGCTTGTAAAAATCAAATGTGTTTATCAATTTGTTATTTTATTCAGTGATTTTGAAAATAATAAATACTAGCGATAATTAAACAAAATAATTGTGAGTGTTCCGTATTTTCTTCGTTAAGTTCGTGATATCGGATCCGTACTGGTTTCTATATGTATCATATCATATACATTATCCTTAACTGGAACAAACCATTTCTGTTAATTATGCTAGTATCATTAATTTCGCGGGTTAACCATATTCAGTTCCATTTTCTTCGTGTGCGTGTGCTCCGCTTATATAATTAATTCATGCAGATTATGCGACATCATTTGATCGAATAACGTCTGCTCACGTCTGCTTGAATGAAGCAATTCATTATACAAATGTACATCAAATGAGAATGAACCGTATAAAATCACGTTAATGGGCTTAGCGATTATGACAAGTGAATACAAGTTAGCGACACGAAATAATCGCTAAAAGCAACATTGTTGGGCGCAATGGAAAAAATGTCCCGACCGGAAAAATCCCGTTCGGTTTACAGTGAAATGAACCTTAAAACACCGTTGTTACGTTCTATTTGCATTATTTTAAAACTGCCTCGTTTTAACTTCAAAAGGCGTCATCTCATCCGCGACCGGGAGGAAAACAACCATTTTGGCGCATGCTCGCCCCATTAGATAAACTATGCTTAGTCGGAGTTCATGAATAAAAGATCGAAGTGAAAAGGGAAAAGTAAAAGGTCGAGAAAAAAAAAACCGGGGAATCTACAGACCGACACGGCGGATGAGTTAAATTTGCTAAAAGCATTCTAGTAATGGGTTGTTTGTGAAGACTTGACTTTTTCTCTCACAAGCTCGTTTAATTTTGTTGGCCGTTGTAACACCTTCTGAGTTTAAAGCAAGCATCAGAGTAGCGCAAATATTTAATTAAACAACGCAAAATATTACTAACAAACATCAGGTATATTTTTTCACTAGTTTTCATGGCCGGCTCGACCAATTAATATCTTCCAATTAATAAAAGTTTTTAGTTGAGATAAAAAAAAGTCAGTGCCACGAGCGGGATTCGAACCTACGACCTTCGCCTTGATACGCACTTGAGATATCGTTACTTCGATTCACTCGGGCACTAGCTTCCCTTCTCAACATCCAGTTTTTGAATTTTCCCTCCTTTTTGCAATCTTTCAATACTTATAAATACTGATGTTGGTAATTTAGAGATCTGGCAAATTTAGAGATCTTGAATTTTTATTAGAGAGGGTTATAAGTCAGATTTACCAGGGCATTATGAAATATGTGATTTCAAAAATATTTAGTGTTATATTGGCCAAATTCCTTCTTTCAATTAATTAATCTTGTTATGTAAGGTTTGGTTGAAATGAAAAAGCTAGTGGCAGGAGCGGGATTCGAACCCACAACTTTCGGCTAGATGCGCCGCCGCACTACCACTTGAGCTGTCGTCACCTCGATCCTCTCAGACATACTTCTCATCTCAACCCCACCTTTGAAATTTTTTTAAAAATCTTTTGAAATATGGCTAAAAGGAAGGCAAATGTGAAAAAAATGGGAAGTCACGATAGTAAAAGTAGTATAGCAGCGGCTTATTTAGCCGAAGGTCGTGGGTTCGAATCCCACTCGTGCCATTGATTGTTTTATCTTAACTCAAGACCTTAACTAAATGAAATAAATTTTAACCTTGCAAAAATGCGTGATTTACGAAACTGGAAATATTTAACACATCCATTTTTATAATGAATAATGAATATATAATGCATATAATGAATTCCAATATTTGTAAATAATATTTTTTTTTTGTAAAAAAACCTTACTTTCTTAACACCTGAGACATCCCAACTACACCATCTACCATTCTTGGATCCTTCGTTGACGACATAGCATTCCTCCGGTCTCGTTCCTACAATTGCCTCGTACGAGCTCCAGCCACACGTCCAACGAATATCCAAATGAAGCCAAATTTGGTGAATAAAATTTATCGAAAACAAATGTCTCCGTTTTCTATGTAACCCCCCCCCGACGAAAAACCGCTCCCACAATATCCTTTAACAAAATCACTATCCGGAAAATTGACAGCGCAGCTACCTTTCGCTCTATCTTGCCACGCTTACCATGGAACCAACATACAACTAAAAGAGTGGAGCTGAGGACTTCTCTATAAATTAATTGGAAGGAAATCTAACATGTCGACGAAAATCATGGTGACACTATACAAACTGTACTGAAACAGATTTGGTCATATGGGTCAGAACTACCGTTAAACCAAGCAATGCCCAACTAATTCACTCTTAATCCAAAGTCCTCAGAGTAATAGTCAACCCTTCCTATTCTGCCATCAATACCTTCCACAACGACATCAAAATACACTCTGTTAATAAATTTATCCTTACAAGTGGCTCGATTAACTCTCCGTTCACCCCAACCCACTAGTCCAATCCATGTCCAACATAATCCATCCCTAACCATCCCTATAATCTCGTTAGACGGCAAAACCGGAAATGGCCCCGGGACCTCCTCGCCAAGGAGTAGCCCGTGTGTATTTGGGAGAACGACAATGGATGCTCTTACTCTCATAATAAAATAGGAATATGTACGGCATTCCAAAAACAAATGGCAAAATGTATTATTACATATACATGGTAATAAATACCTTATTAAGAAAAAACTTTACCGCTAAATTATAGTTAACAAATATAATTTTTTTCATTTATTCATTACACAACATGTTTTACAGTGTAACCATAAAACAACAGGCAAAGTTGATTATATTCACTATTTTATTGCAAACGTTTACTTTTTTAAACATAAAATTTAATTATGAATCGGTAAATCATGAAATTAGTCGCACTAGTTCTTTTCTGCTTCATTGGTTTTATATCTTCAGTAATATTAATTTATTTGTAAGGTGTTATTACGACAAAAGCGTGTAATTTAAGAGCTTTGTATATTTATGTTTGTACAGTTGTATTTTGGACTCGCTCTATGGTGGAATAAAAATGTTATAGCGTTTACTTTCGAAATTAATAAAGGCCATTGCTATCTATTACAATATTACAGAAAAAGAGGCGGCGGAATACGTGCGGCTTTTAAGGATACTTTTTTTCTAGTTTATCGCCACATAGGGGAAAACATTTATTCGCCACACATATCCACTCATCCCATAGGGACCGTGCAGTTCATGTACATGCCTCTCCTTTTACATTTTGGTTACGCCTAAAGAAAATTCTCGTTTCTGCTACAAAAGTTAAACTCACGAGACGGTAGGTAATATGGAGTGGAATTTTGCGTATTAACTAGATTACTATTCTTCAGTGTGGGTTACATTATGTTCACAATAGGTGCGAAATGGCTGTTAAATGTGTCTAAAAAGGGCTCTTAATGGACGTTATTAGAGGTAACTTACATTTATCGGACATTCTCTGTTTTCTAATGGACTGCTTTTAGAGCCACTGAAATATTATCACGTTTATTCGACAATTTCGCCTATCGTTTCAACTTTTCGCCATGTTCGGTGCTGGGGTTTTATGATTTCCGTTGATTTATGATCTACTAATTTTTAGTTAGTATCGCTATTGCATTGAATAATCATTAATGTATAAAGAAATATATGTAAGCTCTGACACTTGTGCTTTATTATATTTATTTGATCGGCTGTACTTTTTATGACATACTGACAATACAAGATGAACAGCAAAGGTTCAAATATTTAACTGTTCACCATGAGACATTTTGTCCACTGGATTAATTTCAAATCATTAAATTCACTAATTTTCATGGTCCGTTTCACCAATTAATATATTACAATTAATTAAGCGTTTTAGTTGAGATAAAAAATGGTAGAGCAGCGGCGTATCTAGCCGAAGATCGTGGGTTTGAATCCCGCTCGTGACACCGACTAAATCACTGACACTAGAAACCTTAATTAATTTTAATATATTAACCGGTTAAGTGGACCACGAAATTAGTGAATTTAATGATTTAAAATGAAGTATACATCTCTCGTATAATGCTCTCCGTGGCCATTTCATTTATCGTCGAGAATCCAATCCGATCACATGACATTTGAAAAATGGCAAAAAAGGACGGAAAATTCAAAAGGCGCGGTTGAGGTGGAAAGTTGGTGTCCGAGTGGAACTAATGGATGTATAAAAATGGATGTGTTAAATATTTCCAGTTTCGAAAATCACGCACTTTTACAAAGTTAAAATTTATTTCATTTAGTTAAGGTCTTGAGTTAAGATAAAAAAATCAATGGCACGAGTGGGATACGAACCTACGACCTTCGGCTAAATAAGCCGCTGCTATACTACTTTTACTATCGTGACTTCCCATTTTTTTCACATTCGCCTTCAATTTAGCCATATTTCAAAAGATTTTTAAAAAAATTTCAAAGGTGGGGTTGAGATGAGAAGTATGTCTGAGAGGATCGAGGTGACGACAGCTCAAGTGGTAGAGTAGCGGCGGTGTAGCCGAAGATCGTGGGTTCGAATCCTGCTCGCGTCATTGGCTTTTTATCTCAACTAAAAACCTTACTTTATTAAAAGATATTTATTGATCCAGTGGACCACGAAAAATAGTGAATTATTGATAATATTGAGCGCCTGTGTGTATATGTTATATTTATAATTTATAAATGTATCATGTAAGCAAAATATAAGCACCGTATTTTATTATTATCAAAACTCCTTGGTCGTAAGAGTGCTCAAATTTGCCCAAATCGCTGCGACTATAATTAAAACATCTCCCTACTCGATCTCTCTCTCTCTCTCTCTCTCTCTCTCTCTCTCTCTCTCTCTCTCTCTCTCTGTTTCCCTTTTTGTCTCTCTTGCTATCTGTTATTATCCATCTACCTTGCACTCACTCTTGCTTTCTCTCTTTACTTCTCCCTTTTTCTTTATTTCTTTCCATCTATCTATCTCTTCCTTCACTATCTTCAACTATCCCTCCTTTTTTAAAAATTTATTTATTTGATGATCCCATAGTGATTTCAGGTATTCATATTATTATTTACAATTAATTTAATACAACTTTAGTAATAAAATTATTTAAGGTTTTAGTTCGGTCTCTAATCAAACTGTGACGGTCGGGTGGCCATTGTCCACCTTTATACACAACATCCCTTATTAGAGATTTTCGGCGTGGTTGTTGAATGGTGCAGTCGAATAAGAAAGATATGGTCCCATGTTTGTTGAGGTGTCCCTGGACAATCACATTCCGAATCCGGTATTTTGTGTAATCTATACAGATATTCACGATTTCGCCCATGGCCGCTTATAAGTTGGGTAAGTATATGGTGGTGTTTCAGTTTTACCGCCATCCTTGAGTATACCGTTGGGAAGAACCTTTTAATTTGAAGACCTTTAACAGGACGTCTCTAAAGTTCTTCCCATTGGGCTAATGTCATATTCGAGGCCATGGAGATGACGTAGGTTTTCGGCACTACTGTGATTGTTCTTTCTAGTTCAGAGTTTTCTGTAGCTTCCTTTGCTGCGGTTTCCTCATTACCTTGGATCCCTGCGTGCGCTGGTACCTTTTCAATGCTGATATTCTAGCCATTATCACGCAATGATTTTATCATATTTCTGATGTCGGATACCACCAGGCTTCGTGCTTTGTAATTTTTAATTTTATCGAAAGATATGCGGCTGTCTGTCATAATTATCGCGTTATTGTTCACTTTCCCAACATCCTGCTGTGGGAGCCAGTGAAGAGCCTTCAGGAGCAATGAGTTCAGCTTGGTTGTTTGAACACCAGGTAGTGAGTCTAATTTGTATTGTTTGTTGCAGTTTGTTGTATTTTCCATAGATGGCTAGGGCTGCTCCAACCACATTATTCATTTTGCTCCCAAAGGTGTACATCACGATCTTGTCTTGCCATGATACTCTGTGATTCCTTGCGTTCTATTGCGTTCTATAAGCTGGATGGGGCTATTCATTTAAAGGCAGTGTGGGTTCCACGATAAGCGCAGGGAAGGCTTTGTTGTTGAGTGGTCTTTTTATGGTGAAATAGATATCCGTTAGTTCCCTTAGTTTAAGTTTGATCGGGGCTACCCCTGCCATGATATAAGCTGCTTCATAGAAATTATCCTATATCCTTTTATTATTCGTAGAGCAAGTTTTCTTTGTACACCTTTAAGTTTTTTAAGATTTTTCGTATTATCTACGCGTTAATCCAGACTGGGGCTGCGTACGTCAATAATGGTAGTAAAATTAGTAGTAGCAAGTGGTCCCTAACCAACCCTAACAATCCCCAAACTATCCCTCCCTATACCCGTCTATGTATTTCCCACTCTCTTTTTATTCTTTTTCTTTCTATGTACATATAACTATTTTCGATTTTGTGTCAATACCTATTTATCTATATCTCTCTCTCCATCTTCGTATGTAAATATTTACATGTGCATATTTATATATTTGTAAATCTAACTATCTACATCTCTCTCACACACTTTTTCCCTCTAACAAATCTGTTTTCCTATTACTTTCTTTTATTTGCAAGGAAGGGATAATATCTTCTTTTCTTATACAAAAAGACCAAGGAAGGCGATCTCGATTCTAATCCCGGTTGGGTTTACTTTTATATTCTTCATTATTCTTACCCTGGCGTCGGGTAATATATACGGTTCCGAGGTGTGAAAAGAAGGCGGACTGAGGTCTGAATGGGACAGGTCCTATATTTATTACGGGAGGGTTACAGCCAACTCCCATTACATACCCGAAACGCTACCCAGAAGCCTTCCCCTTCACTCAATATCTCGGGGGGGAAAAAAAAGACCGTTTTGTATGTCGCGTATTTCCGTGTTTTTTCCCGCCTTTAGACCGACTTGATAAGTCTGTTTTTATCTAGACTGGAAATAGATCTAGGGATCAACAATACTTCTGAAGATCTGAACATAAAAATTTAAAAAACCATTAAAAATATTACATGTTTTAAAAAAAATCCAGATATATCTAAATTGGCTACAGATCAAACTCAGCTGTGATTCTTCAGTCGCTTTGACACTGCCAATTGAATAACTGAATTACGATTTCTGAAGAGAAGCCGATTGAACAGGGGAGAGGCGGAGGCTAACTTGCCCAATGTGGTTAGTCCCTTTCCAGTGAGTCAATTCACGGCTTTCGTTTTCCAACTTCCTTCCCTTCAGCTAAACAAATCGGAAAAGTGACTATAAAATTAAACTTGTCTGAATAATACCTTGAGTCTCTCTATTAATACTATAATAAACATAGGACGGTAATGTAGGTACAACTTACAACTAATTAAAAATAGTACACTAATTATTTATAAATCAGCATAAATGTATTTAAACAAATCTTACAACACATTCCTACAGACCGACTTACACTCAGAATATGAATGTATAAAACCGCTAAAAATAACCTCATTTCTCCTGCCATGTCGTCTAATCAGGATTCTCAGAGGCTTATGAAGTGGCCATGAGGAGCTCTGTGTGTCTCACTGTTTAGTGGTCTAATGACCAAATTACTTCTTTCAATCAATTAGTCTTTTTATTGTTTTAGATCCACTAGGACACCAACTTCCCATCTCAAACTCAAGCTTTTCCATTTCAATCAATATCTTATATTAATATTAACTAATTGAAAGAAGAAATAATGAAATTAATATTCTTAAGGTAATTGCTTTAAATGGTTACATTAAACTCTTTAGAAATCAAGGAATGACACTTATTTAAGGAACCCTCTCTTTTGTCAAAAGAGCATTAACCTCCCATCTCAACCCCAACCTTTTGAGTTTTCGCTCATTTTTGCTATTGACTTTTTTTTATTTCACCTAATACCTTACTTAAAAGTTAATTAATTGAAAAAAATATATTTCTTTACGTTATTTACAGTTTTGTGGGGGTAGCATAGTTTTTAGGTTTATTGGTGTATGAAAACTAACTAATATCTCTGGAATAGAAAATTGAAAAGCTCCTTAACCATCGATACTTCCTTCACAATAATTCGGTCGAAAGTTGATTTTGTTCTAAACAATTATCTTACCAACTAAATCATCGTCTCTCAACTCCCTATTGCAAGAGTAATCTGTGTTTTTATAACTGAAGTTGATGGCACCCTGAAAAAAGAGAGGGAAGGAGGTAGAGAAAAAGTTAGTGAGAGAGAGAGAGAGAGAGAAAGAGAGAGAGACCAACAGTTTTCCCCGTAGTAGGAATTTACTATAGAATTAAGTACAACGGCCGCGGTAGCCGAGTGGTTAGCGTGAGAGACTCTCGGCTAGTAGACCCCGCGGTCGCGGGTTCGATTCCCGCCGTCGTCTCTGGCAACAACAATTTTTACAAACGAATACGCAATAAACAATTACATAGTCTGGCTAGATATGCAAAGTTCATGAGGCAAAAAAAAAGTACAACAAACAAATGTAATAGAAATAACAGATTTGAATTTTGTTGGGGGAGAGGTCACTTCGTAGTGACACTCCGATCAAGGTAGGTAACTTGACACTTGCTATGACCCGAGATGAGATCAAGAGGACATCTGCCTTTCCGTACGCTATGGGAAATGTGGTAGAGAAAAGTTGATTTACGAAAAATATTGGGTATATTAAAAAAAAATCCTTCAAACACATGCATTAAAATGCACTATTAAAACAGTAAAGTAACTTTAGGGTGTAGTGTGTAGAGATTAGTGTCAGTTAATCGATAATTATTGAGATATCGTGAGATGCGGTCTGGTGTGATGTAGGTTTCAGAAAAACATTGTCTTTATCGTGTCAACGTTTCGAACTTTATTGAGATCATTTTCAGGGCTCAAAGTGTTTGTCTGAACTTGTGCCGTTCTTGCAACTCAATGAGGGGCACTATCAACACATAAAACAAACACTTTGAGCCCTGAAGATGATCTCAATAAACACCAAAACGTTGGCACGATAAAGAAAATGTTTTTCTTCCTGCTCTGAAATCTACATCAGACCAGACCGCATCTCACGATATCTCAATAACTTAGGGTCTAGCTTAGAACTTTTAGCACATGTTTCTTTAAAAATATTATAAAAAATGATGTTCTAGGAATGTGATATTTCATTTCTGTATTTTTTTTTATTTGGGCTAGTCTATTTGAAACGGTTTTAAAAATATAAATTTGCTATTTGTTCTTTAGCTTTGTTAGAATGTTGAAAAGTTTTAAAGTGTTAACATTACATTATTTTTTGTTTTAATATTTCAGTGTGCCTGTTGACGTATCTTTGCTCTTTTTTTGTCTGCATAAAACAGACTTTCACTCTGCAGGTCACGCCACAGATTGAACCATTGGGCCAACGCGTTAGAAAAAAAAAACATGAGCTAAATGAATTGTTTGTAACAGCTGGAGCCTGTCAGTATTCCGTCGTTTTTCCTCTGGTAGAGAGCCGGCTCGTGTTAACGTTTGTACCTGCTCCTAAAACTAAATAGCTTGAATTAATTCACGCCTTGTCCAAACGGTGCAAAAATCAATTGTTACAAATCGTCTGTCAAATCGGCAAAACGCTGAAAGTTCTCGTACAGAACAAATTTCCCAACTTGTCTAATATAAATGCTAGAGCAAAAGGTACAAACCAGGAATGTAAATCTACCACGACTGTAGATCTTGTACTGCTAAACGGATTAGCTTCACTTAATAATCAGTGGATGTCTACAGATCAAACAGCTGGGTTAATAACGGGCCAGGACTGAACAAACAGCAGGCCGTTCGGCGAAGATTGATTGTTCACAACGTTCGTTGATGTTGAGGACCGACTAGCGTTGAAAATAAGGATAAAATGTAATATAAAGAAGGGGAAAAAAACATTATTTCTGAGAAAGTTGGATCAATAAGAAGCAGTATCTCGGTAATACGTTGTCGTATTTCGGGCTCTGGCCAACACCTGAAGAGGCGCCTTTCCTCGAGTCCAAGGGTCACCCCTGAATAATATTTCATTCTTAAGCGATTTAATCTATAAAAAGGTGAAAAATAAAACCAACATTTCTCGATTTAGGCAATAGCAATAGTTTATTCAGAACGAGAATATAATGTATATACAATTATGTTCTGAGTATTGTTAAACTATAGACTGATTTAATTCTATAAAACAAAATTGATAGATAAATTACGTATCACATCATTTATAATTGTTGATATATACCTGTAAAACAAAGTAGGTTTTTATAATCTTTAATTCAAAACTCGGAAAAACAGTAAATAAAATAATTTCACTTGGATCACTTTTCTCAAATCATAATGAAAAATCGTGACACGGTCAGACCTCATACAATTCTTTCCTCTTCTCCAGTGCTGCCTATACTAAAGCTACTGACAGCAGGAAAGTATCTATACTTTTTTGTAGCAACATCAGTGGGCAGAGGTCAGGGTACCGGTGTATTTGAAAAAAACCCATTTGTAAGTATGTGGGGTTCGAATGCAGAGCCACCGGATTCGAACCCGGGACCTTTACCCTAGTGATGAACGCCGTATCAAAGACGGATCCTTGCGGCCACCGACGCCCCAGTAAAGTATCTATAAATCCTGATATGATGAAAACAATAGTGCATTCGGATTTTAAATTGGTCAAAAAATGGAAAAAATTATGGAAAAAAAACCAGTTGCTTGGTTTGCTATTTATAAATCACATTTTATGTTGTTTTTTATAACTTTCCTTTAAGGAAAGCTAACTTATGGCCTTGTGTTAATCATATTGGCCAATGGTTTTAATTATGGATAATTTTATTTAAAAAAAGCATTTTCTTATTTTTACGTCTGTTATATTATGATTTTGTTGCGGTAAATGTATTTAATTAAGGGTTCAATTATATCAGATCTGTGGGAGTAGCATAGGAGATTGGACACTGTGATGGGAAGAGGTATGCCGGCCATAATTAGCGATCTGTAAAATGCTTCTCTGCCTGAGGCGGTAAGAGGGCACTCAAGGAGGACATGGTTGGCGTTGGCCACTACTAAGTTGTTGCAGGAGCAGTAAGCGGAATTAAGGATTTTGATTTTATATAGGTGGACAGGTAGACTGTTGTGGATTAGTCGGAGACGGATTATGAAATTAAGGAATTGCCCGGGATAGTTCATAGAACGGAACCAGGAGAAGGGAGGGATATGGGTTTGAATTGATTTGTAAACCTTGGCATTACTTGCGGAGCTAAACTCCCTTTGTCAAGTTCTCAAGGAGTGCTTATACAAATGAGATCTAATATCCGAAATGTAAAACTGCAAAGGACCAGATATGGCTGCCTCTTTAGCAAGTCTATCGGCTGCATCGTTGTAAACATTGTCGTTATGTCCTTTTAGCCGGATTACATGAATGTTAGTGTTGGAGGGCTTTAACTGGCATATTAAATTGAAAATCTGTGTGAGGATGAAGTGATTGGCTTTAAGGATACTGCGAAGGGAATGGACCACACTTGGGCTATCAGAGAATATAATTAAGTCGGAAGGGTTCACAGTCTGAGCATACTTTAAGGCTTCCAAGATTGCTAATGCTGCGGCAGTAAATGCGACCCGAGTCAGTTTGATTTGTACGGCGAAATTATTGCAGGGATCAAAAAATGAAGAGCCCACCAGATTACCAAGCTTAGATCCGTCCGGAATAGGGTTAATGCCGCGTCAGATTGACCCCTCATGGCTGCCTGTTCACATTTTATGTTAGAACTGCCTATCTCGCGTAAAGATGGAAATATTTCTTTTTTGAACCATTCTTTACCGGTGGTCAGAGCAAAAAAGTCAGAAAACATGGATTTGCAAACATTTTATCTCCTTTTCCGCAGTTCTGCAACTGAAGTTATTGAGTTATGATGTTTTTTAAATGGTCCGATGTAAAATGGAGTTAAAACCGAAGGACCTAGAAAGCCAACAGATTGGGCCATCAGTTCCTAGCCACCTATCATGGAAGTGACGATTCAAATTACCTCTCACCTGCAAAGTATTACGTGCGGTGCATCCATGAAGCTGTAGACTGAGAACTGAGCTCCATTTAAATTATTTAATAGAAATAAAGCTCAATTAATTTATTTCAGCGGGGCCTACACCAAACGTTGATACTGCGAAACTGAGCATGTGTAGGAAAATCTAGGATCTTCCACTAAACACTTTCGAAAGCTCCATCGATTTAGTATGCCATTAGAGAACTTGGATATATCAATCCAATGTAAGGAAGAACGTTGTTTTCAGCCTCCCAAATCGACATTTGCCGACCCTGACAAGATGAGAGCGATACGGTTTACAATTCTAAGTTCGACGTTCATCTCTAATTTTGCTTTATGAATAACCTGAAACCCTTCCAATGACAGCGTAACTCTTTTGTGCAATGAAAGGTGCGCCGTGGTCATGACAAGATCAGAACATTTTCTGAGGTGTTGGAATTAACCCGAACCAAGAGAGCCATAAAATAGCTGTTCTAGTTAGCGATATTTTCCAACTACAGGGAGAAGCCAATAACATATTTCCAGGCAGAGAACAGGCAAATCTCTGATCGAAGTATTTCAAATGAGGTGATTTTTCAGTCTCGAGTCTGGAGAACCTAGCTTTTTCAAGGGAAGGAAAAGTCCTGCTTGAGAGTGAGGACAAACAATAGATAAGTGGCAGTTAGATGAGGTAATTTCGTGTGCCATCTGATAGAGAAAAAAGTTTCTTTATGAAAAACCGCCGTTTCTTTTTCTAAACTTCTTATCTCTGAAAGCCCCACATCTGACACCCAAAGCATAGAATCGCTCGAGACAGAGACTAAAATAAATTAAAGTTTACATTGATCGATGGAGTTTTGAGTCACGATAGCCCGCCTAGTTCGATTCAATGCCAATTTATTAGGTTTAGTATGCCATTAGAGGTGAACATGGATTCATTAGTCCATAGGATGTAAGTAAGAACGTTTTCTTCAACCTTCCAAATCGACAATTGTGCAAGGAACGTTAGACGCCTGTCATATTCAAAGTCCCGAAGTCCCTGGATAAAATGAGAGCGATACAGCTTAAAATTGAAGTCCGGAGTACATTTTTAGTTTTACTTTTTGAAAAACCTTCCAATATTTCGCCTTGAGGGATTCGGATTTTTGTAAATGTAGGCTTCAGAAAAACATGTTCTTCATCGTGTCAACATTTCGATCTTTATTGAAATCATCTTCAGGGCCTGGGACTTACTAACATGGTTTAAATTTAACAAATACTTGTAGGTTTGTTAAATTGAAACAATGTTTATATTAATCAAATAAAAATATATCATGTAGACTATTAAATATTAAAATAAACTTTTTAATTCTGTTGTTATTATTCGGAAATCGCGAGATGCGGTTTGGTGTGATGTAGATTTCAGGAAAACATGTTCTTCATCGTGTCCACGTTTCGATCTTTATTGAAATCATCTTCAGAGCCTGGGACTTACAAACATTGTTTAAATGTAATAAATAGATGTAGGTTTGTTATATTAAAACAATGCTTGTAAATCCCAGGCGATGAAGATGATCTCAATAAAGACAAAAACGTTGAGACGAGAAAGAAAATGTTTTTCTAAACCTACGTCACACCAGACCGCATCTCACGATTTCAAAATAATCATACAGTAAAATATTCGGCTACTAGTCGTAATTATAATGCAAGTTCCTTTTAGCGATAACTTTATAATTTTTTTTATTAATTTAAAATCCGAATGCAGCGTTTTCAGTGTAAAAAATCTTTTAAACTGTGTCAGAATGTATACGGTCATCTTTGAAATTTTGAAGTTAAACAGGGCCTGATCCACCCTGTATAATTTTTCTTCGAAAAAAGGTAAAAATGTGAATTAGACTAACAAAATATTAAACACTTATTGCTTGCTGATAGGGTCATTAGTTCACGAGAAATTCAGCCGGGCCTGAACTTAAGAGAATGCTCATTGTAAAATAAATATCTATCAATGGATTAAACTCGTGACAAATAAAATATGTATTTTTTAATTAAATTTTGATAAATGTCATCTGTAATTACTAGCTCAAAGTGCGTACAAAATATCCACCTGAAGGCAGGATATGAAACAATTGAACATATTAAAGTAAACATAAATACGTACGTTTCCAGCGGAGTCGAACGAATTCATACGCACAGAGGGAATATTAAAGTATACACAGGACTCTAATTTGCATGAGAAAAGATAAAAAAGGATCCCGGAAATTCAGGGCTGTGTTCTCGGACCATTTTCCTGTCAGGTGACCCACCCACAAACTAGTTCTATATACAGCAACTAGACATGATATTTCTCTACACTTCTGCGATCTTTACACAATTGATTATCATTTAAAAAAATTACATTGCCATGTACATATGTTGTGCTATAAGCATAACAAATAATTCAGATATCGTGAGATGCGGTCTGGTGTGACGTAGGTTTCAGAAAACATTCTCTTTATAGTGCCAACGTTTTGATCTTTTATTGAGATCATCTTCAGGGTCTGAGCGAGTGAATGTGACCAGATTTCTGTTTGCGTCGGCTTAACTGTTTGTTCCTATACTGGAATTTATTAGCTTTAAACGAAGGGGTTGCAACCCCTCCCCCGCCGGAAGGATATCTAGTACTCTGAGGTTAGAGTAAAACAATCTTACTACTTTGAATGGAGTGGTTTCAATCAACCCCGCCTCGAGGATTATTGAATACTCCGGGGGAGTGAATGTTTGTGGTACGGTATACATACATATACATATATACTGAAATAGTGTACACATAAAAAGAGAGGACTACTTACACTCACTATTTGTCTGCTAGGAGGTGGCGTTGGAGGGGGAGGTAGGACGTTATTTCGGATAGCGTTCCGTCAAATCTTTGCAAGCGTTCCGCTCACTCTCCCTATTCTTCTTTTAAGTAGATAATTTTCGTTGGCTGTTACAGTTTTAGATTTTATTATTTAACCATTTTCTACTTTGATATGGAAAAATGCCGTTGATGGGAAAATAATAATTAATATGTATGTTAATCAATAATTATTCGGAAATTGTGAGATGCCGTCTGGTGTGATGTAGGTTTCAGAAAAACATTTTCTTTAACCTGCCAACGTTTCGATCTTTATCAAGATCATCTTCAGGGCTCAAAGCGTTTGTCTTCTGTGTAATTGTGCCATTCTTGCATGTCGTGTTGAGAATGCCAAACAACGATAAAGAAAATGTTTTTCTGAAACCTACATCACACCAGACCTCATTTCACGATTTTTGAATAATAATTAAAATATTACTTCATTTTGAAAATTAATTTTTCAAAAATTAAACCGCTTGGTTTCCGTGTGATGGTAGAATAGGTAATAAAACTAGAGAGGAGTAGTCTGCCGTCCCTCATCGGACTCCCTCCTGCTTCTTCATTACCTTAGTTTGCTTTCAAATATTAAAGTTCATTTCTCGGAGTGAAACTTTCCTCGACTTTTCAAGAAGCGTGCACAAATTGTATTAATGTCTTTTAATATTAATCTCGCAGCTCCGCGTCGGGGAAAAAATGGCAACAAGATGCATATTGCCTCGGCTCTCTCATTAATCCGCAATGCTCAACATCATGTCTACAATTACACAAACAACAATGTTGGTTGTAGCTCGAAATGAAGAGGGATAAAGATAAATTCATAATTTTGTACGACAATTTTGATCTGTCCTGAAAAAAAAAAAACAACTTTAAACTAACTAACTGTTATTGACGGTATTTTTTTAAATTTAAAAACTGGACTACTTTTCTTTAATTTCTGTTTTACTGTTATTGGGTTGTCCGGAAAATAATGCAGGATTTTAAGTTTTCATTAAAAAAAATCTATATAAAATATTCTGTTTCCGTTTACAGGATTACTCATTTGTATGAATGTCAACACTTATTAATCCTCTTCCAAATGGTATTGTTTGTTTACCTCTGTAGCATTCCGCTACTTGGAAATAATTCAGTCATCCTTATAATGTCAAAGCGAGAATTTCGTACGATTTTCTTTTACGAGTTTAAACTCGGCCGAAGCGGAGCCCAAACGGCTAGAAACATTAACCAAGTCTGGGGCGAGGGTTGTGTTAATGAGTGCACTGTGCAAAGGTGGTTTAAAAAATTTCGGGAGGGAGATTTCAGCCTTGAAGATGAAGAAGGTCGTGGAAGGCCTTCCTCTCTTAATGATGATGTTCTGCGATCAGTGATGGAAGAAAACCCCAAAACAACTGTTCGAGAACTTGCAGAGCAACTCAAAGTCAGTAAAACGACCGTCGCTGACCACCTCAAGGCGATAGGAAAAGTGAAAAAACTCGAAAATTGGGTTCCACACTCATTAAATGATCGCCAAAAAAATCAGCGCTTTGATGTTTGTGCATCACTTCTTTGTCGAAACAAAAATGACCCATTTCTGGCCAGAATTGTTACATGTGACGAAAAGTGGATTCTCTACGATAACACTAGACGTTCTGGACAGTGGCTCGACAAAGGAGAAGCTCCAATACATTTTCCAAAGCCCCTAACTCATCAAAAAAAGGTAATGGTTACGGTATGGTGGGCTTCATTTGGTTTAATACACTACAGCTTCTTAAATCCTGGCGAAACCATCAATGCTGAATCATACTGTAACCAAATTAATACCATGCATCAGAAATTGGCAGTAATGAAGCCCTCTTTGGTCAATCGGAAAGGGCCCATTTTGTTGCATGACAACGCTCGACCACATGTGTCACGTGTAACGTCACAAAAATTATTGGAGCTTGGCTATGAAACTTTGCCTCACCCACCCTACTCTCCGGACCTCTCGCCTACTGACTACCATTTTTTTAGACACCTGGACCACTACTTACAACACATAATATTCAAAAATCAAACGGAACTGGAAAATGCATTTATTGACTTTATCAATTCTAAAAATTCTGAATTCTACTCAGACGGAATTAATAAGTTACCAACACGTTGGGAGAAATGTATTGAGTATGGGAAATTATTTTGATTGAAGAACATTGCTTTAAAGTAACTAGTTTCTTTTTTTTTGTTTAATACCAAAATCCTGCATTATTTTCCGGACAACCCAATAAAATTGACTAATTAACTTAAGTCAAATATTGGCTAACTTGCGATTACCGTTAAGTATATTTGAAGTGTTATAAATTTCACTAACAAAATTATCAGCTAAAAAAGTCTGAAGGACGACAGCGACCTGAATTCTTCTTTTAATGAAGGATTCGGCCCGTGAAACCCCAACTACTTTTTATTTCCATTATAACTGAACTTCATCCCTCATTTCTTTCATTTAGAATTTAATCTACGGACCACCCCTTCTTTACGGTGGGTTAACCTTCTTCCAGGAAAAATGCGTTAATTAAAAAATAACTCGGTTCCATAAAATTAGGCATTCCTCCTTAGGTCATTATTTCGGTTTATCTGCTTTAATCTCAATTGCCTTCTTCATTGTGTGTCAGGCATTTTGCACCAAACTGCATTAGATTTGATTAGAAAGAACGCCAAAGATCTAAAACATACATTTAAAACACAGTTAAAATTCCTGTTCTGATTTTGATGATCACGATGAATATGTTAACTAGGAAGTGGAGGTTTTATGTTCACCAAGCACTGTAGCTGTCTGGCTTTATGCACTTTCCCTAGTTCTTTCTTTTTACGAAGTAATACGTCATTTACGTCCTTTTCTACAATTTCTTTTTTCTGGGTTTTCTTTTTATCCTTGGTTATGTCTTTGTCTTGGTGCGGTTGTTTCATTTTTGAAGACTGCTCTTTCTTCCTCCACATTGCATAACATACAAAAAAGGAGCCATCATCGAATATACCTTTCTTCACCCATCCACCTCCCCGCCGTACCTAAGGGAAACCCCATACCGGCGGACCACGGCCACTAAACTAATTCAAGTGGGATGCAAGTTTAGGAGATCTTATTGTGCTTAACGTCGACCTTGCTCTGATAGGGAAGACCCAAGAAAAAAGGGATTTTTTTATTATTAATTTATCTAATCTAATAGGTCTCTTCCTTGCTGGTTAATCGTTTTGAATACACTTTCTAATAAATAAAATATTTTAATAAATAAATAACAATTATGGGTACAAGGAGTAATCAGCCCGGAAATAAAAGTTCAGGGGAACGCTTAGATCCAACAAGTTCAGAGGAAGAAAAATAAGAAAACAGAAAGAAAAAAGTAATCAGGTACTTTATCCTCTATAGCTCGGCTAACAGGCTTGACCTCAAACGTCCTCTTTTCTTTAACCAGTTCGTTGAGGGTCGGTGGTGCAGTGGCGGAAGAGGAGGCTTAGTGGCTCCCTCACTCTCTCAGGGAGGGGCCGTTGAACAGTCTGTGTTGGACACTGTCATCAACTCCGCAGTCGGGACGTTAGCTCTACGGAATCGGTGTAAGTAAGCGTTGAAATTTCCGTGATCTGTCATTACTTGTGTGATCCAGTACTCTGGCTGAAACCACTTTGTTTTTGCTCGGTCCTCATTATTGGGTAGAACCTCGTGGGTTAGCCTTACCGTGGTGCTTCTGTCCCAACTGCCACAAGTTGTGTATCCAAACTTTCTAGGTGCAGTTCGTAGCCTTTCCCTATCTGACGCATTCAGATTTAAGCCCCTTTCCATTTCTTAGATGCCGGATTGCAACTTTACTGTGGAGGACAATGTCTACTGGTGGACCATCGAATATACCTATGTTATGTGCACATTTTCTCAGACGACAATGAGCTGAGAATATTCTCAGCTTACCACTCTGTAACTGTGTCAGTTAATTCCTTATTCTTGGCAACGGTTGTCATAACATAAGCTTACTGTGGGGTAGCACCTCTACATATCCACTTATCCTCTATTCCTAATGAAGTTCAGAGGTTTTGGTTATGCAGATATTTCTCTGGCCAGTTTTTCTGCTTTTTCGTTTCCTAAAATATCTTTGTATTCTGGCACTTTAGATGTCAGCAAGTTGTTACGTTTAACCTGTATTGGAAATTTTAAATTCATTTACTGACTACATGTGACCATTTTACATGCCGATGTATTAATAGCTGATTGAATATCAATTTGATAATGATAATTTGATATTGAATATCATCAAAGAATGGGCCCATAAAAATTCCCTAGTCCTCAACCCGTCCAATTCAACCGCCATAATTATCGGGTCCAAGCAATACCTCAATCCCCTCCCCAGCTAAATAACGACCCCATCCCCTTCTGCTCCTCGGTTAAAAACCAAGGAGTAGTCTTTGATAAAAATATTTCCTGGCATTCTCACATTTTCCAAATTTCCCGCCATTCCATCGCCTCCCTCAGCCTGTTCCGTCAGCCCTGGCTTCTCTTACCTTTCTGCCCCCGCAAACTCTTTGTACCTTGCCTTATACTTCTTTGATTACAGCTGTTTGGCATACGGTAAGTACGCGATGAAGCGTATTTTCAATTGTTGCGTAAGATTTGTGTACGGCACCCCACGGGGATCCCGGGTATAGGGGGTTGAATTTCCAACTTTTCTGGCTATCCGTGCACAGTATTTCCTAGGTTGCTTTCTTTTCCAGTTCACCCACACTCGTCGTTCTCCTTACGTCATTCAACCCCTCCAATTCAACTCATATCACACTAGTAAGACCCGCTCGTCCCCAATCGACCTTGTCCTTTCGCAACATACAGCCCATACCTTCGAAACATCCTTTCTGATCCGAGCCCCTAAACTCTGGAAGTCCCTTCCCCTTTCTTTCGTCACTCTGTCTTCTTTTCCTCCTTTAAATCCCATATTTATAATCACATTCTCCCCCTCCAAGCAGAGACCTCACGATAACATTTATTATTTTTCTTTTTGTTTAATATACCTCGTAATTTTCTATTCCGGCCCGCCTTACTGGGATGCATTGTGCCACAATTTCTATCTTTTTAAAAAAAATTAAATGACTTCATAGAAGGTTATTATATTTTATCTCGTGTAAATTATTCTTAGGTCCCAGAATAAAGTTATTTTTCTTCTTCTTCTTAATATCTATAACTTGGATAAGCTAGAAAGGTTTATTGCCCATCCAAATTAATAGTTTTGGAGCTTGCATGAGCTTTTTTCATATTGTTCTTCTATAAATGTTTTCAATGGAGGTAGGCTGTTTAGCAGGGTTTCTAATGCGTTTGACCGTGCTGTTTTTATTGCTTCTGTGATTCATTGATTTTTAAATATTTCTATGAAGCAAAATTTTTCGGAAGCTTGCTAATCAGTATTATCAACCATAGAAAATTTGGACCTTATTACGGCCGATAATAGCCAATTGGTCATTTTTATTATTAGTCCCCAAGATTTGTTTAGAGTTCTTTTTGTTGTCCTTAGTACATTTGTATGTTTAGTATTCCTTTAGTAGTTTTTTATATTCCTTTCGTTTTACACAGAAGTTCCTTTAATATATCCTCAGTTTTTCTGACACGATGTGATGCAGGTTAGGGCTAATTTTAAATTTTTGAAGTTGAAGTTATCGACCGATTAGTTAGCGAATAATGTTAAGAGTTGAATTTTTTTGGGAGGTCAAGTGACGGATGAAATAAAAAGAAAAATAGCTTCCGGGTTCAAGCGAGCTTTCGGCGACTCACAACGCCATCCTCAGTGGACGTAGAATGATGTTCGACGATGAAATAAAAGTTGAAATTGAAGTTATTTACCTGCAGTATTAATGTTTTGTATTCCGTTGTCGAACTTCATTCTACGTGCCCTGAGGATGGCGATGTAAGTCGCCGAAAGCTCGCTTGAAACCGGAAGCTATTTTTCTTTTTATTTCATCCGTCACTTGACCTCCCAAAAATTCAACTCTTAAGCCTGAGGACCGACGGAACAGGCTGAGGGAGGCGATGGAATGGCTGGAAATTTGGGAAATGTGAGAATGCCAGGAAATATTTTTATCAAAGACTACTCCTTGGTTTTTAACCGTGGAGCAGAAGGGGATGGGGTAGTTATTTAGCATGAGAGGTGGGATGCTGGGGAGGGAATTGAGGAGTTGCTTGGACCCGATAATTACGGAGGTGGAATTGGCCGGGTTGAGGACTAGGGAATTTTTATGGGCCCATTCGTTGATGATATTCAATATCAAATTATTATTATCAAATTGATATTCAATCAGCTATTAATGCATCACATGTAACCAGTAAATGAATTCAAAATTTGCAATACAACTTGCTGACATCTAAGGTGCCAGAATTCAAAGATATTTTAGGAAAGGAAAAAGCAGAAAAACTGGCCAGAGAAGTATCTGCATAACCAAAAGCTCTGAACTTCATTTGGAATGGCAAAAGCAAGCTTATATTTATCACAGAATGGATAAAAAAAAACCCACAGTAAGCTTATGTTAAGACAACCGTCGCCAAGATCCAACTTGTAATGTTTTTGTTTTGTTTAATTTCGTGTGAATGCTTATTTCTATGTATTTAAGTTTATTTTTTAAATGCAACACCTGATTATAAAAAGCCCGGGCGTTGTATCTGTGATAATTTTTCTGGTAAATTTGCTCTACAATGCTGAGGGCTGTTGGGTGAGCTTTTTTAATAATGAGACGAATTATTCCCCTGACTAATGTAACGATATTAACTTCCTCGCCTTGCCTAGCATTGAATATATGTTCCGCTTTCAACTAGTTTGTTTTTGACATTCCACTACAGAGGCGGGAGTATTCTTCCTTGCGGACATCCCCTCGCTGTTTTGCTGTTACAGAACACCGGTGATTTCGTATTCTGACAGAGTTTGCCACTTGTTCAGGTTGGAAAAGTTTTATTTCCGTCGTGGTGTCGGGACGAAATCTCTCCTGTCGAGAAATGTAACTCCGACGGTAAACCACTAAATGTTTGAATGCGTACATTCACAGTTTTCAGTTTTTTCATACCCTTATCCAAATAGTATTCCATATTTATATTTTTTTCAACCGCAAAGACGCCGACGCCTTATACAAAAATTTCTTTTCTATACCGACTTCCTTCCCCACCCCTTTAAAATCCAAAGTACATAAATACAAAACAACAAAATCTCACTGGCACTCCCAACCCGATACGCAATATATACATGATACACGAGAGATATGTTTTAATTTATCCTAGGAATAGAATAGTTAGTAATTGTCAAGGGATTATATAACTTATATAATTAATAATCTTATATATACTTATATAATTAGAGTAATTTCTTTGTTCCCTAAACGTCATGTTAAAAAGCTTTTCTTAGCTAAAGGTTAAAGGAGGATTTTTGCGGAAAATGTGGGAAAGAGACTTCTTTTTCGTTAACATATTAGAGCCCGGGTTCAACCCTTTTTCAGTCTACTTTTCTCTACTTTTCCCGTAATAACTTTTATTACGCTGCGTCATGCGCTCTTACATTATTTTTCTCTACTACGGACCACTTCTTCTTCTGTTATTTTAACTAATCAAAAATCTACATACTCTGGTTCCATGTTATTTGTAAAATAAATATTAAACATTCAAATATTTGGTTATTATTTTGATATTGAACAGATTGATTTTCTGTATCGTGCCAACGTTCCGATCTTTATTGAGTTCATCTTCAGGGCCTGGGATTTAATTTTTTTTTTTAATTTAACAAATACATGTAGAATGTAGAAAAAAGTGAATATAAACTCACTGACACTCTCAAGACGACACGTATGGCACAATTACACAGAAAACAAACATTTTCAGTGAGTAGAAATAATTTGATTGAATAAAAAATTTTAAAAAACGAAAATATTTTGCATGGTATAAATTCACTTTTCCACGTCCAAAATATATTTATTAAATGGAAACAGAGTTTGTAAATCCCAGGCCCTGAAGATGATCTCAATACAGATCGAAACGTTGGCACGATAAAGAAATGTTTTTCTGAAACCTACACCACACCAGACCGCATCTCACGATTTTTAAATAATTATCGATTAACGATCACTAATTACCACAAATTCCGTAATCTATTTATTTTCAAATCTTGAGAAATGATTTTGTCATTGCTTTTGTCTAGGGACCCTCGTTTGTTCAGTAGTATACATGCTCTAGTCTTTCTACTGCATCTTTTCGTCTATTGTTTCATCTTCCCCATGTCTTTGAGCCACGTAGGCGACCGACTGTTTTCCATTCTAATCTCATTTGATTCAGTTTTATATTTCGGAATCATGTTTGATACTGTAATTGTCGGTTAGCCATGTGGTACACCATGATTTACGCTGTACCTCAGATTGTTTCCAGCTATTTAGTTTCTACTCAACCCGATAAACCGTTAAACTGCAAATTGTAAAAATACAGTCGTACCATTTAGCCCATCCTTCGCGTAAATGGAAAGAAAGCAATTGGAAGGATTTCCATCGAAATGAAGAAACTTGGTACGGGTGTAAATATCTCCCCGCCGAGTCCTTGGAGGCCGTGAAACGGTGGAAATTTATTGCCTCGACGACTAAACAAGTTTCGAGCCGCCCAATGAAAGTAAGCGCTTAAAGGCTTAAAACACTTCAGTGGCCTATGTTCGACAAGGGTCTTTTACGGAGATCAATACCGCCTTTAACTCGTGTTTTAAAATTCTCATGAGCAAAGAGCAATACGTCTAGATACAATTCGCAACAGAACAATGAGAAAAACAATTGCCAAATAAAATATATATATAATTTAATAAATAATATAACTCAATTAATTGAGGTTTCTAATTGATATAAAAAAGTCAGTGTAAGAAGCAGGATTCGAACCCACAACTTTCCGCTTGATACGCCGCTACTCTGCCACTTGAGCTATCATGATTTCGAACCATTCGGACGCCAACAATCTCAACTGCAACCTTTCTAATTTTCCCTCTTTTTGGCCATGTCGTGTAATCAGGACTCGTTTCTCAGCGACTTATGAAGTGGCCATGGCTGTTAGTGTAGTTATACTTCTTTTTCTTATTAAATCCATAATTTTTAGTGGTCTAATGACAAAATTATTTCTTTCAATCAATTAGTCTTTTTAGTTAGGCCTTGCTTCGATCCACTTGGACACCAAATTTCCATCTCAAACTCTAGCTTTTTATTTCAACCAATACCTTATAGTAAGATTAATTAATTGAAAAATGAAATTATAAAATTAACGTTCTTAAAATAATTTTTGTCAAAAGAGCATTAACCTCCCATCTCAACCCCACCTTTTGAATTTTGCTCATTTTTGCTGTTGACTTTTTTATCGCTCCAATACCTTACTTAAATGTTAATTAAGTTTTAAAAAATATACGTTTCTTTATGTTATTTATATATTTTTTTTTATGAAAATATGAAATAATATCTCTGAGCTATTGTTACTTCGATTCACTCGGACACTCACGTCCAATCTCACCCCGCTTTTCGAATTTTCCCTCCTGTTTTGAATTAAATAATAAAACTTTCAACTTTAATATGTTTAGCTTTATATTTTCCGTACCAAATATAGGTTCGGTAGTAAAACTATAACATTAAAAAGAAAATGTTTACTACCTAATTTAAAAAACAAATGTATTAAGTAAAGAACAACTAAAAGTTAAAAGGAAACTTTCGTGCCCTTTGTAACCGTGTTTTTCCAACTCTGGTAAGAGTCATGTCCGCTAAACGCCATTGTATTCATTGTAAATTATTTCAAAAATTTAAATTCCTGAGCAATTCTCATTTATTGAAAAAGAAAAAAAGAAAAGCCTTCTCCAATTTTTCTGGTCTGTTAGAACCTGGGTTTCGCCGTCGTACTCGTCGCTTAAGTTGATCCCAAATGTGTTCGATTGAGTTCAAATCTGGGATTCGAGAGGGCTACGCCAAGATTATAGTACCTAACTTATGCAGATATTTATTAAGAAATCGTGAGATGCGGTCCGGTGTGATGTATGTTTCAGAAAAACATTTTCTTTATTGACCCGACGTTTCGATCTTTATTGAGATCATCTTCGTGGCCTGGGGCAAACATTGTTTACATATAACACTTTCAGAATAATTATGTGTTGATAAGTGCTCTATGAAGCCTGGCATTATCCCGAATTAGCAAGAATCTCTCACTGATTTGGTAGGGAAGGGGGCCAATACATGTTTTTCGATTGTATGTTATCTCAGTGAAATTTGACAACTTTCTCCATAGCAACCAAATCGGTCCGGGCGTGCCAGGAAATGCTGCGCAATATCATCATTGACCAACCATGGAATGCCGCCCGAGAAACCATAAGCATGGGACGTATCATTGTGCTGAGCGTCTTTACATGAAATGACGCACATCTGGAGGCCAAATCTCACCTCGTTTACAATCACAACCCTTCGCCAATATGCGAATTACTAATGCAGATGCCCGTGCGATGTGAAACCCGGTCGTTTACTGAGCTGTGGTCACAAGAAGTGACGAACCGAGTGCTGGTCCCTGAAATTATTTTCATTTCTTCTTACAGCCCTGGAATAAATCGAGTTTATTTCGGACTTGCCTTTTCAGATTTCTTATTTTTTGTCCTGTAAAGCTGAAGTTTTACTAAATCCTGATGAAGGATCAGTCTATCGTCTCTCTTGTCTGTAGACCTAGATCGACTCTGCCCCGGCCATATTGGGAGAAGCCCTGTTTCTGTGAAGAACCCTTCCTTTTGATTAATGATTTATACTCAGTCTACGACTTCGCGCTGGCTGTATCCTCCCTCTAAAATATATGACTCTTTCACTGTCATTCTACCTTAAACGCTTTAGTGTAGATAGATAGATAGATAGAAAGATAGATAGATAGATAGATAGATATATAACATGCTTTATTTACATTAGAGAGAAGCATTACATAATATACAATACTAAGGCATTTGTTTCAGGCGAGCGAAAAATAGAAAATAAAAATAAACTATATAATAATGGTATTGTAATAATAGAAAACTGTAAGTAAAAAACTAAATTATAAAAATTAGCTGATTTTAGATAAAAGTTAAAAATTTATTATGACGCGTTATTTTAATCGTACCTATATTGGCAGGCATAACGTGCATAGTATGCTAGATCTTTCGACCTCTCCAAATCCACGATATTTAACAGATGAGCTGAGACCTGGAAAGCGATTTATAGCTTAGATACAGGATACGGAGTTCAGATACTGGGCAACAAAATGAAATATGTCTTCCCTAACTCTTAGGTTACAGAGCGTGCACAAAAGATTTCCGTCGTCTTCCTTCCATGGCACAGAATTGAGGAACACTTGCTCGCATCTGAGTTTAAGTAGCCAACGAAGAGTCGGAAGACTTAGAGACCCACTAGCTTGAACATTTAGGTTGAAGATATCCTTAGAGTGATCTAGGTCCTTAAAGAGAAGATACCTGTTGGAGACCTGAGTTCGATGCTCACAACTCACACGATGTTGCTCACGTAGGCTGGACAAACGTTTTATCATATATGCTAAAGTGCTTGAGTGTAGTTATTCGAGTAGAGATTTAATAATAAGGATAATATCAAAGGAAATCACCGAAAGAAAAAAAATTAACATAAAGCGTTGTTTAGGTGTAACAGTATGGAAAGGCATACTGCTACTTTTGTGCAAATGGTATTAATTAGTACAAAAGTAAACGAATCATTATTCAATGTGTATTTTGATTATAATAGCTCCTAATTACCTGCAGCTTATGTAGAAAGATGATCGATTTAATTTTAAACTATATAGATTGATTGCTCTAAGTTTGTCCATCAGTATGTGGTTGTTTGTGTGTGGGGGCGGTGCGTATTTTGGGAGATGTAAAAGCAAACATGGCATTCGTTGTAGGTTGATTTTTCCGGGTTTCCAAATAGTCAGCAATTCCCGGAAAAACAAAATTTATTTGACAATAAATGCCAAATAAACCATAAAGCCTTTCTATCTTCGGTAGGGGCTTTGGGAAAGAAGGGACCTAAGATAACACGCTCCTCTTTAATGAAAGTGCTCGTCCCAGAAAGTTTTCGAACTATTTCCAATTAGAGCTGGAAGTAAGGTAATGTCCTGGAAGATCTCCACTTTTCTATCCAGTCCCGATCAAAATATGTTTATTGCCCGATGGCCGTTTCCACGGAAAAACACCCCCTAAGAAGTGCAAATAACACAAAGTGAGGCACAGTTCTGAGAAATTCTTTTATAAGTTTGCCAACTACAAAAAGTGCCGATTGATTAATTTTCATCAGCACCATTTATATTTTCTTTACCGAGTTGCAGGATTTTCTTCCAAGCCGGCCACTTTAAATTATGACGAATTGTTCTCCAGTACATTTCATTGTAAACCACTTAGCGATTTGCCCCGATTTCGTACTGATTCTTAATGTGAATTCTTTTATGTACTCTTTCATATAAAATTGTCGTTTTACCAAGCCTTTCTTTATAGGTAAAATCTGTTGTCATGTTTGTAGCGGGATTCAATCGGACGGAAATGTTAAAGTGCTCCAGTCAGAATAGTCAGGCGCACGTAGAAAGACGCTCAACAACAACGAGCAGGCGTAATGAAAGCACGTAGGTGAAAATTATCCCCTGTCTTTGATCCGTGAAACTTACGCAACACTAATTTGTCGCTCCCTTTGACTCTTCACGTCAATTTATCCCAGTACGTTGAAGATCGAGAGCGCGGTTCAATCCCGGGTGAATGGACCATTTGATCGGTTTCGGACGAAAACCAATCAGCTCATAAATGAAGGTATTCGATGAAATAATCATAATTTAATTATCGCTTTAACAAAGACCACTTCGACCAGCCAAAGCAAATGCAAAAAAAATATTGAAGAAAAGGATTTCTTGTGATTCAATTGTGAGGAGAACATACGAGTGAAAAATTTCCTTAAACAAAATTTAAAAAAAGTTGCTATGTTAAAAAATAATATCCTTAATATTAATCTTGTTTTCATGCGTAGATGCATACGGCTAGAGTGCCGTGTTGCCAGCGACACCACCCGCCCGACCCGCGCGAGCCGAAAAAAGCCACCCCCGGGAAGAGACCTAGAGCGCCCCCCCTCCTTTAGACTTATTTATTTTACATTTGGGAACTACACTCTCACTTACGGGTGCATTAGCAGGATATAGATAAAAACCACTTATCACTTTACAACGCTGTGGAAAAGTCTACATCCTCTCCACAACCGGGAGCAAAAGGCGCACTGAGCACTCCACTCCTCTACAAGACAGCCGCCCGGCCGGCCCGCCCATTGCCTCCTGAACATTGATTGTTTGAATAGTCTCTATTTCTACTTTCATGAACTCAAAATTAAGTCTAGATATAATACCACTGCCTCATGCTAACAAAATTGCATAGCTGGACGGCTTAATCTCCTACCTGTGCTGGAAGATCCATTCTAAAAAGTTCTCTCATTCTGTCTCATATTCAGGACAGAAAAAAGACAGTGTGCCTGATGTTTTCTGGCTCATAACATGTGGAGAAATTTGGTGACGTCCTGAGATCAATTTGATGAAGGTAAGATCCACAAATACCTTGTTTTTAAGCGTGTTGAGACAGAAAAAAATTTGCTTACACACTCTGTCGAAAACCATGGAGCTATATTTATTCATGATCGAAAAACTGATCCTGCTGAACCACTGTTTTACAAAATGCTCCAGGCTTGTACCCAGTTATTACTCCGGAAAGTTTATTGTCATTGGCAATTTGATGTCAATAAAATCATTGCTCATTTAGCTAACAAATCCACGATATTAATAATATTTAATATTTAATAATAATCCTTGATAATAGTAATGTCAGTTAAGAACAGAATCCAGAGCAAGTTGTGTTCCGCAACAACCTCAGAGTAAAATGGAAATCAAAAACAATCTTGCCACAAGTTATTAATTTAAATTATTTTAAAGATTATAGACTTGTATATGTAAGAACCCTATACCATCCCCACTCTCTTAGTAATCATCCCAACCACCAAATGTACAGAAATAATATCTTTTGACCAGCGACAGAATTTTTATGCAGAAAAAATTGCCAAAATATACAGCTCAAAGCCTTGAAATATGCAATAATATGCTGTATAAATACGTTAAAATATGCAGTTTTATGCGTTAAACCAGTCGTTTTTTACTATCATAGTGAGTTTAATTATTCATACCGTATTTAATGGCAATATTCAAAGATTACAAGGTTTTCAATCCAAAATTTTAAGAACAATTGTTTCCGCTCCTTTGCATGTAAACAATAATCCACTTCACATAGATCTTCAAATCTCAACTGTTTTTTCATCCATCAAAACATATTACAGACGTTTTCATAGTAAATTACAAAAGCACACCAACACACAAATCCAATTGCTACAGTCCCCACATTTGCCACGTAAACCTTGGAAAAGAATATGGATAAGGGACCTCTTAAACGCCTTAAACGGCAGCTTTCTCTTAACGCCTATAATGCCAAACACATAATCTGAAATCCAATCTGCTGCTTGTATATAATACATGTACAGTTGTAGACACAAATAAATGAAGTAAAAAACGAACTTCCGTTTTTTTTTGTTTTTTCAATCGTCTCTTATTTTTACGAATAAACAAGACGCACTAATTATGATCAATTACGATTTGTTTGATGTTCGACCTTACGTTTACTCGTATGTCGGCTTGTTCGAAACGCTAAACGGATTAGGTTTCAATTAATAACCAATCTACGTTTTCGGGAGATCAAACAGCCGGACTAATACGGGATCATGGCTGAATAAACGGCAGGTTAAACAGAAAATTCGATACACGACACGACAGCTGATTCATTGATTAGAACAAATGTTAATATCCAATTATTTGATAACGTAATTGATCGAATTTTTTGACACGATATTATTTCGCTTGTTATTTGACTGATTTAACTGGAAAGCAGTTTACCATTGAAAATATTTTTTTCGGGGTATGAACTTTGTTTTTTGATGTGTAGAGATTAGTGACCGTTAATCGATAAATATTCAGATATCGTGAGATGCGGTCTGGTATGATGAAAGTTTCAGAAAAACATTTTCTTTCTCGCGTTCCGAACTTTTATTGAGATCATCTTCAGGGCCTGGGAATTACAAACATTGTATAAATTCATTTTTACACATCCTAAATGTATTTTTTAAATGTTTGTAAATAACAGGTATGAAGGTAAACCTTACCATTATTAAATTACAGTAAAAATAGCACGAGGTTCTCAATAAAAACGGACAAGGCCGTTAATTAAAAATTATAAACCGTTTCACGATTTTAATAAAAACAGTAGTTATGATCAGCCCTATAATTAATTTATAAATCCTCCCCTTGAAACGTTGGCACTATAAAGAGAATGTTTTTCTGAAACCTACATCCCACCAGACCGCATCTCACTATATCTGCATATTTGTGTTTTTAAATAAAATCAAACGTACTATCGCATACAGAGATCATATATGACGGAGTGAATTGTGAATTCTCTCCCAATATTCGGTTTAGGGCGGGTTTTCCTTCCATTTCCTGTTAACATTTCATTACATATTCGCTGTTGACACAGCGATTCAAACACGAATTTCGGACCCCTTCATAAACCATCAACACTCAACACTTACAACAACATCTAAATGAATTGAAAGCATGATTCTCAAAATGGAGAACGAAAACAAAACCTAACTAAAAGTGAACGGATAAATTTTATCTTTCTTAAAACTATCTGTCCTCTAGTGTGTATAATTGGAACCCCATTGCCTACCGCTGACCTCCTGCCTTACGATGGTCATTACATGGATAAATAATACAACAAACTAAAAAATACACGTTATGAATTCTGCACTGATAAGACTACTTGACTCACTATCAAAATTAGATTGAATACAAACTTTTAATTTATAAGAAATAATGACAGGCTGTGATGCCTACATTTTCTTAAAAAATCCAATCCTACCGTTTCTAATCTATTCGATTGACAGGTCTTCATCAAACTATAAATTCAGATCTTTTTATGTTGCAAATCGTACTATCGATAACGACCTTCACATTCCATTTGTACATGAACTCATCACAACCCCGATATAAAATTTTTCATCGGTCGCTATGCCACAATATCAATTATATAAAAATCCTCACTATCACCTTTATTTTGCATCTTTGCAAATTATTAGTGCAATTCTTAAAATATAAACTAGTTAAACTTGAATAACTAAATTACGTTTTTGTTGTCTCTTTTGGTATTATTTTCTATTTATTTATTTTTTATTTCATTCATTTTCATCTACAACTGTATATGTATTTCATAATTATATGATAATAATCTTCGGGTTTTTGCGTGAGGCTGTTCAAACATGAAATGTGATTAATAAATCGCAATTCAAATTTGGCAATTGATGTTTACTTCAGAGGCGAAGCAAATTATTGGAAGTAATAAAGAGACAAACGACTTTTGCCATAACTTAGTCATTTTTCGGCCAATTTAAAATGCTATTCCACCGTTGTCATCAGCATACAAAATCCTTTAAAGTATTCTATCCGGACCTATATGGTCGAGTTTGAAATTTTGAAGTTGAAATGGGCCTGAGGTATGTTGTATAATTTTTCTCCAAAAAAAAGGTAAAAATTTGAAACTAGTTTAAAAAATATCAAAAAATCACGTATTTTTTTGATACTGTCACTGGTTCAAGAGGAATTCAGCTAAAAAGGACTACATATATAATCTAGGATATGACTCGCGCCCGAGAGTTGGTGTGTTGTGGTTTTAAAGGGTTTTTAAAGGGTTTTCTCGAGAGTTTCTCACGCTAGCCACTCGGCTACTGCGGTCCCCAAGGGTTTAAAGGGTTAAACTTTATTTTGGAAAAATTTCAATTGTCAACATAAGGAAGAAGGGGTTACTTGTTAATGTGTAAAGATTAGTGACCGTTAACGGATAATTATTCAGATATCGTGAATCGTGATGCGGTCTGGTGTGATGTAGGTATCAGAAAACATTTTCTTTATCGTGCCAACGTTTCGATCTTTTATTGAGATCATCTTCAGGGCCTGGGATTTACAAACATAGTTTACATTTAGAAAATACATGTAGAATTTGGAAAAGTGAATTTATAAAATGCAAAAATTATATTTTATATTCTATCAAAGTATTTCTACTCACTCAAAGTGTTTGTCTTCTGTGTAATTGTGCCATGTCGTGTTGAGAGTGCCAGTGAGATTTTACTGTTTCATGTTTATATATGTTTGATTTTGAAGTGGTGGGGAAGGAAATGGGTATAGAAAAGACAATTTTCTATAAGTCTTCGGTTTCTTTGAGGTGAAATGAGCCGACAAAGGGAAACAATGTGTTGGTAATGTTTCTTAGTTACTTGTTAATATGGCCGTGTCATTTGCGTATATGACGGTATGTGCATTCTCATTTGGTAGCATGTCAGAAATTAAAATTGTGTACAGCAGTGGAGCGAGGGTTATTGGCATACCGGCGAGGACTTCTTTCATCTCCAAAAACTCTGACCCTGGGTGACTGAAAAAAAATCTCTCCTTAATATATCATCAGATATTAGGCCTTAGGCAAAACTGGTTTACGATTGTGGGACCAAAATAAAAATACATTTATATATATCTTAATCTGTAAACATTTGAACCGTCAATGCGCAGAACCACCCCATGAGCCAACTCATTTAGAATGGCTTGGTAAAAGCTGCCAATCTGGCAATCTCTCAGAGGGTGGAAAAAACCAAATTTAATTCACGGAGTAGGCGTTGTAATTTGCTAAACTGCCATGTCAGCTGGCCGTTTTGCGGCCGCATTTAAGTGGGATGATTCAATAAGCAAACAAATTATTTCGAGGGCTGCGGGATGGGCGGGCAGTTAAAAGCAATTTGTTGCCAGCAAAAATCGCTGCCCAAGTTCGGGCATCATAAACCAATTAGGCGTGCAGGAAAAGGATACCTGTTCTCTTACCGGTAGGCGCATCCTGTTATCTGCCAGGATTTACGGTCTCTCGCTCCCTCTAAATACGTTCCTCTCTATGGGGATTTACGACACCATTTAGTTACCAAACTCGCCTATCTGGGTCCAACATTTTTTAAAATTATTGCCAACAAAAGCTCAAAGTCAGCGTTCTGCGACAGATAGGCAAGTCGTTTAATTAAACGGCTAAACAACGACGATAAATCGTTTCGGCGGCCAAATTAAATAAATGTATGTTGAGGTATATTTAAACAAAGTTTGTTTATATTCAAAGGGAAAGAACATGTTAGGACAAATTTATTTCCTACACTCGGTTTCGTATTAATTACCACCGACACCGTAGAAATTGCTTAATCGTGTTAATAACTAATATAATAACTAAATTTATTTGGTTGTTGAACCTTGGGTTCTGGAGTCGGTGAACACATTCTGGGTCACTTCTTAACTCGAGAATTTGAATAATTCGGCTAGATCCGATAATAAGTGACACAATGACGATCCAGCTTGAATTTATTCGTTCTACACTTTTTAAATGGCACATCCTTTCGTTTCAATATACAATTTTCTCAGTTCCGCGACATCAGCCAACAAAGTGACAAAGGAATTGACGATCTTGAGAAACCCGGAAAATTCTTTTAAGTTCTGTTGGACGTGGTGATCATATGGACGTTATCTAAGTTCATCCCGCAATGCGTCAATGATGGTACTGGCACTCTTCAATGCTTGGTTCTGCTCGTCAATCCACATCACGGCGTTCAGCGTCAGGACGTAGCCTTACGACTTTCTACCGACCTGGTCAATATTTTCACCTACGGATTCCTACCTTATCACCAACATAATTTACATATGTGTAGAGATTAGTGACCGTTAACGGATAATTATTCAAATATCGTGAGATGCGGTCTGGTGTGATGTAGGTATCAGAAAAACATTTTCTTTATCGTGCCAACGTTTCGATCTTTTATTGAGATCATCTTCAGGGCCTGGGATTTACAAACATAATTTACATTTAGAAAATACATATAGAATATGGAATTTATACAATGCAAAAATTATTGTATATTTTATATTCTATCAAAGTATTTCTACTATTTGTAATCTACAAGATCAACTGTTTAAACTGTCCAGCTACGTACGTTGTTCTAACATCCCAATATCTGGACAGGAGAGTAAAACAACATATATACGATTGCAAAAAACTCAACCAAAATCCTACAGCACTCGCTACCCACCACTTTGAACAACAACACAATTTTGACTTCAACAATCCAAAAATACAACATGCAGAACAAAACAAATTTAAACGTAATTTTTTAGAAATGGTTTACATCAACAAGGATAAACACAGTATCAATTACAGAACAGATACATGCAAACTCAGTCGCAGCTACGCCAACATCATTAATCAAATTCAATACAGATAACATACATATATCATCACATTACATTCCACACATCAAATAATTTTCGCATAGTCTAATTGTCCAACAATCTAATTTTCCTTTTCCCATTTATCCCTTTCTACATAATCCTGAAAGAATAAAGTGGCGAAACATTACCAACACATTGTTTCCCTTTGTCGGCTCTTTTCACCTCAAAGAAGCCGACGACCTATACAAAATTGTCTTTTCTATACCCACTTCCTTCCCCACCACTTCAAAATCAAACATATATAAACATGAAACAGTAAAATTTCACTGGCACTCTCAACACGACATGGCACAATTACACAGAAGACAAACACTTTGAGTGAGTAGAAATACTTTGATAGAATATAAAATATAATGTTTGCATTGTATAAATTCCATATTCTATATGTATTTTCTAAATGTAATTTATGTTTGTAAATCCCAGGCCCTGAAGATGATCTCAATAAAAGATCGAAACGTTGGCACGATAAAGAAAATGTTTTTCTGATACCTACATCACACCAGACCGCATCTCACGATATTTGAATAATAATTTACATAGGTCACGTTCATTCAATCAAAAAATTTCTACTCACTGAAAGTGTCTGTCTTCTGTGTAATTGTGCCGTTCCTGCGTGTCGTGTTGAGAGCGCCAGTTAGATATTGCTGTTTTATGTTTATATTCACTTTTTACACATTCTACATGCATTTATTAAATTTAAAGATTTTTTTTTTAAATCCCAGGCCCTGAAGATGATCTCACTAAAGGTGGAAACGTTGACACGATAAAGAAAATCAATCTATTCAATATCAAAATAATAACCAAATATTTCAATGTTTAATATTTATTTTATAAATAACATGGAACCCCAGTATGAAGATTTTTGGATTAGTTAAAATAACAGAAGAGGAAATGGTTCGTAATACAGAAAAATTACGCAAGAGCGCAAGACGCAGCGTAATAAAAGATATTACGGGAAAAGTAGAGAAAAGTAGACTGAAAAAGGGTAGAACGCGGTCTCTAATGTGTTAACGAAAAAGAAGTCTCTTTCCCACATTTTCCGCAAAAATCCTCCTTTAGCCTTTAGCTGAAAAAGCTTTTTAACATGACGTTTAGCGAACAAAGAAATTACTCTAATTATATAAGATTATTAATTATATAATAATTTATATAATTATATAAGTAATTCTGTTGTAAATTACTAACTATTCTATTCCTAGGGCAAATTAAAACATATCTCTCGTTTATCATGTATATATTAATTGTGAAACATGATAGGTCGAGCCAGTTCTCGTGGGGGGGGGGCGCTTAATTACATTGTGCCTCAGAGAACTTCAATGGTACGTCAAAATGTGAGCAAACATAGCTTAAAACGGTAAATACTAAACAACGAATTAATTCTATAACCAACCAGTTTTGTATAATTATATATTTGTGATATATTTCAAATCTTCACCATTTTCAGTATGACTCAAAGAGAAATATATTCCGTTACTTGTATTTTGTTGTATATTTTAAACTGTATGTGTTTTTTTTCTCAATATATTAATTACAGGTTTATTTTATTGTAAGGTAAAATAAAGGAAATCAGATGTAGAATAAATTTTCACTCGGCTAAATTATTTTCCGGAGTTTTGTTGAATTTTCTTACAAACCATCATAAATAAAGATTTTTATTATATTCTTTAATTCACTACATTCGTGGTCCGCTTGACCAATTAATAATAACAATTAATTAAGGTTTTTAGTTGAGATGAAAAAAAGCTAATGGTACGAGAGGGATTCGAACCCACGACCTTCGGCTAGCTACGCCGCTGGTCTCATCTTTTCATCCCAACTAAAAGCCTTAATTAATTGTCATATATTAATTGGTCAAGCGGACTACGAAAGTTGAGATTTAAAATGAAGTACACTTCAACTAAAGCTCTCCGTCGCCATTTCAATTGTCGTCGAGAATCCAAACGGATTACACGACATTTGAATAATGGCGAAAGGAGGGAAAATTGAAAAGGTGGGGTTGGAATGAGGAGTTGATGCCCGAGTGGATCGAGGTTACGATAGCTCAGGCGGTAGAGCAGCGGCGTAACTAGCCTAAGGTCGTGGGTTCGAATCCCTCTCATGCCATTAGCTTTTTCCATCTCAACTAAAAACCTTAATTAATTGTCATTGTTATTAAAACTCATGAATTTCCGAATTCTCGTTATTTGGTTTTTATTGAAATGAGCGTGTTGTAATTAATATAACAACAACTCATCTGAAATAAGGAATGTCTGCCCTTTTTTCGTATCAATATATAAAATCACCTGACAGATACAGTGTATTTTAGTTTTTACGTTTGGACTTGGTTTGTAGTAAAGGATATCTAAAACGCCAGTATTTTTGATACACTGATATTCCAATATATTTCCAAATGATATATCTTTCAATTTTTAAATTTATTAATATTTCTCGTCTAGTGCGAAATCGCAAAAAATAGCTATTATTCAGTAGTCATAGTCAATTTATTTTTTTTCAACCATATTTTCCGGTCAATTTACCTTTTTCAGTTTTAAACCACCCTGCAAGAGATCAATTCTGAACGAAAATCTTCCCGAAAAATGTAAACATCAGCAAATTTTAATTAAGACCCATTAAAATCACTAATTTTCAGGGTCCGTTTGACCAATTAATATTATTCAATTAATTAAGGTTCTTCGTTGAGATATAAAAGGCAGCGTCACGAGAGGGATTTGAACCCGAACGAAAAATGGCAAAAAGGAAGAAAATATGAAAGGTGGGGTCGAGATGGGAAGTTAGTGCCCGATAGCTTAAGTGGTACAGCAGCGGCGTCAAGCCGAAGATCGTGGGTTCGAATCCCACTGTGACACTGACTTTTTATCTCAAATAAAAACCTCAATTAATTGAATTTAACTAAGATCATATACCGTGTGTCATGGTGCCAGTTTTAATCGCCTGGTTGAATTTTCCTTGATCAGGTAACATTATTGAAAATCGAAAAAAGCCTATATTTTTTTTTTTTTGGAACAAAGGCTGTAACTAAGTCGGCATTCAAGGAAATTTGAAATCGCCTATATAAAATGTAAATATGCTGATCTGCAGACATAGTTAAAATTAATTTTGCACTGATGACGGCTTTAAAATAGCTTGAAATCTTGGCAGTAACAACTGTATTTGCTTTTTTCTTCAACACTTCACGAGTCTTGATCCAGAGTGTTGATGAAAAAGTGGTCGATATTTTTACCACTGAAATGAGTTTTACACGCAAAACATTGACACAATCGGATTTTTAAATTGGCCAAACAATAATAAAATTGTGATACAAAATGTAAACAAGTTTGTGATCATATGTATATATATATATATATATACGACGAGCAATTCTGCCAGTTTCAACGAAAGTAACCTACGTTGTTGTTTAAAAAAAAAGAACCCTTTTGGCTCATTTTAATTCACGGATAAAAAATTACTGAAGAATATTGATAGTTCATTGAGCTAAACGAAAGATCGAATCTACCTGTACTATTATTTTATTGTTAAAAATAAGATCCGATGTATAAACAATTTCAAAACAACCACAGAAAAAAATTAAGAAAGAAATTCTGAAAAATACTTACTCGTTAGTTTCTTAAACATCGAAAAACAGTCTAGCACCAAATATAATTCGTATTCACATTCTGTGCTATAACTTTGTTATCCTTTGACAAATTTAAAATCTGATTGAGCCATAATTTTTACTATAAAACCATTACAAAAAATGAGTAAAAAACATACATTGTTAATTGAAATTTCAAAGTTGTAAAAATAAATATTTAAATCTGGACTAAATATATGAAATATATATATATGTCGGTTTTCCGATAAATTCAGGCAGGTCATTTAAAAAAATCATCCTTTAAGCATATATCTATAATGATTATTATTAATATTGTATGTAGTGTGTAGTGTTGATATAATTCAGTTTATTAGTTTTATATTTTTGGCTTAAGAGAGAAAATGGATTCCAAAAGTCTAAAATAAAATGGACGATAAACACTGAGGCATAGCTGTCTCTCATTTCCTACAAGATCAGATGATTCTTTTCTCATACTGTTTAATCGTCTTCCAACGTTTTCAGAAGGTCATCCGGCCTGGCCGGTCCTCTTAGCCGTTAACCGTAGTAAAACCCTGCAGACATCCGGCCCTTAAGTGCCCCTCTGGGAGTATAACAAGATAAAAATGAATTAGACGCTTTAGTGCTTGCGCAAAAAGGGTCAAAAGGGCTTTCCTACGTAAAAACTGCCTATCCCGTCCGTACCAGGCCAGCCTGGTCCGTTTGTGGAAAAACACTCGGACAAAAACTCGGCCTATGCATAACCCAGATTGCCGTTTGTTTGCAAACAGACCAAAACCGTGTTATACAATCTAATAACACTTGTTTCTTCGATTGGATTTGCCTTGGAAAGCTGACATTTAAAAAGGCCACGTTTTTCACAAATTCAAAACTTTTTTTGCCTATCTATTACATGGGTGGTGAGGTATCATTCCGGTATTCAATTATTTCCGAATATAAAAAGCCAAATATTTACATATTATTCGTTCCCAAAACTTAGATTTGATTAATTATTTTACAAGTCTTAAACGCTAAGTGATACATGGACATATAAAAAATAGGCTGTACAAAATTTTAGATGTATAATCGGAATAAATATAAATAGATGTATATAAAATAAAATTCTGGCCTTTTCAGGGCAAACCTATGGACAAGATTTAGATGTAATGTTCTGGGGGTAATATAATGCGCCCTTTGGGAACTATTGAATTCCCCGTTCTGTTATAACACACGGGTGAGTCCTGCTTCACCAGCAATTTGATTAGTTGGTCTGGTTTCATTGGTTGAATTTCATCAATTTCTTCCTTGTACATCCCAAACCACTTCCGCCTGCGGTCAAATTTGGCGGCACAGTTTGTTTGTAAGAGTGTTGATGTAACCTCTGCTCCTTTGCATGATCAGCACCGTGGGTTATACTAATCTTCTTCAGATGCCCATTTATACTGCAGTGTTCTGCCAAGAATCCTGCCAGATTTGAAGTTTTTTCATGATCGACAAATGAAAGAAATAAAATAAAAGAAAAAACTAAATACATCAAAATGCATTCTGTTATTTTTTCCCCATAAATGTTAAAGGTTTATCGGATTGAATATATCTAATATGTGAATTTCACTGTTTTGCCATTTTCAATTTGTCATCCTAACTAAGATACTTATTGATACCAGAAAGGCCCATGACCTATCAGGCGTACGGCTTTTCCTTGTCGTGCAAGAGCGCACGCACTCTCGTTGCCCTTCTATTTCCACATTTCCTGAGAGCTAGCAGAGAGTGGTTTTATTTTGCACGCCTAACATATTCAATTTAGTTTTGGTATTCAGCTTCTCTTTGAGCTAATGTTTGAATTTAGTGCTTTAATGGTTGGTTAGCTATCTGGTATGTTCTATGTTCTTGTTTTGTGTCCTTTTTACATGTTGTACTGAGTAAATTTCTCAATTTCATTGATGGCCGTTTCCTGGAAAGTACCGGTGTGTAAAGACCGAGTACCTCATCTCACTAAATTCCTGGGTTCTAGTACCGTTACTTTACCAGCAGTTTGTGCCGGTATTGATAAAGCGTGTTTCGCTTTTTCCTTTTTTTTTATAATATAAATTTGTTAGGGAATCATTTGGAGATCGTGAGATACAGTCAGTTTTTTCTATATCGTGCCAACGTTTCGACCTTTATTCAGATCATCTTCAGGGCCTAGGATTTATAGACATTGTGTACATTTTAGAAATAGTTATAGGATGTGACAAAAAAAGAAAGAAAAATGAATTTATACAATGCAATAAATTTAGATACAATCAAAATATTTGTACTCACTCGACGTTTATGTGGAGGTCGTGAGATGCGGTTTGGTGTGACGTAGTTTTTAGAAAAACATTTCCTTTGTCGTACCAACGTTTCGATCGTTATTGAGATCATCTTCAGGGCCCGGGATTTATAGATATTGTTTATGGGACAAAAAAAAAGAAAAATGAATTTTTACAAAGCAAAAAATAAAGATTCAATCGAAATATTTGTACTCACTCGACGTTTATATGGAAGTCGTGAGATGCGGTGAGCTTTAGGAAAACATTTTTCTAGTCGTGCCAACGTTTCGACCTTTATTTAGATCATCTTCGGGGCTTAAAGTGTGCCCGGGCAATCTCAACGCAATAGACAAGAATGATACATCTACACGGAAAACAGACGGTTTGAGCCCTGAAGATGATCTCAATGAAGGTCGAAACATTTGCACGATAAAGAAAATGCTTTTTTAACCTACTTTCACACCAGACCGGATCTCACGATATACAAACAATCAGTGGCTACCGATCACTGAACAACAAACATTTCTTTGGCACTTTTGTTTAAACTCAAATATCCTCTTCATGTTATCATATCGTGGCGCCATGATTATTGGATGAATGAATTCATTAGGCTGTTCATATATCCATTTATGTTTTAGTTTGAGGAAGGTGTGTTAAATTTAATCTCATTTTAATGTAAGAAAATTTTTGATCATTTCAAATTTCTCCAAAAATAATTTAATATTATTGCATATTTTAAACTATATTAATTTAAAGTTACAGTATGTTTAAGTTTAATATTTTTAAGTGGTTTTATACCAGTCGTAAAGGTGAAAATCCGTGAAAAATAATCAAAGGCAATTATTTGCTAAGTAAACACCTTTCTTTTGTCGACTGTTTTCATAAATTAAATTGGTCGAAGTGCGTGTCGTTTCATGTAATTGAGCTGTCTTTGAACAATACATTCAGCATTTAATTTGAGGGTATTTACGAGCACCTATGTTAGTAGGCAATAGCCGAAGCGTTGGGCTGAGTAGAATAAGGTTAACTTGAGTTTATGTCCCGCTCTCTCTTTATAACCTCATTCGAAAATCCTCTTTTATCGTTTCGTCTCATCCTCTTTTATTTTATTCTTATTTAGAACAAAAAGAACATTTCAACCAGTCACTTATTAAAATGTTTTTTTGTTTTGTTTTATAATATGTATGTTTATATACGTTTTTTAAATTTAAGTCTCATAACGTAATATTTTAATAACTTATTTTTTGAGTGTACTATATGAAAAATTTACACTCTAGTAAATGACAGAGTTCGTAAAGAGTCAGTAATTCAAAACCATATCCAGTTTGAGTGCGAAATAAAACACAATGTAGTATAAGGCGTGGAGAGGATAGATGGAACGTTAAAAACGATTTATTTAACAACTAATGGTCAGCAGAGAAGGTAGAGTATCACTGGCAAGGTCCGCAATGTACGCGAGTGGATGCATTCTTGTTTATTGTCGTACTATCGGCAATATGTATTATAGTTTTATAATGAAAGACAACCCGCAATAACGTTCTTTCAATTAGCAAATTCTTTCGCGAAGTTATAAACCATTTTCAATAGAACGGTGAAACTGAAATTATTAATTTAAAAAGGTCATCTAGGTCTTTCTTTCCATATTCAAGTCTGTTCCTTGGCTTTGAATAGAGATCGTTCATCTTCATTGCCTAGCGTTCGAAGCTCACTTAGCAACGCCTGAGTGGCGTTCCCAGGATGGTCCACGCAGAGACGTCCTACCATTGTTTGGGGAAGGGCCAGTCGGAAGCTTGTATCTTTGTTCAGCTTATTGTTATTACCAGCCTTTCCTTTTCATGACGTCCATCGAGAAGGTGATTTGAAGCCGGCTGGTGTGCTTATTGCTTTTTGTAGACTGTCCATGTCAGCTGCCACGGTATCGGTTTCTAGAAACCACCTTTCGTGGATTACTTGGTACTGGCGGCAAGACATGTTCTGCAGTTTCGTGTTGGCCACACTGGCCGTAAGTTAAAGGTATACAGTTTTTGGGCAAAATCTCCATGGCCTGACAAAAGCTGTGAGGTGAATTGGTCAATTTTGAGATGCTTCATCTGCAGTCTCCTTTCAATGCTGGGAATTAGTCTGTAAGTGTACCTACCTTTAATGGAAGTATTCCATCTTTGCTGCCACTCTTCAATCATCCATGCCTTTGCTTCACTACCTGTTCTAACGGGTAAACACTGGGTGAAACGGTTCTGCACTTCCCACGTCGCAGACATTGCATGTGCCAGGAGGCCGATTGGTGGTCTTCCGGCTATTACCAGCAGGGCGTAGATTCAGTTATATATGCTTGTGTGACGTAAAAAGGTCAGCTCGTCTGATTACCCTCGATGCAATAAAAAAATGTTAAAATCATATCATCGAAGGCTGTTCCCTCTCTGCATCCCCATCCATGCTGGTGTTCCTGCCCCTGGACTATACCAGGATTGCGCAGCTGATAGGCCATCATTCCGAAGACACCACATTTACATTTGCAGACGATACAGCTCTCCGACCATGTCATTTTCACTTGAACCATCCAATAAGACTTCGTACTACTCGTCGTGGTGTAAAACGAAAAGAATAAAATTTAACCCAGACAAATTTACCCATATTACCTACACTCTCCAGTTTTCTTAAATAATCTTCCTCTTCCAACTGCGGAGAGGATGCGCTACCTCAACTGTTCATCGACAAACGCCTGACGAAATCCTCATATACGACTAAAATGACGAACGACTAAGTTATGACAAGATATTGAACTCTTGCACGACTTCTTGACATACGTTCTAATTTACTACTTAAAAATAAAAGGCTGTTTTACAATACCATTGTTAAGCCAGTGTGGGGTTCAGCCAAATATTCCGACATTCACCGCAGTCAAACTAGATGCTCTATTTTATGTGTCGAACCTGATGTGGTGATGATAGTGAAAGTGATAATGACATCAATTAAATAGAGAATATGTACCCTCAACACGACACGCAAGAATGTCACAATTACGCAGAACATTTTGAGCCCTGAAGATGACCATATTAAAGATCGAAACGTTGACACGATAAAGAAAACTTTTTTCTGAAACTTACATCACACCAGTCCGCATCTCACGATTTCTGAGAAATTAAACAGACAATTTTAGTAACATTGGAAATGGGGGTTTTCTCCACTCTTGGTTTTAATTTTGTATATAATACCTTGCTCACTGTACTAGCTACCTATTTGGAGGTAGATATAAGGTATTTCAAATTTAAAAAAAAACAAAAAAAAACTGGTCTATATTTTGGATAACTTGAAAATTCAAGCATTGTGGCTAACATATAGTTTGTATTTTTATGAGAATATCAGATTAAATAGATTATACTAGATTTGTATTAAAAGTATTAATTTTTGGTGTTTTTTTAGAGGACGATGCGGGTGTGAGTTGAGGAGATGGGGCGATGAGGAAGGTAAGGAGAAAAGTGGGTGCGACTCGCGATGCCGCCTAGCTGGGCGCTCATCCCGACTCTGCTGCTCTGCTTAGCGGGTGTACCCGGCCACAAGTACAGCACCCGTGTCGTCCGGACCAAGTACGGCCCCTTGAGGGGGCTCCTCATCCAACACCCTCCGGTCGAGGTGTTCCTCGGTGTACCTTATGCGACCCCGCCCCTCGGCTCACTGAGATACATGCCGCCCGTCACGCCATCCATGTGGCGAAGCCCTCGACTAGCCGACTCCTTTTCGCCCGTCTGCCCTCAGAGGGAACCGTACATCGGCAACCGGACCGAGGCACTTCTCGAACTTCCCAGGGGCAGACTCACCTATCTCGAAAAACTCCTCCCGCTTCTCGTCAACCAAAGCGAAGACTGCCTCTACTTGAATATTTACGTACCTAGAGGAGGTGAGAAATTTTTCTATAACTATTACATTTTTTTTCAGTGTAGTCAATACTGACATATTGTAGTAAAACTATATTCTGTGGGGGGTCTGCGAAAGCTAAACCTCTGTTTATTTCCGCTCATTGTAATTGTCTGGCTCACTGTTTTGCTCTGACAGACGAGTTTAGATTATTTCTCCACACAGCTCAAAGCAGCAAAAATAAGATGAAGTTTTTTAAAACTATACCCCAAATTATTTCGGGCGTATTACAAAAAAAACTATCACTGAGTTGGGGTGCCACTCCATTTTATGCCCTCAAATTTTTCCAGGAGATAAGTAATGGGTAACTCATTCAACTAAAAGTATTTTGCTTGTTTGTACCCAAAACAGCTCTAATAAATTAAAAAGTGAATAAAAATTATGAGACAGAAGGATAAACTATTTCCTACGTATAAAAAATTTTGCTGACTCCATGGTGGACACCAGCTATGGGGGGGGGGCACTCCAGGCGAAACCACTAGCCTTGTCCTTTTGAAACTCTGGTTTTTCCAATTAAAACAGTAATTTGTAGTATTTATTACATTATTATTTATATTATATATATTAATAAATCGTTAGAATTATGGAGAAGGAAGGTAAATATGCGAAACCAATTTTACAATATGGGTTTCGTTTTTCTTTCTTTCTAAAACAGAGTACAATTAAAAATAAGAAACTTTGAATAGTTAAGCAGCTATTATAATAATCCATAAACCAGATCTGAACTAAATTACAAAATTTAACAAAACATAATAATCAAAACTAGTAATAATAAATTCTTACAACAAAAAACTTCCTTCAGCATGCAGTTTTTTCTGAAACAAAAACTTTGCTTATGAAATATAGTTCCACCAGCCACCATCGCCGAGCACTCGTGAGTTACAGTCCTGCCGATATACGCTCGAATAGATATCTGGAGAAATGGAGAGCCACCTCTATATCCCTTCGGATAATTACAAACGCACGCTAACAGAGCTCGCTCGATCGCCGGGGTCTGGTGAGAAAGGAGCCCTGTAGAAATACAAAAAGCGGAAATCTACACAAAGCCGGATGAGCCGTTTCCCGGAGAATTTTGATCCGGCGGTAACTAGTGGCTTTTTACTGCACGGTAATCCTCAGCGATCTGCCGCTCGGTCCAAGCGATCGCGCTATCGCTAATCCCTGGCACATAATCCCTAACACTAACCGCTGGATTTTACAAATTTCCACATGCATTAATGCTTAATTAATAAAATTTATTACTCTAATAACTATTATACATACATAACTGATTACAAAAAGAGGAAGCTGATCTGGAAAATAAAAATTCGATTTTCCAAAACAAAAACTCACCTTTCCTCCCTCACAATAATTAAAACAAATGTTTTGTCACAATTCAATAAAATATAGACGAGAAAACTTCTGAACTGCTTTCAATATTTATTTGTCATTTGTGTCATTGTCTTTGATTGTGTTTTATTTCTAGGAAATTGTATGGAAAATATTTTAATAGATTGTTCAGACTACAAAGTGTTCGCAGCTTAAGCCCTTCTAAAGTACAATGATTTTATAGCATAAGTACAAAAAAATACCCTTAAAAATGTAACAATTAAAATACGATAAATAAATAATTAGTAAATAAGTATTTTTCTACATTCCTAAAAGTCAAAATAATGTGAAATATAATTAGAAAAAATAAATGTTGACAAATGTTTTTCAAATTGGTTTAAAATTGTTGTAGCAAAAAGAAAATAATTGTACTTGAGAAATAGACAAGACACCGAATCGATGCACCTTTGTTCAATTTTTTAAAGTTTTACAAAAAAATGCGTAGAAATACCAAAAATTAAACAATTTCAGTCTGTTCCATAACATAATCACAACAGCATGATTAAGATGTTTTTTTATAGTGTGATAAGAAGATAAAAAGTTTTTTTTTAAAGATAAAAAGCGTACCATAGTACCAAAGCGCATTCGTAGTATTTGAATTGTGGGTTTAGTTAGTTTACAAGAAAAAACAAATTAACTATTTTTTGATGAATGTCATCGCAACGATACGCTTTTTTTCATAGAAACTGTGTGTTACATATATCAATTCCGAGTGATTAAAAGACTTGGTGTTTTAATTTTTTCCAAATAAATAAACTATATCAAAATATATTCATTCCATTGCAGACCTATGTACAGTAAAATTTTGTTAATAAAATCCGATGAATTGAGGAAAGATCAAAATCAAAATACTGCAATTTTTAAAATAAACGCGTCAAAATATTGAAACATTTGTTTCATACGTTTTATACCTATTTCCTACACACCGGTTTGAAATTATTGGCGGAAATGCATTTTCTTAAAACTGAAAATAAGCTCGATAAACTATAAATAATTGTATCTTTGGAATTTTTTAATTGTACATAGAAACAAATTCTATAACGCTTAAAAAAAGTTATTTAATAGGCCAAAAGCTGTATAATGGCATTATGAAAACATAAAAAATTATTTTTTAGCTAAGTTGATAAAATTAGATCTAGCGCAGGACAGTAGAGAATTTTAGACAATAGTGAATTTAAACAAGAAAAAAAATTTTATAGGGAGAAAAGGAAAACAACCCCATGGCTTGAATTTTTTAAGAGACTATTTAACTTTGTACTAGAGTCAATGCCTGTTAGTTGGGTAGAAACCTTAATTGTAGACTCCCGACCTGACACTGCTTTTAAATCGGAAGAATTGCCATTTGTACTGAGGCCGACCAAAGAACATAAGGGTAGTTATGATTTTTTAAAACTTCTTCCAAATGAATTCGTAACAATTTATTAAAGGTTAGGTAAATTAAAAGCTAGTTTCCATCCTGTTGCGCAAGAAGGCGAAACTGCTTTCATGTAAGAACAGTAGTGATATTTCCTTTATAAACTCAATTTGTCAGATATTCAACAACTTGCTACATTTAGGGTTGTCAAAATGGGTTGATGACGGGCATTAACAGGCAGGTTTTATAAATAGGCACTGAGCCATTGATGATATGGCAATTGCAATAACTAGTATCATCAGCTCGTTTTGGAAGCCACCTAAGATATAATCCGTATTTGTCGCATTGATAATATTGATGGAAAACATTAGATGCGTCAATTAAGATAGTTAAAGCAATCCAAAGTCTATTTGTCAACACGGAATTCCTCTTTTATTTCCCTTGTTATTGAACGAGCTTCCGGAAACAAATAGTTGGGGTTGTAAGTTGGCAACATTTATAAACACTTTACAGACGCGAATGATAATAGAGTTTTACAAATATGATAAAAAGATACAGTGAATATGCTGGAGAGGGAAAGCTCTAGAAAAACGAAAATCGTGGTGTTTAGGAAAATCGGTTCAAAGCATATATATATGTTACGATCTGTTCTCGATTCAACAAGACAGGCCCATTCGAACCTGAATACAGCCGATCAGGTGCCTTTTTAAAATTAAATTTAATTAAAGTTTAAAAACAATTTACTCAATACTCAAGAAAATAATAATTAATATCAATAAATTTTCTTTTGAATTTTAAACAAATAATCGAAAGTTTCTATAAGTTTAAATGAACAGTAATTTCCTACAAAGCGTTGCCAGACCATTTATAACAAGGGTGGCTATGTACTCACTACTTCTAGTCAATCTGCAGTGGACCGAAGCACTCTATTTCATGGGCTACAACACTTTTGAGGATCGCACACTTCTATAGTCTCCCATCTACCCGGAATCCTTTGCTCACCTCTACCCGACTGTCTCTTCCCTTTTTTCTATTATTTTTTTTTAATTGTAGGCTTAATCACGAAGTCTATATCATAACATTGTCAATTGGAAATCAATTGAAATGTGACATATGTAAACAACTATAAGATCAGGCAAACAGGACAAATCGTAAATATCTAAGTGTTTAGTTAATACAGTACACTAAACTTCACATCTCATCTTGAGCAAAAACTGTTTGCACGAAATCGGTGATTCTGAAATATTTGGATGGGTTTCATCATGCAGAACAGTTTAACAGCTAAATTTACAAAGTTTAGTACAAAAAAGTTATTTCTACTGCCAACAAATGCACCGAAATATATGGTTTGCTTAGAAACTGGGAGAAGTATAGTTTTTTGTGCACCTTTAAATTTCACTTTCCTTAAATTTTAAATATATTATTTAATCATAGCCAGGATAGATTGATGCATGTAGTATCTATGGAATGAAGTTTGGTTGAAAATAGTTCCAGATGATGGTAAGATATGATAGTCTTCTGGGTTCAAGACACAGTTATAAATTGGACGAAGTTAGTTAACTTGCTAAGTGCATATGTGTAAACTTTCTAAGCTTTGCTCGAATGCAAATTTCACATCAAAATTTTAAAATATTGTTTTCCATTCCATTTTATTTACTTATATACATTTTAATTAAGGTTTTTATGTACATAAAAATAAACACCGTTTATCCAATTTTTTTGTAACAGAATTCAATGAATTGAGACATGAAAAAAAAAGATTGTAAATATCAAAATAAGCTAGACACGCCAAATAAAAAGTTCAAAAATAAAACGTTTGTTTCGTAAAACTTTCTTAAGACGATTAAGAGAATTAAGCTTGTAAACCAGAAAAGAAGAAAGATAAATGCAAAAGAGAAAACTGTATTTATACAAATTATCTGCACAATTCATTTATTCATTATGTCATAGAGTTCATTTATATAATAATAATTAGATTTTCAACCTACCGAGAATTTTGACGAAGATATCGTCTAGGGTTTGAGTTTCACACGCCTTTATTGTTCTAAGCTCACGTTATGGCTGAACATCCGATCAAAGTTTGGCAAGCATCACCCGCAATTGATCCAAGCTGTACGACATCCTGGAGAAGCCTTATACCGGAACGAGTTACAAAAGAGATGCAAAACAGCGAATAAAGATAGTTCATCAGTTGTAACGATTCAGAAAAGGACTCAAGGATAAAGGGCTCGGTCGGGGAATGTAAAACGTCCCGTTTCCCTTCTTATCTTTTCAGTCAACTGGGACTCTGCGAGCTTACAAGCTTATAAGGCAAGTTTATTTTGATTCTTTCTATTTCCCCCTCTCCCGCTCTCGCTAGCTCTCTCTCTCTCTCTCTCTCTCTCTCTCTCTCTCTCTCTCCCACACAAACATTTTGTAAATATGCGTTTTATTTAATTTGGGGAGCAAACTTCATCACCACGATTATTTGATGTTGGAACATATTTTGGATTATGATAACGTTAAAAAAAAAAAAAAAAACGCGTTAACATTTTCAATAATTATATCGGATCTGTGTTCGAATGCTGATATATACCGTGCCTTTTTAATAGTTATTATGTAGAATGTATTGCAAAGCGGTTTGACTTGCCTTGAATAGTGAAAATAACCTTCAAAATTTTTTATTAGCAAGGCTCTTTCAATAGACTACCCCTTCATGATTGTTCGGTCTTGCAGGTTTAGCATTTCGAGCGCCGTATTTGCGATTAATAGAACAAGTTTATTTTGTTTCTTTCTATTTCTTTCTTTCTCTCTCTCTCTCTCTCTCTCTCACTTTCTCTATCTCTTTCTTATTCTACCTGTCTCACTAAGTGAGATCCAAGCGACATAATTCTGTATAGCTAAATAAAACTCTCTCTCTCTTATCCTATCTCTCAACCTTTCCCTTTGTGCCTTTCTCTCTCTCTCTCTTTCTTTCTTTATATTTTTCTGTTGTCTATCTCTCTCTTTCTCTCTCCCCCGTAATATCTGTTTTTCTCTTTATCTCTCTCTCTCTCTCAGTAACGGTAAGGTTCGACTTTCGTTTTCAAGACTTTGCATATGTTATTAAAGTATTTGAAAGTCCCCTTTTTAAGCCAGTAAAAAGTCCGTCTCAAAACCTAACCGCACACATTATCTGTACGAACCTTGCCTTTATTTCCATTAAAAGTACCGCAGATATTGGTATTCATCTTCGCAAAATTTTGTCAAACTATCTCATGATTCTCAACGAAAATTTTAGCTAACCTAAAAGATTATAAACATATTAACCTGAGAAAATACACATTTAAAAATGCAATATACAGTTACCACTTACAAAATAAACATATGAACAAAACATGGACCTTTGTAAAGCAAATCAATATTAGAATTAGAATTGCGAGACCTCCTAGGAGGTCTCTGGCCTCTCCCTGATAGGTCAGGGGGTGTCACCCACCTTGGTGCATAAGCGACTCCTTGGCTGGGCTCTGGTCGGGCGCCATGGATTTCTTTGGTCATTTCGGCGTCCTTACGTTCCCTAAGACTAGTCAATCATACACTTAATCGTACAATAAATACATACATACCACTATATACAAATCAATTCACACATGCCTATCCTCCATCTGGAGTCCGGGTCGGAGGGTACTCGATATTCAGCCCCGACCCGGTTTAAGGGAGCAGCGGTGGAGCTTTGAAATAATATGCTGCACCGCCGCCAACATACTTCTATTCTACCAGAAACCAAATACAAATGATAACCTATAATCTAAATACTCAGAGGAGTATAGAGTATAGAGTATAGAGGAGTATAGTATATAGAGATATACAACCCATAATCCCGATGTCTCTAAGAAACCTAAAAATTTGTCCTTGAATTTCTCTGCCCTGCTCCAGCACTCTCGTATAACCAGGCGGCATTCCACCACGGTCCCTATACAGCGCCAAGCTGCGGCAATCCTCCAACACGTGCACCACGGTAAGCCTCTCTACTAGGCATGCCGTGCACCTAGGTCGACTCGCAAATAAATAAAAATTAACTTTAAAAGTTATTATTAAATTAATTAATTAATTATATAAAACAATGGTTGTTACAATAATGTGATTTATATATTCCTCTACATAATTATTATATCATTAGGTTTTAGGTTTAATTTCCTTGAAAAATGGTTTCATTTGCCTTGAAAAATGGTTTCATTTGCCTTGAAAAATGGTTTCATTAGATTGAAAAAAGGTTTCAGTTGAATGAAAAAAAATAATTTCATTTGGTTGAAAAAAAGTTTCATTTGACTGAAAAATGCTACATATTCGTAGGTCCTGGCTTCTAGTACCACTCGTAACACTAATTTTTCAGTTCAGCCAAAGTTTGAATAATGATAAAAGTGATTACCTTGGCCAGCAGGACAAAACTAGCAAGCACAAAATCGATTAATTGAATAATATTTTTTCTACAAATGTAACAATGTATTTATGGTTTGTTGAGAAATAATAAAATTGATATAAATATTTGAGTTTCGTATCGTCTAGGAGAAGTTTAATAGGATATGAGAAAGTTCTTAAAGAACTTCAAACTCGCAAACTCAGTAATCCTCATCCATCATCAATCGTGTTACCACGTTTTGTGTTGGCCGTATTTCTATTTTAGTCCTTTTTGTAGAATTGTTTCGTTGGGCTTGGATCTATTTTTTTGTTTGTTTAAAATAATGAAAATATATTTTCAATCAAGAAAGACATTGATGAAATGATAATTAGTTTTGTACAGTACATACACAAATTAGAATAGAAAAAAATTAGATGTCATTGTTTTTGTAAAAACCGAAATTCATTTTAGCAATATGATTTAGACGTGAAAGTATGCTTTTTGATATGAGCAAATATTGAATTCATCTGTTCAGTGCGCGCAAAATCAGGTAGGGTATGAGATAGTATCTATGGCCTAGTACTCACTGGGATTTTTGAGACTCTTTCAATTTCCGGAGAGTCTGTGTCCGGGCTGCCCCGACACATTGTTGCGACAATCTGGTGTGTTGGGGGCTGGCATTTTCGTAGTGTCTTACCTAAACTTTTTTTTAATACGTTATTTCGAAATTTCTTCGAATTCTTTGTTATTTGGGTTAATTTGGTTTATTATTGGGTTATATTTTTACCTTTTTATCTACACTTTATAAATTGGTGGGATCAGGACAGTTGATTCAGGCCTTGTGAGAAGAAATAAAAATGAACCACAGCAAAAAAATACAAATGAACACCTTTTTTCTATTTTTTGAAAATAAAAATGAACAACTGAGAATAAATACCCTTTTTATAATTAAAATAAATATCTTTTCTATATTTAAAAACAAAGAGGCGGCAATAATAAAGAGAATCAATTGAGAAAAATGACAAATGAAAATAAAATGTTCTCTGGAAAACTTTTTACCCTGGAGCTCGTTGACAGTCCAAGGTAAATAGCTGTCAAACTCATACGAAGCCGGTTGTCCAGTCCGACGTCCCAGGAAGATCTCTTCCGTCCTTAAAAAGGCCGCTGAATTCAGAAAACGTCCACTTGTCGTCCCCGGTGGAAAAAAACGAGAGCAAAGACCGCAAAAAAGACAAGCCGCCTGTCGGGTCGCCATGCGCTCCTCGTTTGCCGGAGCTCGCCGCTCCAATTTGAAAGTTGTTATAACTTTTATTACTTACCTGTAGCAATATATAATTTCCAAACAAAAATATTTGATTATTTGCTTGCAATTCATTACTTACATTGATGTATTCTTGCAAACAATTAATGATGGCTTCACACACTTCTGGAACGAAATCTGATATTGATTGTTTTGAAATTCTGAAGGTGTACATAAGTCTTATCGAGTCTCAACTCGCTAGGAACCGGAGAATGGCAGCTGGAGATATATATTCCCGAATGTTATCTTTCTTGGAAATTTGACTGCCAACATTCATTAAAAGGTTTCAAAATCGGTTTTAAGGATGTCAAAAAATTTCTAAAACCTGCGCCATCATTTAATCGGAACGTGTCGAAAATAATTTTCCCGAGCTGATTCCCGCGGTGAAACATTTGTCACCTTGTTTTTGGACGTTTTTTAATGCACCTCCGATTAGATTCGCTACGTTCAATGCAAAAAAAGCAAGGAAAATTCCAGAAAAAGCTACTTCCTTTGTCATTTTCGCAGGTACTGATGAATGTAAACTGAATCTTGGTCTGGACACGATTCTTTGTCGCGTGTAGCAATGACTCTACGCAGCCCCGACCCTGCCCAGCAACACGAATCGACTCAAAGATTCCCAGTGCGTCCTACGCTTAAGTGAGAAAGATAGTATCTATGATCAAAAATTGTTTTCTGTTCTTTAAACATGATCCTTGATTTTTTTAAATAATGCATTGATCTTTTCTATTGATAAAATTTTATCATAGTATCGTAACTACTTTTTTCAACTTAATATTTTATGGTATATTTCAAAAACGATTCGACTTCGGTCACCGCAAATGTAATAATCTGAAGAAATTTTTTTTAAATCGAATATATCAATTTATAGCTTGACCAATCGACTTTTTTTTAACAGGATTTTGTATATAAAATGGTTTTCTATTTGATGAAGGCAATTAGAACTCTCTTTGTTATTTTTAAATTGCTTTTTTATGTAGTTCTCTCGACTAAATAGGTGCGAATATAAGATCTGGGGATGGGAAACAGCTTTTAGCACTATATGTAGCAAATGGCAAAGCATTAGGCAATCAGATCCACCACTTCGATCGCTTTCACCCCCGACAATCCTCTTAGGTAAATATTGAAACTTTTCCAAGCGCACATTCTCCTTCTCATGCATTATTAAAGGGTCGCGCCGGAATTTGCCCCTTACATTTCTGAATTCGGTTTTCGATCTTGTCTATTCCCAAGAGAGTCCTTTTTCTAATACAAATTGAATAATACAAATTCACTTTTACCATTATTGTTTGCAGACCATTTAAGCCAAACGTGCCTTGGGCCAAATTTATGTTCGCTTATTTTTTAAATTTATTTAAACTATCTTTTGAGTTACGAAAATTTGCCTTTCACGCATAAAAGAAATTGGTAGTACAGAATGGCAATGTTTACGTTTAATGACAATTAAACGTTTAAAATATAAAATAAAGTTTCGTTTTTGTGATCTAAATGAGTGAAAGTTACATTTTTACAAAATGAGTGCAAAATTTGTACTTACAATTGAATAAAGCAAATATCACTGATCTATGTGATAAAGATTGAATGAGGCTTAAAGTCCTTAAATAGTTTAAATGGAAGTTTGAGTTTGTGGAGAGAAAGAAAGTTAGAACTAATTGATACACCGTCACGATTTCAGCAAACTTTGGCCAATTTTCGAATTCCACCAACGACAAACAAACAAAAAGCATTTTTCCAAATTAGTATATATTTTATCGTCAGCTAAATATAAAAGATAAATTGTATTTAACTAATCATTTTGACATTTTTAGTAGAAAATTAATTGGAATTTGGTTAGTGTAGAAAATTGTCATCTCTCATTATTACTGATTGTCGTGTCAAGGACCAACTTGAAAATGGCGTGAATATGTCGAAAAATTTGTAAGCCAATTGTGTTTAAATTGGTCCGAAATGTTCCGCCTAGGATTTGTGATCTTATAGTTATTGTCGCGGTCATCATGAGTCTGGACAGGGCCATAAATTATTGGTTTAATATATAAAAATTTCTAAGAAACAATTACATCTTTCAAAAAGCGAGTTGTAAACAAATAAATGTCTTGATAAAGTGAAGAGAGTAGGATGTGGTCAATTTTAGAATTCATGAACGGGTATCGCGATAAGAATCCTTTGAATAATCTGGGTCTTGGTATCGTCTGGATGAATAAACAAGTTCAATTGTTATTGCCAGGCTTTCGACCTATTTTAACTTTAAATTTTAACCTCAGAGCAAAATAATGTTAAATATTTCAACAAATTTCTTTTAAAAGCCAAATTAATAAGCCAATTCTGTCTTGTCTTTATCCAAGTGTTGGGCTCTGTGCCTCATCAATTGCTGATAAAATAACACAAATCACAAACACAAATGCACAGAAACACAGAGAAAATAAAACATTATAGCATGATTAGCATTCACACTATCCAATACTACTCGACATTCCTAGTGATAATCGGGGATATGCCTGTTCATTCAGACTAATCAATCACATTCACACAATCATTCTTATTACCCAAGAGTACTCAATATTCCTCGAGTAATTTGAAAGATGCTCTCTCATTCATGCTAATAAATCACATTCACACATTCATTCTTGTTACCCAAGAGGACTCAATATTCCTCGGGAAATTTGAAACAAGCTCTACCATTCACGATAATATATCACATTCACACATTCATTCTTATTACCCAAGAGTACTCAATATTCCTCGGGTAATTTGAAAGATGCTCTCTCATTCATGCTAATAAATCACATTTACCGTTCATTCTTGCTGCCCAAGTGTACTCAATTTTTCTCGCGTAATTGGGAAGAATCTCTCCTATTTAGGCTAATAAACTACATTCACACATTCATTCTTCCTTCCCTAAAGTGCTCAATATT
>CM077099.1:25397694-25438590 GCA_039619505.1 Cimex hemipterus
TAATTGGGCAAAAGCTCTCCTATTTAGACTAATGAACTACATTCACAGTACTCAATACTACTCGACATTCGTATGTATAATTGGGGATATGCCCATCCATTCACGCTAATAAATTACATTCACACACCATACTTTGTTCAAACTACCTTAGAGTACTCAATATTCTTCGGGTAATTGGAAATAATCTCTCCCATTCACGCTAATAAATCACATGCAAACATTTAATCTTACTACTCAAGATTGCTCAATATTTTTTTGGTAATTGGAGAAAACTTTCTCATTTATGCTAATAAAGCACATTCACACGTTCATTTTTACTACCAAAGAGTACTCAATATTCCTCGCGTAATTGAGAACAAGCTCCTCCATTCACGCTAATAAAGCACATTCACATGTTCATCCACAATATCCCAGAGTATTCGATATTCCTCGGAAGTAATGGGGATATGCCTTTCTATTCCTTCTAATAGAATCTATCCTTCTAATTCACACATCCCAAATCATTCACACTACTATTGCATAGGGTATTTGAAGGATAAGTTCTTTCATAGAAGCAGGTAAGTACTTTCATTAGAATAAATAACATATCACTTAAATGAACATACAATTAAAAATACTGAAGGTTAACGTTTGTAGTTAAAATGTTAAAGAATAATTAATATAACTTTAAGCTTTTTGAAATGTCCTCCTGATGACAAGAATTTTCACGGCTTCAACAAAAACTGGAAAACAAGCGTTATAAATAAGGGTTTATTTTTGTTGTGTGAAAGGGTCAGTAATGACCGAAGGAGTGTAATACCACTTTTTTCACTTACCAACAGCCTATTTTTTACTCCTCCTTTACTCTGGTTACCTACTCTTCTTCATTATACTTGTTTCGTCCCCGTTCCACATTGGATTAATTAAACCAGTACGAAAAACATCAATATTTAAAAAAAGGAAAAACAGGTGAGACGTCTATCTGGTTTGTTTATACGTTTTACATCTCGGACCGGCCAGTCGAGCTTGAACCTCTTTCCAATAAAGCGGAGTGCAAAACGCTTTCAGCTGGAACTTTCGGGCTATCAGGCGTAAAGTAAGAAATAGGAAAAAAAAGTTTAAAAAGGCAGCAGGTACCTCCCGTTCAATAGAATAAGAATCCATCAGATAAACAAACCTCGGTATTCTTTAATGGAAAATCTCAAGTTGGAAAGTAAATTCCCCATTATTTTAAATTAGTTTTTAAAAAGTTTATAAAGGGTTGGATAGTATAATATCTAATTAACTATATTCGTGTCCATTTGACTAATTAATACATTACATTTAATTAAGGTTTTTAGTTGAGGTGAAAAAAAAAGTTAGGTAGAGGAGCAATTCCCCATCACCAATTCGGCTTTCGGATTTGCCACTCAACTGTACAACAAGCACATTGCGTAATCGACGTTATTTCCACATCACTTGAGCTAAAACAGTATTGCCGGGGTGTGTTCTTGAACATACACCAAGCTTTTGACCGAGTATGGCACCCAGGGCTGCTGTGGAAGCTCAAGAACATCCTACCAGCAACCTACCACCTTATCCTAAAATCCTATCTTAACGATCGTTACTTCCAAGTATCTCACAAAAATTCATTGTCATCTATCAATCCTATTCTTGCAGGTGTCCCACAGGGCAGCGTGCTCGCTCCTTTCCTATATTCAATTTATACATCCGACCTACCTACGCAACCAAACACTATTACCTTCACCTTTGCCGATGATACCGCAATCCTTTCTCCCGATAAAGATCCTGTCACTGCTTCCCGTAATCTTCGAAATCACCTAAACGCCCTAGAATCCTGGCTCCGTCGGTGGAGAATCAAGATCAACGAATCCAAATCAACGAACATAATATTTACACTAAACAAGAAAACACTCCCACCAGTATACCTCAACAACATTCCCATCCCAATTGCGAACCATGTACGATACCTCGGACTCTACCTAAACGACTGACGTGGAACCCCCATACACGACTTAAACGCACAGACTGTAATACATGATTTTTCATGCCTAAACGACTAATGGAAAGACGATCAAAACTTTCATTAACAAACAAAAGAAAACTTTACATTGCCCTTCTGGCCCCCATTTGGACATACGGACTTGAACTTTATGGTACTGCTAAGCGCTCTAACCTCAATCGAATCCAATCCCTTCAATCTAAAATCCTCCGAACAATAGTACAAGCCCCTTTCTATGTATCCAATCACACCATCCATACTGACTTATAAATCCCTTTTGTTACCGAGCTAGCCCAACATCGCTACAAAACGTTCCACTCCAAACTACTCCATCATCCGAACCCTTTCGTCAAAAACCTGTAATGCACCACATTACCGAACAATCCCAATAGAAGACTGAAGCGTCAGTGGCCCCGCGACAACCTTAGCGATTGACATCGACGAAGGAATGCATCTCACTCATCGCATGAAGTACTAACGGCTACCATCACTGGATGGTAATTGTTCAAGCTTTCACGCCACCTTTAATAAGTTTACATGTAAATACTATCTGTTTTACTTGTTGCATCAAAGAATGCAGTTGTAAAAAACAAATAAAAAGTTTAAAAAAAAGGTACAGGAGCGGTGTATCGAGCCGAAGTTCACGGGTTCGAATGCCGCTCGTGCTATTGATTTTTTTTCATCTCAACTAAAACCTTAGTTATTAACTAATATTGATTTGCTAATTTCAACGGACAGAGTCGTATTCTTTTACGATCCCGATAAACATAGGCAAAATATTTGTTTTTTCGTTTTATATAGGCGATCTAATTACAAAACTGAAAAGTAAAATTTTTGTAGCGATTGTTTAAAAATTATTTTAATTGTAACATATACATGTACCATCACAAACGGAATATCATGTACATGTACCTTTAAAGGTTTTTTCATACGGTGACAGCACTAACACTAGCGCGGTGAGCCCTGCCATGCTATCCCTCAGTATAAAGGACAGAATAAAAGGGATTGTATGTATAATGAGGGCTTAAGAAGTTGGGTAATAAGTTGAGAGATAATGATACTTTTGGAACAGTTCGCGTACAGAATGAGTGTTGGATTCGTTGTGGGCAGTGAGGTTAGTGACGTTGTAACGAGCAATGACAACTCCTCTGAGTACTTTTGCTTAGCAGGATGAGCTGGATGTCAGATAGCTTACCAGAAACTAACAAAACTGTGAACAGTTCTTGACGGCTATTACTAAACATTCATCAGAAAACCCAAATGAGGTTAATTTAGTGTCGAAGGTCAAGCGGATTTCGAATCTAGTATTATTCGTAGTTATCAAGACTTCTGTTAATTAGTTGGTTTTTAAGTCTTACGTAGGGATTCGGCGTCAGCCTGCTTTCTGCTAAATTCCTAAGTGTTAAATGAAAATCGGTATCTCCTTGTTCTTGAACAACGAAGGGTAAGACAGTTTTTTCAATGTAAACGTACATTGATGGATGAATGAAAAAGTACTTTATTAGATAAACAAAAGAGAGTAAAAAAATTGTACATAACGGCAAGTACATATCAACCGTCTGCCGGAGTTGGACTATAATTTTTAATAAACAAATAACACATTTCTTTTTAAGAAATAAACCAAAGAGAGAGAAAAAAATCAATGTAAGTAAACTAAATTAACAAAATATCTATTTATGCACATGTAAGTAGCCAGGGTGACTGGTATATACAGTAAACATTTAATAATTGAAAAAAAAACACAAGCGTTTTCCTGCAGTTTCAGGCTTCCTTCGCAAATTTTACTAGATTTAAAGACTCGGGGTTATTTAATAATGCTGTGATCGGAATTCCACTAAAACTGGGCGTTCTGCTAAAAAATGAAAACAACCTTCTCGAGGCTGCCTGTTGCATAGAGAGCACCTATCGGAACTATTGTTTGGTTATAATTAAGATACAGTAACCAGCGTTCTAGCGGAATGGACGGAATTTTAAAATTTTGCTTAATGTTCAAAAAAAGCTGTCTTCATACAGAAAAACCCTAGAGGAGTTCTGAGCATGAAGGAGACATTTCATTGCGTGAGAAGTGCAGATATTGTTAATTAACTTTGAGTGTAAAAATGGCCAATCTTTGAAATTGTTCAGGGGAAAATTGTCATTAAGCTGAAATTGCTGAGACAAGTTATTCCAGGAGAGACCCATGATGTTTTGGACCATATGATTTCCAGCGCTGTATTCTTAGAAAGGCGGTAGTTAGGAAAGTTTAGGACCCTGCAGACATAGTAAGTATATAAATATAATTTAAATTGAATAAAAAGTTCAGCTAAGGTCTCGAGGTATATCAACGTACATTGATACATTTTTCTTCTTTCAGTCTTTCTTGTTCGAATTCTTGAGTGTTTGCGGTAAGCTGGATAGGTTTTGAGAAGATTTTATAGTTGGTGATTGCATTATGATAGCAGTTTAAATGATGAAAGGACCTAAATTTTTAAATTAGAAATTTTTATCTTTCCTAGCAAGCTAAGCACTCCAACAACACCTGAACCTTATTACCAACTGGCGCAATTTGTGGCGGATCGGGTTAAACGAATAAAAAAGTCAACACTTTACATTTACGCTCAAACGACAAACCTGTCCACCAGTGCACATTTATACCAAAATAATACTACCATAGAACCAAATCCGCTACCTTGGGCTTTACTTAGTAGACTTACTTAGAACCCACATACACGATTAAAACGGCAAGAACTTAACAAAAGATACGGACTACTCAGACACCTTCTTGGATCAAAATCAATACTAAGCATACATAACAAACTAACCGCGTACAAAATACTCATCAGACCTATTTGGACCTACGGAGTCGAACTGTGGGGCTAGGCCAAATCATCAAATATCCAACGAATTCTGTCTTTTCAATCTAAACTTCTCCGCCGTATCCTCAATGCTCCATTTTACTTCACAAATCAAGCGATCCATAAAGATCTTAAAATCCCTTTCGTAAAAGATCTTATCCAAACACGTTTCTTCACTTTTCACTCCAAAACTCGCCCTCCGTCCTAATCCACTAGTTCTGACTCTTTCCTCAATATCTCACCCTTACAATCCTCTGCGCCGTTTAAAACGACGATGGCCTCGTGAACATCTACCTAACCCGCCGAATTAACTTTCACTCCCCCCCCCCCCCGATTAAATAAAGTTGGTTTCTCTCCCAACCGTCTCCTGGTCTGACAGGTCTATCAGATTTGTTTATAACTAACTATCTGCTCAATGTATATTATGTACAGATAGCAATAATTAAAATAAATATAAATAAGAAATTTTTAATCGTAAATAAAATTTCCTTTACACTTTCATAAACCAAAGATTTGACTTGCATGGAAATATTTTTGATTAAGTGTCGGATTAGCGTATTCAAACGATCCTTGATTAGACTTGAGATGAAATCTCTAATTCAAGACGTCGAGTATGTGATAATGTAAACGTCTTTTAAGCATTGTTCCACCTTGGGGATTTCCACTGGATAATTCAATTATAAGGTATTCAAGGAAATGTAAGGGAGATTTGTTAGACTTCGCTGATAGCATTAAAAATCCCCTTTCGCAGCAATAAAAACCTTTTGAACATTCTGTTGCGGATGTCATTAAACGAAGACTTTCATACTAAAGATTAACGAGAATAATTAACGTCTCTGATTATTTGACTCTCTACGTTTTAGTCTAACATATGTAATTTAATTTTGATTGAACTTGGTGAAATGAATATATAAAAATGAATGGTTTATTCTCTTTGGCTTATTTTTGGCCAAACCTTTATTTTTTATTTTTTGGGGAGAATGAAGTGGGGTTCCGCAGCAGTAAACTACTGTGATCGACTCGAATTATTTGCGGAAAGGGATTAAAGGAAAGACTCGCTATATCGGGAAATGACAATCAGTATTGCGAATGGAAGAGAATGATGTCCCTTTCAACTCTCAATCAGTGGTGTATTGATAAATCAGGTAAACCCATAAACGCACACACTCTGATGGAATTTCAATTCCTTCTCACCTCAACCGCTATAAAACATTTATGTGTTTTTTTTCTAGTCAAATTGTCAAAATGTCCAAGATTTGTAAAAATCAATCGAGTTAAATTTTTTTTGCAAGAAATGAAGTATTATGGAAATAAAATATTTGTTATCAATTGTCGGATCCTGGCTTTAAAAAATATTAGAAATTTGTTCTTCTTTAGTATTACCATTAAATTAAGACCAATTGGTAAAAAAATATTATTAAAGAAACGTAACCATCTACTTATTTCATTAATTAATCAATACATTTCACTCAGAAAAAAATGTTGGCAATTGAAATTTATTTTAACCTATTTCAAATTACTCATTATTTGTTACCTTAAACTGTAAGAATGTTAAGTTTGATTTGCTAATTTTTATTTTTCCATATTACAAATTATTATGAATTATGTGTATAGATTAGTGACCGTTAATAGATAATTATTCAGATATCGTGAAATGCGGTCTGGGGGTCACTAGACCGAATCTCACGATATCTAAATAATTATCCGGAGCGGAAAAATAAAATGGAAGACAATAAAAATTGCGGGGTAATACACTACAATGCCCAATATCGCAATTTAAGTAAGAAAAATAGCTCCTTCAAAAAAAAAAAAAAATATTATTGTGTTTTGTTTCTTATTATTGTTATGTAGAATTAGTTATCATACTTGCATGGAAGAATAAAAGGATAAAGATGAGCTAATCACGCTGAGATTGTTGCTAGTCTGACTCCATTATTATTATTATTATTAGCCATACAAGCCTATGGGGAAATTTTAATTTATGAAAAAAAACTCACAATTTTAATTTTTTTTAAAAAAGAAACAGAAATAAATTTTATAATTTTATTAAATTTATTGTAACTTGGCCTTCCGAATTAAGAATTAAGAAAAGAAAATCAAAGCTTGGATGGCAATAGGATAAATTAGGTTACGAGTGAAAGTTTGGAGTCAGAGTTTTATAGCACTCAGAAGAGATATAGCAAACCTAAAATAGAATGTTTGGATGTTAGGGCGTGAAATGACCTTACCGGTTAAAACGCCCTTAAAAACTAATAATAATAATAATAATAATAATTAATATAATAATCTAAATAATAATGAATTATTATGTAACTTATATATTTTTGATTATATTTTATTTTGATGTAATTGTGTTGATTATAGGCAATAAAAAGTAAAATTTTTTATGCCAGTGTGTTCGTTAAGGTGGTATCCAAAAAAATTAATTTTTGTATGTACATACTGATACATTTCAATATCTATTTCACTGTGATATGAAGAACATTAATTTCTGTTCAGATCAGTTATCAGTTTTCAATATCGTAAGTGTGTAGGTTTTTTATTTTTTTTAAAGGGTTTAATCTACTATGGACATTAGCGAATAACAGACAATATGTTATGCGCATTCCTTTTGGGGTAAAAAGATATCGTGAAAAAAAAGGTCAGAGGCGACGGGAATTGAACCCAGGTCGGCGGGGTGTACGAGCCGAGAGTCTCTCACGCTAACCACTCAGCTAACGCTGCCCCCAATGTGTAGTTATAAATTAATTTTATATTCGATTTAATGTTCGACAAAGGGTAGTTTTTGTCTAAAGTAATTTCTTGCTTCTGGTAAATTCTGCTTCTTAATAATTTGTCTGTCAGACGATTTTTGCCATCTCACCATCTTCGGTGATAAGAAAAACAGACAGACTAAACCAATTCTCGAAACGCGTCTGTCAGTCCAACTCGCCCAGGGATGACCAAAATGGTAAGGATTGACATAATTAGAGATTCATTCTACCACAGAACTCAGGAAAAATTCTTACAAAATGAGTTTGGAAGCACACTTTTTTTCTAATAGGGGCCCTATTAATTCTAAGTAAATTTGGGAGTTTTTGGCCTGGCTTTTAAGTTAACATATGAGAAAAGAATGTAATCAAAATATTAGTAGGTAAAAGATTAGTGACCAGTTAATCGATAATTGTTCAGATATCGTGAAATGCTGTCTGGTGTGATGAAGGTTTCAGAAAAACATTTTCTTTATCGTGCCAACGTTTCGACCTTTATTGCGATCATCTTCAGGGCCTGGGATTTACAAACATAATTTACATTTAGAAAATACATATTGAATTTGGAAAAGTGAATTTATACAATGCAAAAATTATATTTTATATTCTATCAAAGTATTTCTACTCACTCAATGTGTTTGTCTTCTATGTAATTGTGCTATTCTTGCGTGTCGTGTTGAGAATGCCAGTGAGATTTTGCTGTTTAATGTTCATATATGTTGGATTTTGAAGGGGGAAAGGAAGTCGGTATAGAAAAGACATTTTTGTATAAGGCCTCAGCTTCTTTGTGTTGAACAGAGGCGACGATGGGAAAAAACGTTGTTAATGATTCAGCCTGATGATCTCAATAAAGGTCGAAACGTTGGCACGTTGAAGAAAATGTTTTTCTGAAACCTTCATCACACCAGATTGCATCTCACGATGTCTCAAAAATTATGATCAAAATATTAAAAGCTTCTTTTAGAATGATTTATGATTACGTAAACCAAGGGTCCTAGAGGCTGGCAAATTTTGAGTAATTTTTTTTTTTAATAAAATAAACCTAAGAATGTAATCCTATATAAAACAATTCTTACTGAAAATGAGTTTGACAAGTCAGCAGTAAATAAAAAAATAAGCTAAAATAAATGTAATCTACAAAAAAAGCCCTCCACCCCTCATGACCTTGTAAATGGGACTTAACTGCGTACAAATCACACAGGCACTCGGATGAAAAATGCTTATCGAGGATTGGTAGAACAAAGCAATATCGGAGAGTAAGCGAACAAATAAAAACTCAAAAGTTATAATTAAACTTTCGACCTATTTATTTCCTGCATCATCTGTAAGTTAAATTTGAACAGATAGGATGGATACAATTTTTTTACCGTCTGGATCAACATCAAAGATGAAACAACTAGCAGTCCAGGAGTCAAATAATGGTTTCTTTGTTGACTTCTTCTCCGATGCTCGTCGAACATAAATGACCTGAGAAGACAGAGAAAACAGCACATCAAAAATGACGACTAAATTAATTTATAAAAACCTTCATTTCCCCAGGCTTCCTGGAATGTAATTGGAAGTGGAAATGTAATTAACAAAATAAAAGAAGGAGTAAATGTAATGTTAATTTGGTATAATTAAAATAATTTAAAAAATTGCGGGATGTGATCTCTCTTCTATTGAGGTTTGTAATGATCAGAAATTATTTGTATTAGTTTAGGGGATTTTTATGAATTCTATGCCTTTCGTGCTATTCACGACAAACGAAAAAAAAAATGTGCCCCCGATTGATCGGTTGACGTCTCGGGGCTATTCTTCAAAGGTAACCCCAAAATCGACCACTCTGGAGGCGAAAATTTAAAAAACGAAGGAAAAAAATAAACACAGCTTTCTGGGCAATGGCCCAGGGACGGAAGGGGGCCGCCTCGCGGAAGTTCGAGGAGAAGGCGATCCCACAAACTCGCATTATTCAGCGCCGGCCCTCCAGCAGCTGTCAGAAGTCATGCGGAAAAACTTCAATTCCCCTAACTACTATAATAAATTCCTACTTCGGCCGAAGAAATGGAATTCTACCATTACTTTTGTACAAACAAATACCAACCTTTTTTCATCCTTACCTTGTACAATTGCGTAAACTGGTATTTTGTACCCTGATGATATGCATTACATTATTACATATAATTGCTGATTAAAGTAAGTACAAATTATTCAGTAAGGACGAATATGTAATTTATATTAACATAAACCTTTATGAACTTAACCACGGCACATTGACTTTAACAAAACTCCCACAAATTAATCAAACAGTAAAGTAAATTAGGCGACAACCTATCCAATAATTACCATACATTTGTGCAACAAATTACTCACCAAAATTGATTTCAAATACGCCTAATTTATAGGTTAGATTGTCTGGTAATTTGAGAATTTAAAGTTAAGTTGATAATTTCATTAAAATCATTATTCATTAAACATATATATAATAATCAATCGTTATTTCGGCATAATGGAAAATATACAAGTTATGAATTTGAGGTCGAATATTAAAAGAAATAAGTACAATTTTTTAAAAAAATTTTAGTTCCGACAAACTACATATTTACTAATTCACTACTTTCGTGGTCCGCTTGACCAAGGTTTTTTAGTTGAGATGAAAAAAAGTTAATGGCACGGGCGGGATTCGAACCCACGACCTTCGGCTCGATAGCCAGTGCTGTACTATTTAAGTTATCGTGACCTCCGATAGGTCCGTGAGGGCAAGATAGCTCAATTGGTAGAGCAGCGGCGTATCTACCCGAAGGTCATGGGATCGAATCCCGCTCGTGCCATAACTTTTTTTCATCTCAACTAAAAATCTTAATTAATAGCTACATATTTACAATGGTCATCGTCACTTCTGTTTTCCCTAGTTAGGATTTTATTGTCTGTATAACATTTTAAACGTTTAAGTTTCACTGATTCTCCAGCCTAGTTTTGACACAACGGTACCTAATTCTTTCTTCTTTATCTTGTTCCCTATTTTTCTTAGCCTTGTTAATTGTGCATAAAGCAACACACTTAACAAAGAAATGCACAGCAACACAAAAACAAGTTAGAAAAAAAAATGACAGCTTGGTTAGCATTCACACTATTCAAGACTACTCGATATTCTTTGGGTAAATTAGGGATAAGGCCCATCATTTACGCTTCTAAATTACATTTATACATTTATTCTTTCTACCCTAAAGTATTCGTAATTCCTCGGGATAATTGGGAATGATCCCTGCTATTCTACAAATAACTACAATAAATTTATTCTAATAACGTCATAATTGTATAAGCGATTTGCGTGTAATAAGTTAAAAAGTTTTTTAAAAAAATTGATTCATAATTATATAAGCGTTCTTTGCGCCAGAAATAAACTTACGCTGGACAGCAGTAATTGTAAAATTAATTGTAATATAAAAAGAAAAATAATATCAATTTGGATTTTTAAAAATATTAAAGTTCCATTTTATAAGAAAAATTATATTAACTATTTATTTGTGGTATATCATAACAATAATTTAGGAATTGGTTAAGTAATTGACCATTAACATACGACGATATGAAAATGTTTAAATGATAGTTTTTTAATTAAAAATTAAATTTTTTGACGTCACTTTGTGTTTTATGCTCGTGGTTCGTTTGAAATTATTTTTATTTGACATTCTCAAGCGACTTTTCCGGTCCGTAATGTGGTTTTGCTAGTTCTTCCCATGCCGTAGCATCAGTAAGTAATATGGAGTGTTCCAATGGAAAATAAACTGATTTTAAAGCAGATAAAAGTAGAATTCTTCTAAGAATTTCGAAATTCCTGATAAAGTTTTCTGGTGTTTTAATTGCTTCGATTTGAAAACTAAAGTTTATACCGGTCGGTTAACCGGAACACAAACACCTAAATATTTCAGTTTTGTTAGAAAAGAAAAACGTTGTATGTAAAACAATTTTATATTTGTTTAAATCTGGAATCTTTTTTAATGAAAAGGAAATGACTTTTTTTTTTTTTTTTTTTTTTTTAAATAAGAGAATTTTGATCAAACTAAGAGACGAATTTTTATAACTAGTAGTACATTTTATGAACAGATAATAGTAGTGTCATCAACAAAAAAAAATTAAATATTAAAATATTTGCTCACCATATTCAGAAATATTCAGTCAATAAAATTTGAACTATCTAAGTTGTCCTACAATCAAATTTCAAAAACTAATTCATTGGATTGTGAGCGTTAAAAGTAAATATCGCAATTTTTTTTATCCGAATACATAAACATATAACAATAAACGGGTTATACACAATAATTATTCAGATATCGTGAGATGCGGTCTGGTGTGATGTAGGTTTCAGAAAAACATTTTCTTTATTGTGCTACGTTTCGATCTTTTATTGAGATTATCTTCAGAGCTCAAAGTGTTTGTCCTCTGTACAATTGCACCGTTCTTGCCCTGAATATGGTGTCAATAAAAGATCGAAACGTTGGGACGATAAAGAAAATGTTTTTCTGAAAGCTACATCACACCAGTCCGCACCTCGCGATATCTGAATAATTATCGTTCAACGGTCACTCATCTGTACACACGTTATAAACAATGTTATATTTAAACAATGTTTGTAAATCCCAGGCTCTGAAGATGATCTCAATAAATATCGAAACGTTGGCACGATAAAGAAAATGTTTTTCTTAAACCGACATAATACCAGATGCATTTCACGATTTCTGAATAGTTATAAACATTGTTACAGTTTAAACAAAGTGCAAGTAATGAAATTAAATAAGTTAAGCCCACGGTCAGGTAGCAAGTTGAATGCAACAATAATAAAACTGATGAAGCTATCAATTAGAGTGACGTAACGGCGTAAATACGTGGTCACAACTTTATTCATGAATGTTTACATTCGCCCGAACACGGTTCCTCGCTAGGACAAAATAACAATGTCATTACCATGGAAAATCTTCATGAATACGTAATGAATTCCTCTTCTGCTGTACTTTTAATCAAAGGTAATTGATTGGCCCTCCGGATCCAGTCTTTAATGCCGGGGCAGTTTTTGAGGTGGATTTTCTTTAATATCCTGACGTCTTAATTTTGAAGTAGCCTGTTTTTTTTTGTTTGTTAAGAGGCTTTAGTTAAAAGTGATTAGCTTGATGAATGACCCTGGCTTCTCTTTCGTTATGAAATATGTCGTGACGGCGACACTTGACAATCAGTTCGGTGGATTTTTATTTTTGCCCAGTTTCGTCGTTGGACGTTTTTTTTTAAACGCTTCCAACACACGATCGGTGATAAGATATTTGATTAAATAGAAAAATCGCAATGCAAATTCGAGCTTGTTCGAGGAACGGGAACAAAGGGGCAAGTTGTGAAGCTTTACATTGAAGTTGGATCTTAGCCAGGCCTTTAGACTACCGCAGAGATAATTACGGAAGGAAGGCCCCTTTTGAAACAAATATAATTTAAGTTTCTCTGATCCTGCTGAACTACAGATTTGTTATTGCTGCACGGCTGTTTAAACAATCACCCTTCTAGACATTCATAATTCAGACTAACGCTACCGCCGAATGTTTCCACAATCTCTTACTTTATACGGATCAGTCAGATTAGAATTTAATGCAATTAATCATAGAGGCTTTCTCATCGCTTTCTACAACTCAACTTCTGAGTTCTCTTGAAATTTAATCAATTACGGAAAAACAATGGAAGATTCTCGATGTAATGAATATAAAGGAAAGGAGCTAATTATACATTCTCTCTCTCTCTCTCTCACTCTCTCTCTCTCTCTCTCTCTCTCTCTCTCTCTCTCTCTCTCCCTCTCTCTGTCGCAATCACTTACAAATAAAAGAAATCCAACGTTTTTTCTGAATAATTTGCAAAAACAATTATAGTGTCAAGAGTTTAAGTTTAATTTAAGAAGGTAAATTGTTTTCAAGATTAACGATCCGAAAGTTAACGGGAAATATATTAACAAGACTAATTAAAGCGTAGTCGCAACTGGTTATTTCACATCCCTCTAAGAAGTCGCTTTAAACCAAAGGGGGATCAGTGGTACTAATAAGAATACAAAAGACTGGTAAATAATAAAAATAAACAGTAAATGAAAACCGTTTAGTAACATAAATGAACGAATCGTGTTAGATTCCGTCTTGAGGTCTGCGGATCGATGGACCGGTTGTTCGATATCAATCAATTAATAAATCAAACTGTAATGTATGTGTTGTCGAATGACAATATACAGAGGTCTGTTTTTTGTGACTTTTACTTTTTTGTACGTATGTATTTCGTTATTTATTCAGATATCGTGAGATCCGGTCTGGTGCGATGTAGGTATCAGAGAAACATTTTCTTTATTGTACCAACGCTTCGACCTTTTATTGAGATCATCTTCAGGGCCTGGGATTTACAAACATAATTTACATTTAGAAAATACATATAGAATTTGGAAAAGTGAATTTATACAATGCAAAAATTATATTTTATATTCCATCAAAGTATTTCTACTCACTCAATGTGTTTGTCTTCTATGTAATTGTGCTATTCTTGCGTGTCGTGTTGAGAATGCCAGTGAGATTTTGCTGTTTAATGTTCATATATGTTTGATTTTGAAGGGGTGGGGAAAGATGTGGGTATAGATTTCCAGGCCCTGAAGATGATCTCAATAAAAGGTCGAAACGTTGGCACAATAAAGAAAATGTTTTTCTGGTACCTACATCACACCAGACCGGATCTCAAGATATCTGAATAATTATCTATTAACGGACACTAATCTCAACACATATTTCGTTATGTTTATTTTCTAATAGAATTGATAATAATTTAAAAAAATAAGTTAAATATTATGTATGGATAATATAATATATGATAATAATATATTTTTTCTGTTATCTTCGTCCAAGAAAGAGAAAGAATCCAATCCGATTACACGACATTTGAAAAATTGCAAAAAGTAGGGAAAACTGAAAAGGTGGGGTTGAGATGGGAAATTGATGTCCGAGTGGGTCGAGATCGTAATAGCACGAGTGGCAGAACAACTTAGTGTCTAGCCGAAGGTCGTGGGTTCGAACTCCGCTCGTGACCCGGCTTTTTTCTCAACTTAAAACGTTAATTAACTGAAAGTTTCTATCTTTAATGAGATCGTCATCAGGGCATGGGATATAAAAACATTGTTTACAATTTGCAAATAGGATCTGACAAAAATAAAGAAAAAATGAATTTTTGGAATGAACTGAATGCGTATGCAGAAAAAAAAAACTTTGAGGGAATAGAAATACTTTTATTGTTTATAATAATTTTTTTTTTTTGCTTTGTATAAATTTACTTTTTCCACATCCGACATGTATTTGTTAAAACATTGTTTGTAAATCCCAGGCCCTGAAGATGATTTCAATGAAGATCGAAACGTTGGCACGACAAGGAAAATGTTTTTCTGAAATCTACTAACGGTCACAAATCACCACATATTTTCATAGAGTTGTCCAAAGCTAATGGTTTCCCCTTGATGTTTGACTAGTATGATTCTAAAGTTTGCAAAATTAAGAAACGGAGACCAACTAATATTAACCTTTTGAACCCATTAAAAGCCCAACGAGAACATGTATGAGCAAAATGATCAGTAACGATCGAATTTTTCATCGTCGGAAAGAAACATCTTAAATTCTGTAATTCTGAATGAAGAAAGGAATAACAGTTTTACTTTTTTATAATTTACTCGCTTCAAAAGTATGAATATATTATGGGAATTTTGCGAAGTAGTAAACGTAAACTAGGTTACACAGATAAAGCTTATTTTTTAGATAGCCATGCGTTTTTTTCTTTGTATCAGGCAAATCTTAGAACAAAACTGAAGGACGGGCGGCCCGTTGTATTTTCAATACTTCAAGGGAAAGAGATAATTGAAAAGACACAATAGGCACCCCACCAAACTCAGCGCTAGGGTTCGGAAAAGATTTCATCAGGCAATGCATCCACTCTCGGTTCAATTCTGATACAAAACCGAGTCTCCTATTTTCTCTTTTCGCCCCTTTTCTCAAACCTCCGCCACATTTGTTTAATTGATTAAATTTACAGGCTTTCCGTGTCAATACTGATCTGCCGGTTCTTCACTCTCAGAAGGGCTTTAAAATAAGGAGTCAACACATATGGAACGTATCCAATTTTCCCTTGTTGTTTGACAATAATATCAATGGTTCACATCATTGAACTTCATCACTTAGTGAACACTCCACTACGTTAATTATTTTAAACATTTATTTTAAACTTTTATTTTAAGAAATTGTGATGTGTAATTTTTTAAAAACTATTTTATTTCGTATATGTGATAGTTTTACTTTCATAAAAAAGTAAATCCTGGTGTACAGAAGGGTTAAAACTTCTCATTATATACTTTTTCAAACTATGCTTACATGAAATAGCGGGATTTGAACCCAGAACATTAGCCTGGTCGCTACAAGTGAGTTCGCCCTAACGTCTAAAATCTTAATGAATGGATCAGTGTATTGTGTAGTCACCTATGTAGGTAGTATTTTTTTTTTTTTTTTTTTTTTTTTTTTTACGAGGGTTCGCAACAGCAGAGGTCATATAAACCCTCAGGGTGCCGGTGTTTTTGAAAAAACAGCCCATTTGTAAGTATGTCGGGTTCGCTGGATTCGAACCCGGGACCTTCACCTTACAGTGATGAGCGCCGTGTCAATCTAAACCGCCTAAACCGTTGCGGCCACCGACGCCCCCCCTGTAGGTAGTATTGATTTGTCCTAAAAGAAAACAAATTTCGGTTTTTTTTGAAAAATTATACTGGTAATCAATTTCTACTTTCTATTATATGGTAACTGGGTTAATTTTACGTTTTTCTTTTAAATTTATCCATTTCATTTAAATGTGTGCAAGTTTTGTGTTTGATTTGACGAAGCCCCGGCGCAATATGTGTATCGCGGTCGTCGTTCCTGTTTAAACATTCAATATTCTCCAGGATCCGGCGGTTGAGAAGGGCGGGTGTGTTATTAAGGTCGGCTACCGACACGCTTTGCCCAGGTATGGCGCAGATAATGCGCTGTTTAATTTTATCGGAAAGCGCTATTGCATAACAGAGATTAATTTCTATTCCATGTTTTACGTTTTACTTGGGTTTACATTACCGTTTACGTATTACACGCAAACATATTCTGATATGCACCGTTAAAATTTGGCTAAATCAGCCATCAAAGACAATTTTTAAAAAATTAAATTTACTTATGAACACTGGTTTCATCAGACCAACCATTAATTTTACAATAATAATATAGAATAAATGAACGTTTACATTCTTATAAACCCATTGGTACAGTAAGATTACATTTTACTACTCACTATTTATTTAACAAAAAAAAACAAAAAAAAAAAAACAAGTTCATATGGCTATGTTCTTGTTGATCTTCTGATTATATATCGGTTATGTTGGTTGGTTTTAGTTTTGGTTTTGGTTAGAATTTGGTCGCTTCCACATTCTCCTGCTGGATGAGGCGAGCCTGGTGTTTGGCGACAAATCTTTTTATTTCCGTCGTGACCTCAGGGATCTTAAGATTCTTTACGTACCAAGGTGCATAGACCATTGTTGGTGCCAGCCATCTAATTTTTAAATATACTTTGTTTTGGATTATTGTAATCCCTAATCCTACTCCCACGCTCCTTGCAAAGCCAGTCCTGTTCTACTCCTATGATAGAACGGTCCTCATGTCTACCTTTCCTCGTGCTTTTTGTATTAATAAAAAGTCTTTAATCACGCGACCGCGAAAAACCCTCTGTGCTGCTGCATCGATCTGTTCCACCGGAATTCATCGGAAATTCTGCAACGAAGTCAGGGGAATCGGGCCCGATCTCCCAACGCTTCTTGCAGCCGGCATCTGAAGGAAGGTGGTAAGCCCCCTATGCATTTCTCCCTTCGTTTATTTTAATTTAGAATTTTCTTAAATTTATTTTATTAACGTTTCATGTTTTTTCTAATTGGTATTATTTTTCCACGACATTGGCCGTAACAACCATGTGTGGTTCAACCCCATAGATGAATACCATATGTACACATAGGCTTTATGACTTGTTTATACAGTAATATTTTATTTTGTATAGCAAGATTGGTGAGATGTCTTATCAACTAGTATAATTGTCTATATCTTAAAGCTATTTCTGTCCTTTTTTTTTCTTCACGTGTTCTCTACATCTCAGCTTGGCATCTAAGGTCTGTGCCTGATATTTAGTTGAAATGCTGGCGGGCCGTGGCACCCGAGTGGTTAGCGTGAGAGACCTCGGCTAGTAGAGGTTCGATTCTCGCCGTCCCTCTGGCCTTTTTATCACGATCCCCCCTCCAAAAAAAACAACGAATGCGCATACATTATAATTATATAATCCTGGTTAAATATACGAAGTGAATAAGACCATTTATTAAAAAAACAAAAACAAAAAAACTGATGCTGTATGGTATAGTAGTTCCATGAGCGACGGAACATGGTCCACCTTTTTGTTTGCAAAGATTAGACGGACTGATTTATGCTGATTTAGCTTGATTTTCCATTTTATTTGTCCATTCGTTTATCTTATTACATTCGTTTTGGAGGATTTTGGTTTAATTCTTAACAGTCGGTGCTATCACTGTGTCATCTACAAACGTTGCAATTTTTGCTCCATCTATTTTCGGAAAACCACTGGTGTATAACAAGTAATGTAGTGGGCCTAATATTCTCCCTTGTGACACTCCCGCATTTATTGTTTTTGATTTAGATTATTGATCTTCTTGTTTGACTCTAAATAGTTTGGCAGTTAGATAGGAACTTTTAGTTTATTGATGAGGCCTTCTTGCCAGAAGGTGGTGAGACATCGAGGAAGATAGCAGAACGAATTTGTTTTCCTTCGAGAGATTTTTCTATTGCGTCCGTTACTCGGTGAATTTGGTCTATTGTTCAATGTCTTGTTCGGAATCCAAATTGGTGGTTACGTATGTTTTTTTTTTCTTTTTGTACGATGTGTTTTATTCGTTTTAATAATAACTTTTCGAATAATTTAGACACTGTCGGTAGTAGCGATGTTGATCTGTATGATTGGACCTCGTTGACCGGTTTTCCTGTTTTTTTATGACTTCTGCGAATTTCCAGATGATGGGAACGTATTTCGGACTGATTGCAGCAGTAAATAGGTATGTTAGTTTAACTATACCCTCTTTTGGAAGTTGTTTTAGCATTTCTCCAGTGATAAGGTCACATCCTGGAGTCAAAGATAAATAAATAGAAATTCACGTGTCAATACCGTTGCAGTATTATTACATGTTTATACTGAATCACGACAGGTTATGCGACGGACCGTTATTCGGTTTTAAATCGTATGACTTTGCCGCAGCCGACCATCATCAACACCATGGAATAAAGTAAATTACGGATAAAATAAATCAGATGAAATATATACTGGATTAATCTTCTTTTACGTTGGCCTGACTGTAATAGGTTCGAAAATTTATGAGAGACAATTTATACCTCGATGCCAAAAAAAGCCACGAGTGTTTCCTAGCCCTAATAACTTTGGAATATTCCGCTTCTGGAAAAGACAACGTTCAACATAAACATTGACCCATTACAAAATATATCAAATTTGTTATATTTTTAATTTAATGCTAATATATATTTGTACGATGTAGAAATTTTACGCCTTAATGTGCGATATAACTGTTACACAAGGTGAGTTTAACTTCTTCTATTTACAAAAATTGATCGAAATGATTTTGTTGGTAGTTTATACTGTTCTGAAAAACCAATCACGCTGAAGTTTAATCTTAGGTTATTCGACTTAAGGGCTTTATACAAATTACTTTTTATCTGTGTAGTTTATCACGTGCGACGTTATATCAGCGATAAACGTGTGAACTGCTCAGACTAGATGGATTTTGACGCAGATCGTCCGTGCATTCGGAACCCCGTTTGCAACGGTAACATGCGCAATTATGCAGTTTATCGTACAATTTACTCAGCTATCGCCTGATGCCTCAACTTTAATCAGACATGATAAATGATGGAGTGAGTGTGGTGTTCAATACTATTTAAAATGATAGTTCCTATTCGCAGTAAGTTGTTTCGCAACTATCAGGATTTCTAGCCTTTTAGCTCATCATCATGTTGAAGGATTTCTACACTCACGTCCCTCGGCACGCATTGCCAAAGTGAACCCCCTGGTACCTCCGACAATGCGACGTTCCAATTAGCAGCTGATTTCTTTAATGGAGCTAAATTTGAACGTGCGAAACGCAGAAATTATAATAAAATAAATTTTATAATAGTAAATACTTAATATTATTAAATTACTATAAAAATAATAACAATTAAAATAATATTTGGGTGTTTGATATTATTTATTTACATATTTAAAATGGGGGTAAATCAAAATCTGTTATATTATTAATGCATTTATCATCAGGTTCAATTTTACATTGTTTAATTTCAATTTTTTGTTGAAACTGTGTAACACTCTTGTGATTAGATTTGAATTGAAGTTTTGTTTCTTTTAGATGGTCCTTAAATTGCAAAAATTTGCTCGATTTTGGCAAGTGTTCTTTTACTCTTGTTTTTATTTCTCTACCGCTTTGTCCTATATATTTAATATTTAATACCACAATCATTACAATTGAGTTGGTAAACCCCACTTTCGGCCAAGTTGTCTACTTTGGTTTTAGGTTTTGAGAGGATGGTTTTAAGTGAACCCGTACTTCTGAAAGCTATTCTGAAACCGTCTTGTTTAAAATTTTTACTGACTTTTTCTGATACTTCACCTCTGTATGGCAAACAAAGGAAACCTAATGATTCACAACAAATACATTTAGTTAAAGGAAACAATGTAAATCCCAGGCCCTGAAGATGATCGCTATAAAGCTAGAAATATTGGCACGATAAAGAAAATGTTTTTCTTAAACCTACATCACACCAGACCGCACCTCACGATATCTGAATAATTATCGATTAACGGTCACTAATCTCTACACATTGCAAAGTGATGTGAAATAAATTCCAGCTATTAGAGTGGGACAGAAAGTTATCTTTAAATGTAAAAAAAACACTGGATGATATTTTCAAAAGAGCTTGATGGTCAGATCCTAAACGCGCTGTTACCAGCTTCATTGGTATTCGACCTATAATAGCCGCCGCACCTGCACAAACTAAAATCCTCTGAACATTAATTTTTCATGCAAGATAAAAACCAAAATGAAAGTTGCAAGTCTATAAAGATTCATTATTTTCCGCCCATAGCTAATACAAAACGATAAAACCATAATGCAATAATGGTTAATGATTAAATGTTAATGATTAATCATTAGTTAAAAAAATTCCCCAATTTGATTAATGATTGGCGGTTAATCTTAATCGAGCTGCTGACGATTAAATTAATCGTTAATCCTTATCAAATTTGAGATTTGAATTTGCCCAACCTGTTATATGAATAATTATTTAAGATGTACCCTCAATACAGCGTTATTCATAATTGTTTTCTTCTTTTTGAATTGTAAGTCTTGATAGGTTAAAGATAGTATTATTATAATATTATTACATAATTATTTGTTAGTATTGTTAGTATATTCGTTATTTCCAGATTCGAAGTCAAGACTATTGGTCTTCCTGAACCCCGAAGGAGACTTATTGTTTAACGCTTTAAAGATCTAGACCACCCTTCCGGGAAAATAGATCTTCGGCCGCTTCTAGACTTAAGACATGTTATAAACTCTAGGTGTTGTTAGAAGGGAATCGAAGGGAGAGGCGGGACCCTCTTCTCACGGATTCCAGAGAGGTAATCGATGCGGCTCCTTTCCTTTCATTACCTTCCTTTGCTTCCCCGGGGAACTCGGCCGATAAATAATAATGGGACAATGCCATCCCGGGTCCAAGTGGGTCGGATCGACGTACAAAAACCTTTCGAACGAAATTTGTTGGCTCGCCGGAGCGGCGCAGCCGGCTGAATCGAACGATTCATCCGAACTATTGCAAAACTGGAACTTTACCGACATTTCGTCTTCGGAAAGAAATATACTCATCTATGAACAATTCTCATGTTTCGTTTGTAAAACGATACTATTTTCTACTTTGCAAATAACCCATTAAATTTAGTTGTCTATGGACAAAATTACTTCTTTCAATTGATTTATCTTTTTATGTAAGGTTTTAGTTGAAATAAAAAATCTAGAGTCACAGACGGGATTCGAACTCAAGACCTTTGGGCTAAATACGCCGCTCCTCTACCACTTGAGCTATCGTAACTTCGATTCACTAGGATCCCAACTCCTCATCCCTACCTACAACTTTTGTTCCTAATATTAATTGTGTTAAACAAATAGTCATTTGTATTATTCTAGTAACACAAGAAAGAAAAAATGAAACAATACAAGGCAAACAATGTAAATAGACTACTTAACATGTTCAAATAGGAGGAAAATATCCGATTTATTATTTTGATGTTTTGTATTTTACGATTTTATGTCCGGTCAGCCGTAGCTGAGTGGTTGACGTGGAAGAATCTCGTCTATTAGGCCACTTGGTCGTGGTTCGTTTCCCGCCGTTTCATCTTGATTTTTCGGGCACATATTGGGAATGATGGCCGCAATTAAAACTGTCACACCAATTGGGTATCGTGGACAAAAGATCGAACCTCTTGACGCATATTATTATCGTTTATTTTCATTGGAAATTTTATAAGCCATGCTGCGATTCGAACACAGAAATGCTAGAATCAGACGCCTTTTCGCCTTATCGCTGTTCACTTTTTTATCCAAGATTTGTCGTTTGTTGTTTTTCGAATCGTGTCTCTGCAAATGCACAGAAGGCAAAAATTCATGAGCAACTTGGAAAACCGAACACGTGACATCGTGGTCAATTAGGAATCGAGGAGTTGATGGCCTAACCCACTCGAGCTCCTCGTTCTTCTTTACATTTACGTTTTCAGATGAATTATGCGTATGTTAAAAAAACAAGTGGACAGATAGTTGTTTAATAAAAAGGAAAAATTTGTAAAATGGGCGCGATTAACATCAATAACCGAACTGTATAAATTTTGGGTCATAGAAAATAGCATTTTTATAATTTTAATAGCTTCCGCAGGATCCAAGGCCTATGCGGTAAAAATGATGTATTGAGCCGGGTGGGCTCAGCAGGATAAACACGTGCTCAAATCGTAAGATAAGTCATGTCGCAGGATCCGCACTATTTTTGAAGAAAATACTTCACCCGCAGTCTCTCCCAACCTCTTTCCTTTCTCTGCTCTTCTCTTTAAACCTGATACAAATGAACTGTTTTCCATCTGCGAATTCAAACTGACATAAAAATGATCAAAGTACGTGACTTTAACAAATATACGTAATTCGTTGGATACAAAAAATGGAACTAGAAAAATATATTTATTCTTCATTATTTACAATTTTAAGGAAATAAGTTGCGTTAAATACAAAAAAAAAAAAATAAAATAAAATAAAACTCACCAGACAACTATCAAAGAACAAGCAACAACTAGAAAGACAAGACACTAAACTTATAAGATACGTTAAAAATAATATATAGAAATAGAAATATTCCACACCCTGTTGAAGTTAGGCCGTACAAATTAGACACGGACACCTGCTTATGGAGCACACCATGTGCACTTGTTCCCCTTGTAGAGAAAGGTCGCTCAGTACGTCACACTTGGGGGAGAAGTGACAGGATTTGTCACTTTACAGGGGGCTAGGAGACATGACCCTCGATAGACCAGGCATGTCTTTGAGAGAGTATTTGTTAGGGGCTCCTGTTCTTATTTTTAAGGAAACAGGCATATTGGGGGCGTCGGTGGTCGCAACTGTTTAGGCGATAATACGGCTCTCATCACTGTAAGGTAAAGGTCCCGGGTTCGAATCTGGCGGCCTGCACCGGCACTCCGACGGTTTATATGACCTTTGCTGTTGCAAACCCTCGAAAAAAACCCAGGTATATTTCTTCATCTTTATAGGCTAAAATTGAATGCAATGTTTGACTACCAGTAAGTACCAGATACAATTTTTTTTTTACAAAAAAAGGTAAACTTTTGAAACCAGACTAAAAATATTGAACACGGATAATTATTTAATACCGTCATTGGTTAAAAGGAAATTCAGCCGGGCTTTGTAAGATGTATGTGTTAACGAGTAAGTGAGGGGGCAGGGATATGAATTCATCGCTGGTAGGCCCATTTCAAAAGAAAAATGGTCAAAAAATTTTGTGAAAAGAACGTAAAATTTCACGAATGTAGCACAGAGTTAGATTAAAAACAGTACATATTAATAGCCAAATATATTTTTAATAGAGAAAAAGTACAATATTCGAACTGGTCTTTATATTGTATGGCATTATCTCTGATAGATATAGAAAAATGGTTACTTGTTAGTTATTTTATTCGTAGCCTGTACATATTTTTTAGCCACTGTGATAATTTCACACGGTCACAGCACCGGCTGCACCCTGAGGGACATGCGAAAGCTGACATTCAAGGTGCAGGAATAAGGGACCAAGAGGTCTCAAGGTCATTGCCGATTAAAGACAGAGATAAAGAGGGTTCTCGAGGTAGGAAAACGTACAGAGTGCACGGACTATAGGATTAGGAACAATTGAGAGGTTGGTGCGAAACTAGGAATCGGGACCGGATCTGTTCGTTGACAAAAGGAATGTTGAGGTCGTTGAGGGTAGTGAGGTTAGTGACGTAGTGAGGAGCTTTGAAGATTTGTCTGAGGGCTTTTGATCGGAATGATCGTGTGCGTTGGATGTTGGATGGTTTGGCACGGACAGATACATGGCGTATGTTGTCGATTTTAAGTCATGCATACGTCTAGTTTAGTATTGTTGGCCAACACGGATTTCGATGCTGTCATTGACAAAATTGCGTTTCCACTGTGAACATGAACTGACTAGATTTTGTTCATTTACACATTCTAAATCTTTTCGACCGCGTAGGTTGTGAGGTTCCAGTTAGGCTGAGCAGTGGGTCAGAAGTAAGGATATATAAAGGGAGGGGCTAAGAATGCTCCCTTGTGGGCCGTCGGTTTTTACTGGCTGATTTCTAGAAGTCTTTGCCTCACTATAAAGGAGTTGTCGTTTCGAAAGGGTTTCAGGAAAAGGTAATAGAGAGTGGGCAGGAAGTGTTTAAGTTTATAAAGCAAACCAGGGAGGCAGTATCAAAGGCGTCTGCTACATCTAAAAGCACACCCAAGCAATAATTTTATTTTGTACAGCAAAAAAAGTTAAGATATATTTCATTTATTTTATTAGTTAGAATTATTAGAAAATAAAGATAAAACAGCTAGTTCACACTGATGTTCTATGTATCTATGCGTTACAAACTACCAACATGCGTTTTTTTCAATCCGGCTGTATGCATTGTTCGGAAATTTACACAGGCATCTTTAACCCGCTGTTTTCATCTTGTTTGCGAGATTATGAGAGTCTACAAACAATTTTCATGTGGTTACAACAAGTGAAGAATGATGGTGGACGATGTAAATATGAGATTAATTGAAAACAAACTTTCTCGATATTTATTCAGACAGGAAAATCGTTTCTGCGCTTAGCCCAACCGAGAGACAGGATGAAAATAAATCTTTAAAACATCGCTGTTTTTTTTTTTTTTTTTTTTTTTTTTTTTTTTTTTTTTTTTTGTAACAATGAGTACATTTTATAAACGTTTTGCAATGTCAAATTTCGCTTTTTCACAAAAGCTAACATTAATTTCATGTGATTAGTGACTGTTAATAGATAATTATTCAGATATCGTGAAATGCGGTCTGGTGTAGTGGAGGTATCAGAAAAACATTTTCTTTATCGTGCCAACGCTTTTATCTTTATTGAGATCATCTTCAGGGCCTGGGGTTTACAAACATAATTTACATTTTCCACATCCTTTTGCAATTGTACATTTTCTAAATGTAAATGATGTTTGTAAAACCCAGGCAATTACACAGATGACAAACACTTGTTGATGTGGAAAAGTGAATATATAAACACATTTTCCAGATCCTATATGTATTTTCAAAATGTAAACTATGTTTGTAAATCCGATGCCCTGAAGATGATCTCAATAAAAGATCGAAACGTTGGCACGATAAAGAAAATGTTTTCTGATACCTACACTACACCAGACCGCATCTCACGATATCTCAATAATTATGTTAATACTTTAAAATCAAATGGTTATAACTTAAAATTGTTCTGCCTTAAATATTTTAAGCAGCTGCTTTCACTCATGGTATACATTTTAAGAATTATTACGCAAAAAAACGAAGGATCTAGTACGAGGAGAATATTTATTAAAATAAATGTTACAATCAATCAAAACTGACTTTTTTCAATATGATATTTTCAAAAATAATGAAATATTTTGAGTAAACAATATGTATTTTAACTCCAACTAAACATTGTTAATTGAAATATCCATTATACTTTATACAGTTTTTCTAAAACATACTCGTTTTAACGAACCCGGAAGTTTAGAAACTTGATTCTCTAGAATCGACTTACCTTCGAAAAGTATGTTCAGTCTGCGATTTCTTTGTCGTGCAAAAGTTGACTTACTTGTTCGGACCCCGACTAGTTTTTCGATTTTTTTGTTTTGTCCTTTCAAAGCAAATGATTCCTTTCTTTTATATTCTTCTTATAATGTGACATAGCTTCCTTTTTTGAGCTTTCATTAATATGTATGTCAACCTTTAGCTATAGAAAAATTACTTGCACAAAAGATTGGCCGTAATAACCATTGATTCAAAAAGACAAATAGTACGTCCTCACTTTCATTGTCATAATCTGTCCCCAACATTCTCGTTTCGTTCTTCACTCGCCATTACTGTCCTTACCTACTTCTTCGATTCGACATCTCCCATCTCATCGGAAGCGCTTTCGCAGATTGAAACGCCCCCTCGTTCTTCCAATTAGGACAATTTGTAGACATATTTGTTTTGCTCTGATGATGACGTTAAAATAGTTCGAAACCATGGCAGTAACAAGTGAATTTGCTTTTTCATCAAAATCACACCGTGATCTGTAGAAACCTGTTTTCCAGTAAGTGTCACCATATTTTTTAACCACTTAATAATTATTTGATTGCTTGATAACACTTTCTATCAGCAATATAACGTTTGCCTTTCATTCAATTCTTTTCGGGAAGGTTTTAAACGCTTGTCCTTTATCTTTTCGGTCTAAGGAGATTCGCACTTTTAGTTAAAAAAGACCCCCCCCCCCTTCAAACAATGTTAAAAATTCTCGAGTTCAAAGATCCGATGAGTATGCTGGAATTTGTAAAAAGCTTCATATAACAACTGTTGAGCAACTTTCACAAGCAATTTTCGTTCCGTCATTAATTTGATTACAGTATTTTCAGCATGATTGAGGAAATAGTATAGAGACCACCAGATATTTTGGATGCTTGGGGAATTGCCATAATTGTATGCCTAATTCAACCACTGTATAGTAAGCTGTGTGTTGTATCATATTCATATACCTATTGTGTATTGTATTCCATGAAATAAACCATTTGCGCAAGCATTGTACAGATGTCATATTAGTGATAGCTTTGAACCGCAAGTTCATCCGGTGGATGTGGATGTGGATGGATGGATACTGGATGGGCTGAGCACTGCAGCTGTACATCTTATTATACTATACCCTGGCACCATTTTTGGGGGAGGGCTCACAACACAAAGTGAACTTGAGCCCCCGTTGTACCAGTGTTCTTCCATCGAAGAAACTCATTTTTGAAGGGGGTTGGGACCAGGTTCAGGGCCGCTGAGATCCGGTTCCGCCCCTTCCCATTGATGAGTGCCGTGTCAATTTTTTTTAAATTGCGGCCACCGGTCCCCTTAGGCGTCAGAAAAATTCCAGAGGCGACGGTGGGGATCGAACCCACGACCGCGGGGTCTACTAGCCGAGAGTCTGACGCCTTAACCACTCGGCTACCGCCCCCCCCCCCGTTCATCCGGTATTTCTCATGTTGTCTTCGTAAGTGAAACTTCGACTTGTAAGGTCGTAATTTAAGGAGGCGTCGTTGGCAGGATTTATAATAAGACATTGATTCGACGAGTCATCACTTTCAGGTAAGATTCCCGGGTATAAATGCAGGGTCGCTGGATTACCGTCGTCCTCGCCAATGGGCATTATTCAGAAACCACCTTCACCACGTGGCTGAAATGATCTTTTTGTTAAGAGAAAAACGTAATATTTTTTTTTCCTTTTCCCTACAGACATTCAGTCAATTTGATTTTGTTGATGAGTACGCCAATCGACCCTGAAAGGGCACTACCCCTTACATCCGCTTCTCATTCGGGTATATACTTAATTTCGTCAGCATTAGGAGGATGTGGATAAAAAACGTACATGGCCACAGGGGCCCCTGGAAACATTCACGTCCTCCCTTTGCATGTGGAACACACTACGAAGAAAACCCAAGCCAGCCAAACACTTAGTAATTTCCATTAACCCACTATTGTCCTTAGCTCATAATAATTATTAATTATAAGATACGAAATCTGCCGAAATTAATGTGCATTTAATACTAACAAAACGTATCAACCTTAAATAACTGAACTGTATTTAAATGTAATTGTAGTTGCTTAAACGATTTTCCAAATTAAAGCACCTGCGGTTTAAGCTTAAGAGTCCTTTCCTTGGCAAAGTTGTTTTCTTTTAAGACACTTTGTATAAGTGCCGTACTAAAGCCACGAGGCTTTCTTTTGAAAACCGATCTTCAGACTAAAGAAGTTAGCCCGTTCTTTACTTTCATTGTCTTTTTTTTTCCCCTGTGTGTTTGGAAGGATTTAAGGGCGGAAATTGATCCCGGTAATGTAGACTTCATACAATTTTTTTACCGCCTTACTTTTTCTTTGTACTTTACGTCTGATTGACAAGGACTGAATATATGTATTGGTATGATTCTTGAGTCAACTGCTTCATAAAAAGTACTTGTGCAATTTGAAAATTAACTTCCTTTCATTTTAAAGACAAAAGAAAACTTTTCTTAATTATTTGATAATATGAAATAATTTTTTTATTCCCTTTTCTATCTAAATTATTGTTAATATTTTCAATTCATTCACTTGAAAATCAATATAATATTCAGCATAGCTTATAAGTGAATGAGTCGTGTCTGGTTTCGATGAGAAATGTTTGAAATATACTATTCTTTCTAATCTTCAAGAAAGTTACAATAAAATCTAAAATTGTATATAAATTAGTTTAATTTAAATTGAAAAAAGTTAAAATAAATTAAACTAATTTATATACACAGAATGTCAACTAAACCTAATTAAGTTATCTACTAGACAAAAAAAGAACCAATTGGAGTTTAATTAAGTTTAATTACGTTAAAGTTACTTTATATTTAAATAATGATGTGCAAATTGTTAAAGTTTGGATCATTGGTGGAAGCTTGCTGTACCATGCACAACGACATGTTTCTCGGCATCGTGTTTATGCTCTACTTTCATAATTATAATATTCAAAGTTTGTGTAATCTTGCTTGGGGCTCATTTGCCTAAGCGGAAGAGGGACTTTTTAAAAAAACGCTCTACGGGTTCATGAAAAAAGAAGGGAAAACTTTGCGTTGCTTATACTTGAGAAATAAATTTAAAAATTTCAAGTTGTACAATTGTATTTTATACTTATTTATGTTGGTCACTTTTGGTAGTCCTGGTAGTCCATATTTAACGGAACAAATGGATAGTTTTGTTTATTAAATAAAATGTTTTTGTCGAAACACAATTTAAAAAAAAATTCCAGAGATTAGTGACTGTTAATCGATAATTATTGAGATATCGTGAGATGCGGTCTGGTGTGATGTAGGTTTCAGAAAAACATTTTCTTTGACGTTTCGATCTTTTATTGAGAACATCTTAAGGGCTCAAAGTGTTTGTCTTCTGTGTACTTGTACCAAGCCACGTTGGCACGATAAAGAAAATGTTTTTCTGAAACCTACACATAAATAATAATTTCACTATTTTTCGTGGCCCGCTTTACCAATTCCATGGCCATTTCACTTGTCGCCGAGAATCAAATAGATTACATTTTTATTTGAAAAATGGCAAAAAGGAGGGAAAATTCAATAGGTGGGGTTGAGATGGGAAGCTGGTGTCCGAGAGGATCGAAGTCGCGATAGCTCAAGTGGTAGAGTAGCGGCGTATCAAACCGAAGGTCGTGGGTTCGAATCCCGCTCGTGACACTGAATTTTTATCTCAACTTCAAACCTTAATTAATTTAAGACAATCAAACACTTTAATTTGTTTGTAATTTCAATTTTACTTCCTATTTTATACGATCCAAACTACTACCTACATAAACATAAAAATTTACATTCCAATTTATTTTTAATTTAGTAGCTAATCATTTTAAATTATATCTAAACAGAGTAGTGTTATTATAAAGATAAATTTAAACACGATTTTATACATGAAATGTGTCTTTATTATTTATTATTTACTGAAAGCTTGGTCAAAATGACAAAAAAATATTTTAAGTCGTTTTAATATCTAAAGGTGTTTTAAAGCGATCAGTTCCTTTTTAAGCTTGCTATTGGAAAGTAAATAGTCCTACGAACCTATAACCAAAGAAATGGTGAGCCACCGGAGTGGATCCCAACGAATATTCTTCCGGCTTGTTCTTCTTCTTCCTTGGGAAAAAAGGATTTTTCCTTCAACGTCCGGCGCTGCATGGACCGGCCTCAATTCCGTAGTGCATTGCAGTTCGTTGTAACCTCTGCAAGCAATCCGGGATTGTGACTGGGCCTTCGCTCTTTCCACGGCAACCATCATGAAAACCGGTCTCTTTCTACAACACTATACACATGAACATATGTATAATATTATTTTTTAATATTATGTATATATTTGAATGTGCAATAAAGGTTTTATTGAACAGTGTGATATATAAAGTTTGAATCTTACTCTTGCCTAGTAGATATTCCCTGTTTATCACGAATATTTGTGTCGAGTAATGTTTGGAAAGAAATTTGATTTGGGTTTATACAAAAACAATTTCATCTATTTTATTAAATACTAAACAATATATTTAGTTCTAATAAAATTGTAATTATTTACAATCAATAAAAAAGGCTGTAAAGCTGGTATAATTGATAACTGATCAAACTTTTGATTTTTCCTTATCGAAAGTTGGATAATAGGTCATGTCAAAAAAAAGAAAAGCTTTTCTTTCAATCCACAACGTTTCAGACTTATTTTAATCCTTCCTCAGGTAGAAGGCAGTGGTTAAACAGTGGTAATCCGTCATTAATATTATGTAATAGTTTTTGTGTTTCTTTTTAAGAGCCAATTTGGAACAAATTTATGTCTTTCAGGCTACGAACAAACGTTTTAATATTTTCATCTTTGAAGGCATACCATTAACAATTAACTGTGCATACATACTAATTTAATTTAAGTTTAGTACTTTTTTATCGTTAAGTGTATAGCATACGTCTTGATAACACTACTGTATCACTAACTAGTCTGATATAAAAAGTGTTTATTTTGCTTTTTTTTTCAATGAATATGGCGTGAATTCGAAATGGGTTCATTGTAGGAAAATAGAAAAGAAGCGCTTTCAACAGATAAGGATGCTGTTTTCCTTGCGAGAGAGATGATAATTTTTTTTCTATAGAAATAAGCATTTAGTCCTACGCTTGACCAATTAATATAATTAAATTAATTAAGGTTTTTCGTTGACCTGCAATAAAAGGCTTTTATCTCAACTAAAAACCTTAATTAATTGAATGATTAAATTTTTTTTAAAAAGAAATTAGATAAAAAGATATTTTGAAAGACAGAATACAAGGCATCTTGGCTCTTACTACACTAAAGTGAGGTGCACCACTTAATGCTGAACGGTAAGTTACTCTGATTGATTATGACGTACATAATACTGCATGGAAATGTATCAAAGTGTTTTATTCTTAGTATTATATCTCAAGAACATTTCTTTGTAATTTTTCAATTAATTAAGGTTTTCAGTTGAAAGAAAAATGTCAGTGTCACGGACGGGATTCGAACCCACGACCATCGGGTAGATACGCCACTGCTCTACCACTTGAGCCGTCGTGACGTCGATCCACTCGGACACCAACGTCCCTATCACAACCCAACATTTTGAATTTTCCCTCCTTTTTGCCATTTTTCAAATGTCGTGAAATATATTTCATTCCTTGCGACAAATGATATTGTCGCTTGACCAATTAATATCATTTCTCGCCGAGAATCAAATCGATTTGACTATATCTGATAAAAGGAGGGGTTCAGAGGGAGGCTAGTGGTATATTAAGTGGATCCAAATCATGACAGCTCAAGTGTTAGAGCAGCGGCGTATCTAGCCGAAGGTCGTGGGTTCGAATCCGGCCCTGACACTGACTTTTTGATCTCAACTAAAAACCTTAATTAATTGAACGTTGTTAACTGCTCAAGGGGACCACGAAAACTAGTGAATTACTTTGTAACCATTTCCTAACTGCTTTGTATTTCTACATGCTATAAGCTGAAAAATTTATATTTTTTAAATGAAGTCTCGTCTTTTCATAATTGAAGCCTGATCTGTCAATTGTATCTATAAAACATTTATTTTTAAAGGTACTTTTATTATTTTTGTACAATATGACAAATTATGCTGTAAATGCGACCTAAGGCGTAGTATGCAGACTAACGAGACATCTGACACCTAACAGATCTAAATTGTTCCCTATTATTTCGAATCAACGTTGAACGATAAAGGGGATAATTAATTGTTATCCGTGTGGTGCTGTCTGTACAACTATTCCGTTTATGCCCTCGGCGAAATGAAAGCTCCGATTTGAACAATAAACCCAGGGCAAACAGATCCCACTTCAAAATCAATTAATACCTGTCACCGCCTCGGCATTAATTGGTTTGCCACTCCTTCTGCATGAAGGGACTGTCTGTTCTTAAGGCAAACTTGTAGAGGAGCGAACCGCCGAGGATTTCAAACGGCTTAGTGGCTCCTTTCAACCTCCGCAAATCGAATAATCAGTTTTCGAATGAGGCGTTAAGCATCGATAGCCAAATTATGGGTGCTCAGGGACTAATTTCATATCCGATTAGCTTTGAACAAAAAGTCTAATTACTAGCCGCAACGGCTTTGGAACAAGACCTTTGAGGCAAGCGGTAATTGCCAATCGACGCTGATTAACACAGTTTATGAGTTTTATAAACTAGGTTTATTAAAATGAATTTATTTTATTTTTTAGATATTTATAAATATAATGTGACATTACATGAAAATACACAACAATGATCTTTATAAGCCATAGCTAAAGAAACATTAACATAACGAAAAATAGAGACAAAATTAAATGTTGGAAATGTAAAAATGTACTATCGACGTATTTATTTATAGATTACGAATATTATTTTAAATTTAGATATATAAAGATGTATATTATACCACTATCCATCCAAAAATGTAAGACTAAAAAGTAGTATGAAAAAGATATGTCTTGTAATCATGTGTACAAGTTATATGTATTATGTAATGTGATACATTATTATTTATCGGTAAACATATCTAGAGAGGACCAGCAGCCATTGTTGCTCTCCCAGCTTTGGAATCGGCATGTACTATTCGTAATGACTTTCTAGGCCATACATCGGGTTAATAGGTTAAGATTTGGAGATAGTTTTAAATTCTCTCTCTCTCTCTCGGAAGAAAAATTGAAAGAGAGAAAGGGAGAGAGAAAGAAAAAGGTATAAGGAGATAAAAGGAGAAAAAGAGAGGAGAGATAGGATAACAATGAGAGGTGAGAGATTAGAGAGAGAAAGAGAAAGGTATAAAGTGAAAAAGGAGAAAGAAAAATGAGAGATAGGATAATAACGAGATTAGAGAGAGAAAGAGAGGAGAGGGAGGAGAGAGAGAAATAGAAATCATAGAGTGGAAAAATAGGGAGAGAAAGCGAGAGAGAGGAAAGAAAAGAGAGGGAGAGAGAGAAGAGAGGGAGAAGAGAGAGGAGAGAGAGAGGGAGGGAGAGGGAGAGAGAGAGGAGAGGAAAGAAAAGAGAGGGAGAGAGAGAAGAGGGAGAAGAGAGAGGAGAGAGATTAGGCTGAGAGAGATAAAGAGGCAGATGTAGTGAGAAAGAAAATAGTGTGATAGAGAAATAGTAAAAAGGTAGAAAGAGCGACAGAGAAGTTGAGAAAGAAAAGAGAGATAAAAATGAATCCTCCTACTTACAGAGCGCAATATTTGAAAATAATTGGTTCTATAGTCGATTCTGCAGAATCATTCTCTCAGTCAGCGAAGGATTAAGTACAAAGCATTAAGATAATAAAATTTATGGTCAACTTCTTAAACGGAACGTCAAACTCTTTAAAGGGTTTAAAAATAAAATATAATTGCTTTAATATTTGAATTAATTAAGGTTTTTAGCTGCGATAAAAAAGTCAGCGTCACCAGCGGGATTCGAGCCCACCATTTGTCGACGAGAGTCAAATAGAATATAGGAATTTAAAAAATGGGAAAAAGGAGGGAAAAATTCAAAAGTTGTGGTTGAGATGGGGAGTCCAAATGGATCGAGGTCATGGCCGCTCAAGAGCTCTCAACGTACAAGAGCAGCGGCTTATCTAACCGAAGGATGTGCGTTCGAATCCCACAAGTGACACTGACGTTTTATCTCAACTAAACCCTTAATTAATTGAAAGATATACTTTGGTCAAGCAGACCACGAAACTATTGAATTGTAATATATATTGAAATCTAGAGAAGAAGAGATAACCTCTTAGTTATATGATGGTAGCTTTTAGAGAAAATATATGAGATATTACATCGTCATAAAAGGGTAACAATTCTACAACTACTCGATCTCATTTTTTTTTCTTTTGGAATATGATAAATTATTCCCGCAACTAGTTTTATCTTATCTTTTGTATTATTAATTTCAAAAAAGAAAACAGACTGGCTTCACATGTGTCCTAAACATAAATTTCCACACCGCCTGCTATAGCATATTCCCTATCTTGCCAATCAGTGTGTAATAATTTAGTTGCTAGGCATTAGATATATTTCCAGAATTTTAAAACGTTTCTGATATACGAAGTTCATGATAAGAACCTCCATAAAAATATTGATAAATATAAATTACATCCCATTGGACGTTGACGCCTGTGCATTGACGTGACATATATTCATGTTTTTGTCGTTTATGAATGATTTGTTGTTGTTTTTAACTACCATTTGTTTGTGAAGATACCTACGCTAAATATTGGAAGCGTCGGCAGTGATAATGCATTTAATCCGCTGTGGTGTGTTAGTCCCGATATATACTTTTTGAGAGAAGAAGTAACAAGTCTGTGTGGTAAGTTTTATCCATCCTATAAACTACTAACATAGTTGCATTTATTAACTTCTCTTCATGTTATTGGGTGCTAATTGATTAGCATTTTGTCAGGTTAATATGTTTATATATCTTTTACGTTAGCTACAGTTTTCGTTGAGAATCATGAGATAATTTGACAAAAATTGGCGAAGATGAATACCAATAGCTGTTGTACTTTTAGTGTAAATGAAGGCTAGGTTCGTACAGATAATGTGTGCGATTAGGTTTTGAGACTGACATTTTACTGGGTTAAAAAAGGGACTTTTAAATACTTTAATAACATATGCAAAGTCATGAAAACGAGAGTCAAACAGTATCGTTACTGAGAGAGAGAGAGAGAGAGAGAGAGAGAGAAATATACAGTGGAAAAAAGAGTGGAAGGGAGAGAGAAAGAGAAAGGCATAAACGGAGACAGAGGGAAAGGTTGAGAGATAGGATAAGAGAGAGTGAGAGAGAGAGAGAGAGAGAGAGAGAGAGAGAGAAAGGGAAATGGAAGCAGAGAGAGAAGGAGAAAGATAACGAGAGCGAGAGGTAGGAGAGTTTAGTGGTAGATAGAGAGACATAATAGCCAGAGAGAGAAATAAGAAGAGACACTGTATGAAAAAGAAAAAAAGATAGAGGGAGAGCAAAAGGGAGAAAGAGAGATGAAAGAGAAAAGGGGAAAGAAAGATTAGAGAGATAGAGAGAGCAACAGAGAGAGAAGGAGAGGACAGAGAGAAAGAGAGAGAGAGAGAGAGAGAGAGCGAGGAGAGAGGGAGAGCGAGAGAAGGAGAATGTAAGTTGAGAAAGAGCGAGAGGGAATGAAAGAGAGTTAAAGAAAATTAGATAATGTTGGAAAGAGAGAAAAGAAAATGGGAGAGAAAGAGAGAGAGAGAGAGAGAGAGAGAGAGAGAGAGAGAGAGAGAGAGAGAGAGAGAGAGTGGAAGTTAAAGAGAAGTAGAGAGAGAAAGATAAAGGGAGGTTTGAGAGTTTAGAGTAAGATACACAGACAGATGAAACCAGAGAGAGACATAAAAAGAGACAGAGAAAGAAAGAAAAAAATAGAGGTACAGCAAATGGGAAAACGAGAGATGATAGAGAAAGAAAGATTAGATCGTGAGAGAGGGAGAGAGAGAATCATTTTAAAGTTGTTGAATTATAATTATTTTGAAAGAATAACTACTCGAATACAGTATGAAAGAAGGAAATCATAACATTATACATTTATAATGATACATTTCTACAAATAAACATTTTTTTTAAATTTATACATCTTAAAAAGGGAAATTTCAATTCAAGGTAAGAAGAAGACAAGTTCATAGAAAAATGACGGTTGAAGGGGCGAAACTGAGTCATCCCATCGGGAGGTTACCCACAGTTTCTTCCCATTCCTTTCGTATCGGAAAATCGTAGCCCTGTGCAGAGACATTGAGAAATGTTCCTGAGAAAGGGCGGCGAGATCATAAAAGCTAGGGGGCTAAGCTTGAGATATGGCAAATCCTGACCCCTCCGTTGCAACCGGCTTGATCTATTGCAGCAGGATAGAGGTATCAATACGGACAAAGACCCGCTACCTCCAAAGTAACAGTACCTGTTCCATATTTCATTTATCAATAGATGATAATGCTGTCTTACGTGCTATGTGGTCAATCATAAATATTTAATGCAAATTTCTTTATATTAAATAAAATATAATAACATAAAAATCATATTATTAGAATGTTACAAAGTAGCAACTGATAATATATATTGAAAATTGCAGAAATGATCGTATGCCATATATCTTTAATTTTCTTCGCACAATTTTGTATATGTTTTCGTTGCTAATTAATTGTTCATTAATTATCGTGAAATCTGTAAAATCCAACATTTAAATTTTCATAAAAATAATTATAATTTACTTTGATAAATACTCTTTTCATAAATTGTAGATTTTAAGTAGGTAAAATCATTTAAGTTAAAAGTGGTTTCATTGCTATGAATGTATAAATAAAAATACATATAAATTATTGTGGTTTTGCATGAAATTGGAATTTGATGGAACTGAATTTTACAGATCCGTGAAGTTAAAAGCAAATTCCAGGGAAACAAGATGCACCCAGAAAGGTGATCATTGACATTTTCTCATAACGGCTGTGGAAAGATGAATTTGTAGTTTTAACTGATCAAAATTGGCACACGTTATTATGTCCATATACTCCCTCTGATTTCATTTCATCTACATCACCAGTGTGACTACATCACAGTCTTTAAAAAGTAAAGTAATCATGCCAATAAGTATATGTTCCTTTTCTCTAATTATAACTCGAGCTACCTTGACCTATCGGCGTCATCTTCAAACTACCGTATTCATGCTCAGTGCAAATGTTCTTGCTCCGTACTACACCAGATGTACTCCTGTCCTCTGATTCCATGCCCAAAACACCACCCTAATCTTCGAAGATGACACAGCGATCCTTCAAAATAACTTTAATCCAATCATTTTCACTCGAGACACGTCCCAAATTACAGGAGTCTTGGTGTGAAAAAACGAAAACAAAGTTTAATCAAGAATGCAGCAAAAAAGATCCACTGGTCTACTTCAATGAAATACCTCTCTCAACTGTGGAAAAATTGCGCAACCTAGGACTTACTGACAAAATTCTCCAGCCGAATTCTCACACACCACTTAAATTATAAAATGTTAAAAAGATTACTTTCTCGAATATTGATCAATGATCTAACATTAAACAAAAGACTGGTTTATAATACCACTGAAAAGCCGACAAAGACATACGTACTGGAAGGTTGGGTTCTAGCCAAACATTTCAATACACTTCGCATCCAAAGAGCTTGATCTTTGGAAAAAAATCTTTGCTGCTCCCTTTTAAAAGTCCGGCAAAATAATCCATTCCTTTTTATCGAAGACGTAACACTCTCTCGTTATATGGAATTTCGGCCCTTTCGGGTATCCCTTTACGAGCTGTAGTGGTTAAGGGTACAATGTTAACCCACCCCCTCGGATGCGGCAAGGGGGAGAAGTCGGCATGGCTGTTTGATTAGCCTGTCGATATGCGGGCTTCTACACCGAACCTCACGGTTTCACACTATCAACCGTCGTATCACGGAGGTGAGCCACTCCTAACTTAAGAGCCTAAACCAATGTGCCAGGTGCGCACGCTAAAGAACCCCAATTTTCTAAGACATTGCGACCCCCAATTGGAAACATATATTGCTATGGGCGTTTACAGTAATGGGTTCTTTTGTTAATGTTTCTATTAAGTCTATAACTGACAGAGATTGCAAACGTCATCTCAGGTTTCTGACATGTCAAGAGCACAGCAATTAAAAGCCGAAATGCAACTGACAGAACAAAAGATGGTCGGACATCATTGTTGTCAGTAAATTTTGGATGAACATATTGTGACATTTGGTTCAATGATTCTTCAAAATTGTATTTTAATAAATAATCAAGAATAAACTGTGTGGAGCACGTAGATCTCACAGAACGCGAATTAAAAAAAAAAATCATTTTATAAATTTAAAATGGTTTTTGACATATGGTCAAGAAGCAGTATCATTGAAAGTGTAGTAAAACGTGTTTTTTAATTGTAACATAGCCACCTTTTTAATGTGGTGGGAATGCTAATCGAGTAAAAAATTTTACTCATATTAAATCTATAACACTTCGTGGATCGATTGACCAAATAACCTTTTTCAATTAATTAATCTTTATGTAAGATTTTGGTTAACTTGAAAAAGTCAGTGTCACGAGTGGGATTCATTTCAACCATTGAAGTATAATGGATTTCTGAAGTAAAACGAAATATATATTAACTAAAAGCTCTCCGTGGCCATTTCATTTGTCGCCTAGAATTCAATCCGATACACGACGTTTGAAAAATGGCAAAAAGGAGGGAAAATTCAAGAGGTGGGGTTGAGATGGGAAGTTAGTGTCCGAGTGTATCGAGATCACCATGGCTCAAGTGGTAGAGCACCAGTCATCTAGCCAAAGATCGTGGGTTCGAATCCCGCTCGTACCATTGACTTTTTAACTCAACTACAAACCTTAGTTGTAATTATTGTGGAGGTTCAGTGATTGTGGTTTTTTATAGACGGTTTGATGAGATAATATACAAACGGGATGTATACATCGTTTATTTTATTTTTATTTTTTGGTTCGGAAGGATTTTTTTATACGAGGGTTCGCAATAGCAGAGGTTATATCAACCCTCGGGGTACCAGTGATTTTGAAAAAAAAAATTCCATTTGTATGTCGGGTTTGAATGCAGGGCCGCTGGATTCGAACCAGGGACCTTTACTTTACGGTGATGAGTGCTGTGAGAACGCCTACACCGTTGCGGCCACCGACAACCCCCTGTAGGTCGTTTATTCAAAAATGAAACATGCAAAGGAGCATTTATATTTTGACCGGGAATGTTAGACTGAAACGGTCCGAGACGTAGGAAATTGGAATTGTTTATAAAGTTAAAAAATAACACGAATAACGAAATAAAAAAATTAAGCCAGCCATTGCGAAATTTGATATTGACCAAAATGTGTGGTGTTTAGTGACCGTGACTTGGTGATAATTTGGAAGTTGTGAGATGTCGTACGCGGGAGCCGAACTCTTCGAGCCTTGAAGATGATCTTAAGATGATCGAAACGTTGGCACGATAAAGAAAATGTTTTTCTAAAACCTACGTCACACGACCTCCAAATAATCATTGAATGAAATATTGTTTATTATACTTCGAGAAAAATTGAATGAACAGTATGCTTATTAAGCTTTTTCATACATGAAAATACCTTCATAATCAAATTATTGCGCACCTGCGTTCTGTAGGAAAAAAAAGGAAAAATGACACGAGAGTCTACAACACTTGCATTGTATTGTTTTATAAAATTTCATCCAATACGGAACAGTCGAAAATATTAATTAGAATCCTACAAGCGGACTTTCTGGGTTTACGGTTTGTTCATTGGGGGGCACTCGTTCGGAAAAAAAAGGAAAGCGAAATTAGCAGGGCCGGTCCCCGGTGATTTAACCGATGGCGAATTGATTAATAACTTGACCCGAAAACAACGCTTTACCGAACGGACGACGATTTACTCGGCACCCTCTTGAGAATTTTAAAACGGTTTTCCCCCGTGTTCTACAAATTACGGCTGCCCATAATTCTTTTCCGCATAATCATGGAGTAATTAGTTGCAAAGATTCTTAAGTAATTGCAAGAAAAGCCGTTTTGAAAGTCTCCCTCCTGTTTTTACTCCCAACACTCAATTCTTTCAAAAAGCGGCTTGATAAATTGGCTTCTAAATTCAGCGTTACACGGACGATCCCAGTTCATAAAATGTTGTAGTATTAAGCGTCGTCTCGAAAGGGCATTAACCACCCTCATAATCAATGACATGACCAAATGAAAAAGAATATTATATTAACTGAGTAGCACCGGTGATTTCGGGCTTATTCGAAAACGGGGTTATTCCGAACCCCAATCGATTTTATCAAGAGTTTATAACCAGCAGTATTGATTTAAATATCTGTCATTTATCTCAGCAAGCTCTGAAGGTGATCTCAATAAAGATCGAAACGAAGGCACGATAAAGAAAATGTTTTTCTGAAACCTACACACACCAGACCACAACTCCAGATTTCTGACAAATAACGAACTGCACTATAATGATTTCCAGTATTTCTTTTTGAACTTTTATTCGTGATAATTGTATATCTTATATAAAAACCTTAAGAATTTGCCTTTTATTCTCACCTATTTTTTTAAAATTTGATAGTTTCTTGGATAGGATCTCACGTTTCCCTTTTTTTATTTGGTATTATCATGGATAAGGTGTCACATTTTCTCCTTTTTGTTAAAATTTTGTATTTTCATGAGTAGCATCTCATATGTTCTACTTTCTCTCAAAATATGGCCTTTTCATGGGCAGCATCTCATATTCTCAACTTTATTAAAATTTTGTATGCTTGGATAGGATCTCAGATTTTCACATTTTTCCTAAAATTTTATATTTTCGT
>CM077099.1:25451952-25508883 GCA_039619505.1 Cimex hemipterus
ATATATATATATATATATATATATAGAAAACGATTAAGAATATTTGCAAATGATAAATAACAAAAACCTCCATCTTCTTCCAGTGTATACATATGCTTATGTGTGTGTGTGTGTGTGTGTATGTGCGCGCGCGCGTGTGTAACTAACTACTATGTACCATTGACTACTAAAAATATTTATTATGCACGTATATATGACTAGTACAAATTTAACCTTAACATCTCATGTCACGCAATTATTTCCCATTTCCTCTAAATATTTTTTGAACGCGGCATAATAAGATATTACACATATAAAATGGTTAGTACTTCCCGGTATCACTAATGAAAAACGAAAGAATTGAAATTTGTCCTAAGCGAGAATTAAAATTGGTGAGAAAATGGCGACGTAGGAAAGTGTATGTAACGAATATAAACATAACTGGATGGATGTATTGATCATGATCAATTTCATTTCATCCGATGCCATACATTGGATTAAACAACAAGATTAATGCTCTCGGAATCAAATCCTGTTTACAAGACATTTGAAAAATGGCAAAAAGGAGGAAAAGTTTCGAAGGTTGAACTAGCGGGGAAGTTGGTGTCCGAGTGGATTGAACTCACGATAGTTCAAATGCTAGAGTAGCGGCCTATTTAGCCGAAGATCGTGGGTTCGAATCGCACTAGTGACACTGACATTTTCGTATCAACCAATACAGAACATAAAGATTAATTAATTGAAAAAAGTTATTTGGTCAATCGGATCACAAAATATAATGCATTTAATGAGTAAAATGAATTTGTCGTCGACAATCAAATCCTGATCACACGACATTTGAAAAACGGCAAAAACGAGGGAAAGTTCAAAACGTGGGGTTGAGATGAGAAGTTGGTTTTCGAATGGATCGAAGTCACGATATCTCGAGTGGCGAATCTAGCCGAAGGTCGAGGGTTCGAATCCAGTTCGTGACGCTGTCTTTTTCATTTCAACCACTACCTTACAAAAAGATTAAATTGAAACAAGGTATTTGTTCAATCGGACTACGAAATATAATAAATTTTAATAAGCTTTAATTTTTTTTAAATAAATTTAATAAGCAATAAAATTCATTTTTTTAATTTTTCAGAAATCGTGAGATGCGGTCTCGTGTGATGTAGATTTTAGAAAATCATTTTCTTTATCGTGCCAACGTTTCGACCTTAATTGATATCATCTTCAGGGTCTCGTATTTATAAACATTATTCAATTTCAACCGTGTTTTTAAATTTCAGCCCCTGAATATGATCTCGACAAAGATCGAAACGTTTCGTTTATCTTTTTTCATATTTTCTTTATCGTGCCGACGTTTCGATGTTTATTGTAATCATCTTCAGGGCTCAAAGTGTTTGTCTTCTGTGTAATTGAGCCATTCTTGCGTGTCGTTTTGAGAGATTTACAGATATTTAAATCAATACAACCGTCAATTTTTCTTCTGGTTATAAACTCTTGATAAAATCGATTGGGGCTCGGAATAACCCGTTTTCGAATAAGCCCGATATCACCGGTGCTACTCAGTTAATATAATATTCTGTTTCATTTGCTCATATCAACGATTATGAGGGTGGTTAATGCCCTTTCGAGACGACATATAATACTACATCATTTTATGAACTAGGATCATCCGTGTAACGATGAATTTAGAAGTCAATTTATCAAGCCGCTTTTTGAAAGAATTGAGTGTTGGGGGTCAAAACAGGAGCGAGACTTTCAAAACGGCTTTTTTTTGCAATTACTTAAGAATCTTTGCAACTAATGATTATGCGGAAAAGAATTATACCCAGCCGTAAATTTGTAGAACACGGGGGAAACCCCTTTTAAAATTCTCAGGAGGGTGCCAAAAATATTAATATAAATGATCAATAAAAATCTACACTTCTGGATATTATCCAGAAATCGTGAGATGCGGTCTCTTGTGATGTAGGTTTCAGAAAAAAACATTTTCTTTATCATGCCAACGTTTCGATCTTTCTCGAGATCATATTCAAGGGCTGGAATTTAAAAACGTTGTTTAAATTTAATAATGTTTGTAAATCCGAGGCCCTGAAGATGATCTCAATAAAAGATCGAAACGATGGCACGAAAGAAAATGCTATCTGAAACCTACATCACACCAGACGACATCTCACGATTTCTGAATAATTATGGACTAACGGACACTAATCACCACACATTTCAAATTTTTGACAACGATTTTAATTAGGAAAAAAGTGAACACATTTAACAGAAAAACTACAAATCAATTGTAGAATTTGTTTATATGAAAAATATAAGATCACCAACAAGAATAAAGGCCAAATAAACACATTGAAAATAATTGTTGTTTTTTCAAGTTTTTTTTATTGTTTAATTTTAAGTATTTACAACGCTTGTGGCCAGCAGGGAAAGAATGCGTTTAAATTGTCCGACCATGCCATGTTCACTGCCGGTTTAATTGGATTCTGCTAAACGGTAGACAACTAGGATACCAAAACCGTAAATATTTACACATTTATTATTTGCACAATATTTACACTCAAGGGCACAAAATAAAACGGATTAATTTCAACATAGATATTGTAATGTAAACCACATTAAAAGAAAACAGAAGTTCATGAGTTTGGAGAAAAATTATTTAATTATGTGAGTTTGAAACAAAATGAAGGAAAAGCCTGAAAATAGAAAGTACGGGTATATTAAAATATAACTATCAATTTTTTATCTAGATTTGTTATAACGCGTATTACTTAATCCTCTGGCCTTAGGATCGAGTAAATAAGATATCGGATTTTTTTTAGTGAAGCAAAATCCCATTCTTCAACAAGAACGGTTTGAAGCTGTTCAACGATTGTTGCAGGCGGCTAAAGATGTCTTTATAGTCCCTTTATCATGTCCCATAAAAGGTTTGTAGGATTCAAGTCAAAAAAAGGTGCAGGCCAATTTATCTCCCTTCAAGTAATGAGTGATAATTCGAGGTACTTCGAGCATTATGCATTGAAACTAAGTTGTCCACAATAAATGGAGTGAATGGGACCATAGCTTCCAGAAGAATTGCCTCGATGCACCTTAGTGCTGACAAAGGATTTTTTTTAGGTGGCGGGGGGTGATTGAATACAATTCTTCCTCCACTCCAACCTAAAGAAGTCTATTGTGGAAGCCCTGTGGCTTATAGCCATACCTCGGAAAGTGCACTATTACTAATAAAACTGAGCACTTTCCTTGGTGCATCTTCGTGGATCTCTTTGAGTCCAGGAGAAATGCCCTACCAATGTGACTTTACCGTAAACTTTAAATAAGCAAAGAATATGTGCCGATGTCTATGGCTCTTCGTGACAAAGCTGGCATTTTTCCTTCTCAGACGTGCCCAGTTTCTTAAGGTGATAGTGACCTGTGTAGACGTCTATAATCTTCCTCAAGTCCGGCCTGCTGAGAGGGAGAGGAATAATTTCGACTTCCGTTATCTTGTCTAATACCTGGAGTGTTGTCCAGTGTTTGAGTTTTTCTTTCTCAATCCATTTTTCCAGTTCGAACTTAAACACACACTGGAGATTCTTGGTTTTGGTTCCAAGGGTGCGAGGGTCGCCTCTTTTTTGGATAGTTGGTCAGACTTCTGTCTTCATTCCCGGGAGCCCACTATAAGGTTATCTCGTTTTGAATTCCTATTAGCAGTTTAAGTACTGCCAGGCAAGTTTGAAGTTGAAACCATACGCATTAAGTGCCTTTCAGGCTGCAGAGTATGTATATCTGTTTTCTTCTTCATTCTGTTTTTTCAGCTCGTGGACTTGTAAAATTGTTGTTGTTAGTCCAAGGGGCTGGGGTAATTCGGCCAAAGTTGAGCTGTCTTTTCATTTTGTCAGGTACTATGGCAGTCATGTTATTTATTTCAATTCTTTGTAGAATTTTATTGTGGCTATTCCTTAGATCTGGTTTTATTTCCAGATATCTAAGTAGTCTCTTGACCCAATCAAAAGCCTTCTTTTGTACATAAACAAAGTATGCCGTCTTTATTTCTGTACTGGAGCGAAAATGAATTGTCCCTGTAATATTGAGACACCCAAAACTTTAGAGTCTTTGGCCACTATGCTAGACTACCACTATATGTGACCAAGAATCTTACAGTTGTGGTAATAGTACCCCCATAGGGTACCCAGATTTTTACTGTCTTTGGCCAATGGTTAATGAGGCTTTGGCTTTACGCAGGATGTTGCCTGGATACTCAGGATGGAACAGAACTCATTCATCAGTCAAATGTCTATTCTGCAAGTCAATCACTTCGGTATGGGCATGGCACATGAACCCAAGCGTTCTTTACAAGTTCTCCTTGTACCTGTTGTCAACCGGATTAACTGAAACGGCACTCAAGTGCTGCTTTGCGATACTTTTTCTTCACGATGCATTCCCGGTAGTAGAGACCATGATGTGGGACGTTTATAGAAAAGATTATCCAAACGAGTCTTCCGATGCCTTTTTCTGTTCACCCTTGATTGAGTTGACTACGTGTCAAAGAAGCCGTTAAATGACATTTGTGTATTGCGGTAAAAGCAATAAACGTTCGTTTTAAGCCGTCGTACATCGCGGTAGACCACTACCTTCTTTTTGATAGAGACTTCTATTGGCCCTAAACCTAAACCGCCGTAGCATACGCTGTCGATTGTAGAGAGCAATTGTGTATTCAAAATTGTTTCACTGAAGAATAAACATAACTCACTCAGCAATTTGGCTCTTGAAAGAATGAAATTGAACTTTTAATCTAAATAATGTAACACTTCAAAAATAAACAAGTTATTGATGTTGGGTATACATTTTAGGTCTTATACGTACTTATTAAGAAAAGTAAACAAGTAAGCACAAATGTCCGCTTTGTTTTTGAGTCTGTATTGCCAACTTTCTATTTACTTACAGCTTTGAACCTAATCATATTTCATTTAACTTTAAATATTATATTTTTGCTAATACGTGTAAAAAATTTAACACCATACACACTCACGTCTACCGCCTTCCGGAATTCTAATATATGAGCATTCCTCCCCCCTGGATATCTTGCAATTATGCATCTTTTGTAAATTGATTCCCCTGTATAAAAGGTCGATTAATGGTCGCAATAGAAATTCTTGTTAAAAGCCCCAGACGAGAAATTGAAGGACGCTAGGGAGGATTTAATTTTCAAAAACGTCTCGAGGAAATGGCCGCTATGCAAATTTAATCATCCATATAATGCTTGAAAAGGGTCCGAGTATAATTTATGCGGGCAATGCCCTGAAGGTTTTTCCCATCCCGTAAAAAACGTTTTGTTTTCCGAAACCTTTTCCAAATAAAAACAATTGGCATAATTCTTACGTTATTCAATCCTCCTAATTGCATTTCTCTTTAAATAAAATAAATTAAAATAAAAAAAAGCACTATCTAAAACATTTAAAATTTTTTTACTACAGTTGTACAAATTTAATACGACGATAAAAATTTTATTCAAAAGTTATGCGAGGGGGATTTAATTTGTCATTAAACATATGGATGGACATGTTTGTAAAGCATAGTATTTTGTGGCTGGAAGGAGAACAAGAATAAATTTACAGCATTATAGATTTTCGATAGATTTCAATCAGAAAAAGAAAAACTTTTTATAATAAAAATCAAATGTACTTATAATGACAATTAATTACGGATTTTAGTTGAGGTGAAAAAAAGTTAATGGCACGAGAGGGATTCGAACACACGACCTTGAGGTCACGATAGCTTGGTGGTAGAGCAGCGGCGTATCTAGCCGAAGGTCGTGGGTTCGAATCCCTCTCGTGCCATTAACTTTTTTCATCTCAACTAAAATCCGTAATTAATTGTCATTATAAGTACATTTGATTTTTATTATAAAAAGTCCGTAATTAATTGTTAAATAACAATGAATTATTGGAACATTAACGATTCAGATTATTGGTCAACGGGATAAAAGATCCCAACAGATATGATTTAAAAATAATTTCATACTTAGGAGTCCATAAAGCCATCAAGAAAATAGTAAATATCACTAATAATCCGTAAATTGTTTAATAAATTTAAAAAGCAAAGTACTTCCCGCCATTTTTATTGAAGAACTTAATAACTTTTTAAAGGCCCAACCACCAGTTGGTTGCTGTGGTTGAATCGTGTAATATTTTTAATTATACGTTGCATAAATCTTAAATGAGCTTGTCACAAATTCATTTTTCGAAAATATTGAATTGTATAATACAACACCATAAAAATTGCTTATTGCCTGTTGGTATGTCAGAGGCTTTTCTTTTACAAAAACTGTCAACAAAGTCCAATTTGCCAAAGTTCTGTTTTTTCCCAAGTAGAATAAAAACTTGCAACATTCATCTCTTGTGAAGGTGAGAACCTAGTTGAATTTTCGTAAATATTCGACCAGTCAGCGTTGATTATCTTGGAATTAATTAATAATATAGATAAGTCAGTTTATATACAATAAGCCGAACTAAAAAGAGAAATATTACAAATTGAAATTTATCTCTATAATGTTCCATTTTAAAGAACGTTTTTCTTTTTAAAATTAGGATTGACTGAAGGCAAAATGTTCTGCTTTTCAAAATTCCAAAAACCTTAATTTCTTTAGTACGTTTTACGGAAAGATGTGTAGAATTTTTTCCAGGCTGTTGCCAGACAATTAGTATTTCATGTAATACCAAATGGTATACTGATGGTTTTAAAGGGTTTGCAATAGCAGAGGATTAACAATTCTCCGGGCGTCGATGTTTAAAAAAACTAAAAAATAAAAAAAAAATAACTCGTATGCATATCTAGTTTGAATTTAGAACCCTGCGGACTTTTATCTTACAGCGATGACCACCGTAACCTTTATCTATCTTAATAGTTTTCGGGAAATCATTTATTCAAAATTTAATTATGCCAATTTGTAGACATATTTAAACGTAGTTTGGCCTTGACGTTGACCTTAAAATTCGTCGAATGCATGGAAAATATCAATTCAATTGTGTTTTTCAGACCGTACCCAGATCCAGATTATTCATGAGTAAAAATGTTATCCAAAGATCTAACACTTTAAGGGGCTTTCATTATATAGACTGCTTCGTTATAAATCTAGAAATAAAGTTTACATCGAGACCGTTATAATATTAACTCGTGTTTTAGAAATTATTTACATGCGGCTGAAATGGAGGCGACTATGTTTGAAATGTGATGCGGCTTTCTCACAAATAAGATGATGCCGGGTTTCGAAGGTAATGAGATTTACTTTTCATCTTCAACTCTCCATTTCGAAGATTGCATCGACAGTCTGGCAGCAGAACAAATCCTTTCTAACTTTCCTGTATTCCTTTTTCTTTCCTTGCTTGGGGGAATACTTAAAAAATCCTTTCTATTTTATTTAATAGTTTTGTTTTGTAGAAGAGGTGGTGCATTTCATGTAATTACTCGTAGTATCAATTTTATTTTTAAAAAAATTTTATACAACATAGCAACATTATTAAATTGTAAAATAATGTAGCCTTCGGCGTTAATGTATTTCACGGTATACAGAAAAGGAAAAAAAAATTATGAGCAATGAGGCAAAAACTGATTTACCGAATTTTAAAAGCAGAAGGTCCAAACTTTAAACTTGATTAACAAAAAGGAATACCCTTTCTGAATACCCAGGACGTTTTGTTTCAAATCTAGGGAAATATGCAATTTTCTTCTCGTTAAACATAAACGCGGGAAAAGTGCTGTTTTCGTTTTGAATTTTTCTTGAAGCACGGATTTATGACACACTTTGAATGCGCATAAAACCACGATTGCCGGTAAAACGGTATTCCAGAGTGAAATGTCGATAAAAATATAACCGAAGCGATTTTTTTCGGCATTTTTCACTTTACAAAATCTCTCGAGTATGTCTAAAAAATTATTTTTATTACTTCTTCTGTTGCATTTTTTTTAGGATTCACAAGGGATACAGTTGTACAGGTTTCGATGTCAAAAAATAGCGTTTTATTTAACTTATTATTTTAATCTTGTTTTAACTATTATTCGCCGTTGAAATACATTTTCAAGAATTATAATTTGTAGTGATTATTTAATTTTTTTTTTGTATAGTCGGAATATCTGAGTGAATCAGGAACCAACAAACAAAACAACTTGATCTTCTAAACTAAATGTATTCTAATAATAAATTACGAAAATTATAAAAAATAAATGCTCCATCACATATATGCTCACAATAAAGAATAAAAAAATACAAAATAGGAAAAACTAAACACACTTCTTGTGCATGAACAAACAGAAACACTTACTGTGTGTGTTCTGTACCATGTACTTTTAACTAAATTTAAAAATCTTTTGGAAAAATTTCTACTTTTAATTAGTTAAAACGACCAATTTGTCTTCTTTTCAAACCACCATTCAACAGGGTTATCGAGTTATAGATGCCATATCAGCCTTGACCGAGGAGAATAGTGCCAAAGTGTACTCTATACTTTTTAAAAAGATAGTTCCTACTCACAATTGTTTTGCAACGATCCGGTTTTCAAGCCTTTTAGCTCATCATCAGCTATCATGAGCATCATGAGCTAAAAGGCTCGCCCACCGGATCATTGCAAAACATCTTACTGCGGGTAGGAACTATTGAACACCATACACACTCTATCATTTATCATTTCTATTAAGCGTATTCTTGAAGTAGCACAAGCCTTCGAACCAGCCTGACATCCGCGTTTCTCTCCTAGGTAAACTAGGTCTTCTCCCTCAACCTATTTACTGATGCTAAGATCATACCTGACCGAGATGGGTTATTTAGACATGGTGCAGTCAAACTACTTATTACGCCTTTGGCTGAACACTACACATTCCCACCAATAAAATTAAAGTTAAGTTTGGAGATCGCCTGCATTGGTTATGCCTATTTTTATCAACTTATTTGTTTTTCATCTAAGATAACAAATAACTAGAACCGTATTAAATGAGATTAAACATTGCTTTATTGGCAATTTTTCATAATTCCAGAGTAATTTTCCGAAAGAGAAGCGACCAAAGTTCCAAAATAATAAAGGAAAAAAGTTTCTTACGAAGAGTGAAAATAAAATTTAAGTCGGCAATCATTAATAAAAAAGGATAAAACGTTCTATTAATAAAATAAAGCCAAACAGCTTAAAATGTAAAAAAAGTAAAACGAATGGTTTACCCAGTTATAAAACACACATGAAGTAAATTATAAATATAATAAAGGTATTCATGATCTTTATGTTAACCCTGTGAACTCTGTTAGGTCCTGATAGATCGCGAAAAATGATGACGTAGATTTGTAATCCGCTAGTTATTTTGCCCGTTCTAACAGGTTAGAGGTTAGGTCGAAAATGTAATCACATTGCTATCCGCTAGGGCGTACGTAACGAACATGGCAGCCATGATTTTAACGGCTGTTTTTTGTTTACAAGTATTTTTATTCTTAAATACGCGATAATTAAATTATGCCAATATTTTTCTTTTTTAATTTCTGGCCTATTCTTACACTCTCATTGATATTAGATTCAACCCATATCCTATAAAGTTGTAGGCTGTTTGACCTTTACATACAAGTTAGGTATGTCGACACTTGAAGATTGTCATTTGTTAGTGCTTTCATGTATATAACATTTTGAATGAAAGAACTGATTAATTTTCCTTTTGTTTTATTAAATTATGACATCCTACAATTTAACTCAACAGAAAACCAAAAAAAGCCTTCAATGAGGGGTGTCGGTGGCCGCAACGATTTAGGAGTTGACACGTCGTTCATCTCGGTAAGGTAAAGATCCCGGGTTCGAATCCAGCAGCCCTGCATTCGAACCGGACGTACTTACAAATAGGCCTTTTTTCAAAACCGACATTACGAGGGTTCACATAACCTCTGCTGTTGCGAACCCTCGGATAAAACCTTTCAAGCTATACCTTTGTAGCTTTATTATTCAGTCTATCAATAACCACGCGCAGCATTGAGGGAAAATTAACGTTTAACATTCTAAGAAAATAAAAGAGCGTTTACGATTTTACTGGAACTTTTTATATTCGAATTAACACGAGTTCACATGTTACGAACATCGTGAATACCCCTATAGATTTAAAAAATTCGTTTTCAAAATTCCAAAGGATTCAATGGAAACGATCCACGTCAGAGAAGACCTATAGGTGAAAAATTAACCATATCTCAATTATTTTTATTTTTGTCATTCTAGGCTTTTTTGAAGTGTTTTAAAGATATGCGCAAACATGCTATGTTTAATAATACTGCCCACAAAAATCAGGAGAAAAGAAAACAAAAACGAAGAAATCAGGCCACTTGAATTGTTCTTAAAACCATAGATGATTGTAACTACGTATATTTTGCAATTTGATAAGTCTGACAATTAGTTTCTCGAACGACATGAACCTGAATGGGAAGTAATATAGCCAACCTATTTGCTACAACTTGATGTTCGGCCAGTTGAATATTGATTAACTATTTATGTATTGATGAATGTTCTGTTGGTTGAATACTGCATTTCAATTTCCTTCATTGGCTTATCTGTAGCAGTACATTAGTGCCCTAATCTCATCTGAATGTTCAGCGTGTGAATATTGATAATCTTTCATGGATGGAGGGCGATGCCCTACACTTAGCTTAGAAGGATTAATGAATTTTGCACGCTTTCACTCAGGCTTATGGTGTAAAAATTTTCATTTCTAACGTGTCAGCGTATTAATTTTATTCCGCTTTTTCTCTTTTGTTGTATTATCCTTAGTAATTTAAGTAATATAACTTGTATCAAAAGACACGTTAAATCTGTCAACACGACACGCAAGAATAGCCCAATTACGCAGAAAACACTTTAAGCTCTGAAGATGATCTCAATAATGATCGAAACGTTCAGAAACGTAAAGAAAATGCGTTTCTGAAACCTACATCATACCAGACTGCATCGCTCGATTTTCGAATAATCATTACTACATACAATACTAACTGTCACTAATCACCACACAATAAATACAAATGAGAAATATATCCAAAAATTAACATTTTTTAAATAAACAATTTCCATTGGCCATACAAATTTCAAATTTCTTTTTTTTTACATTTACAATTATCGTTCAACTGTGTAGAGGGTAGTGACCGTCAATCGATAATTATTGAGATATCGCGAGATGCGGTATGGTGTGATGAAGATTCCAGAAAAACATTTTCTTTATCATCCGCGTTTCGATCTTTATTGAGATCATCTTCAGGGCTCAAAGTGTTTGTCTTCTATGTACTTGTACCATTCTCGCGTGTCGTGTAGAGAGTGTGCACTCCCACATCACACCAGATTACATCTCACGATATCTGAATAATTATCGTACTACTTTATGACTTAAACTATGCTTTAATATTAATTCTACTTTAACCAAACTAAACTATCAGAACTATTAAAACCATCGCAATTTTTTATATTTTTCTTATAAGTTAAATTTTTTTACACAGTTAAAGAGATCTCTGTTCAGGTACCTAAGGATTATGGAAATTTTTAAATGTAATTTGGTGTTTGTGGGCATATTTATGTGAATTTATTAGAATAAATTTAATTTATTAGTAATAAAGGAGAGGGTTTTTTTAACCCCGCCCCGATGAATATCGATTGCTCGGGGAGTGGAAGGAGTGTACGGTGCCGAGCGAGCGGAAGTAAATTATTAGCGAGAATGGAGTGGGGTGCAATTCTCAACTCTGGGGGAGCGAATTTGACCTATGCTTATGGTTACATATATTGTATGTTTTATACTTATTCTGTAGTTGACAACTCGAGGTATAAATAATAGACTAACATTTTAGAATATCGGCTTAGTTTTTTGTATAAAAGCAAAAAGTCAGAAACAGTTCAATGTTAAACTTTATTCAATGTGTCCGATTTTTGGAAATAAAATCGTTTGTGTAAATGACTAATTAGTGATTAACAGCATTAGAAATATTTTAAATTAATAGTATTCTTCAAACGAAAAGATACATATATTTTTTAATAGTTGATGTATTTTTATATCAAAAGTATTTACAGAGAGCTTGAAGAATGCGGCAGATAATTTATCGCATAATTTGCTCATCTTAACCGAGTTCTGGAATTTAGGTAATTTGTTTTTATAGGTAATTTACAACCATCCCTGTGATTATAGCTATATTCATTTTTGATTTCTATTTTACGAGTGTTCTCAACAGTAGAGGTTATTTATTTTAATTATTCAGATATCGTGAGATGCGGCCTGGTGTGATGTAGGTATCAGAAAAACATTTTCTTTATCTGTTCTATTACGTTTAAATTTATTTTGTTCTGTATGTACTATTTTTGTCTGTCTCTTTTGTACCCACTTCCTTCCCCACCACTTCAAAATCGAACATATATGAACATGAAACGGTAAAATCTCACTGGCACTCTCAACACGACATGGCACAATTACACATAAGACAAACACTTTGAGTGAGGAGAAATACTTTGATAGAATATAAAATATAATTTTTGCATTTTATAAATTCACTTTTCAAAATTCTACATGTATTTTCTAAATGTAAACTATGTTTGTAAATCCCAGGCCCTGAAGATGATCTCAATAAAAGATCGAAACGTTGGCACGATAAAGAAAATGTTTTTCTGATACCTACATCACACCAGACCGCATCTCACGATCTCTGAATAATTATCGATTAACGGTCACTAATCTCTATACATAATGTATAATAATATAATACAATATATCATATAATATATTAGTAAAATAATAATACAATTGATACACATTAAATTAATTAATTTGATTATTTTGAAAACTTAACCCATATTCTTATACATATTTAAAATAGATGCTAAATCGAAGTATGTTATATGTATAATAACATAATCACTGCATTTATCTTCATGTTAAATTTTACAATTTGGAATTTCAAATTTCCCTAACCAATCTTGTTTCCTCCCTTTGCTGAAACTATGAAACACTGTTGCATTTAAATTGCATTTTTTAAATTAATTTGATTAAGGTTTTGTTTGAGAGAAAAATGCCAGTGTCAGACACGGGATTCGAACCCACCACCGTCGCCTAGATACGCCGCTGCTCTACCACTCGGGCTATCGTGACTTCGATCCACTCGGACACCAACTTACCATCTCAAACTATTTTTCTCTCAGTAGTCTGATAATTACGCATGTAATGTAGCATATTTTCTCTCCTTTTTGCACATTTTTCAAATGTCGTGTAAACAGGATTCGATTCTCGGAGACAAATGAAATGGCCACGGAGATCATCAGTGAAGATATGCTTCATTTTACTTATTAACGCTATTAGAATTCATGGTGCGTTTGACCAGATATCTTAATTAATCTTAATTAAATTAATTAATTTTTATGTAAGGTATTGTTTGAGATACAGCAGTCAGTGTCTCGAGCGGAATTTAATATTTCAATATAATACGTAACGGTCTACTTTTTATTTATTTTTTAGTAAGGTAAATAATGGTTGAAATGAAACAGGGGATACCAAAGTATCATCGTAACCAATTACTCCTCAGCTAATGATATCTCTTTAAGTCGGATAGTCGAAAGCCGGTCTAATCCTAATCCCTGCAGACCGACCTTTCGCCCTTTCATCCTTACAGCTGTGCGCAGTGCTGCTAATTCAGCGTTGGTCGAAAGAATTTCGGTCGGATCTACCTGGCCAGATTGCGTGAATATCAAATAAATTCTTCCGGCACTTGAGCCGGGTCTGCCTCTAATGCCACCCCGCTTGCATAAATCCGGCTTCCACTGGGGAAAAATCCGTCCCACGCAAACCTTGGGAATAATTTTTTCTTCTTCAAAATACTCTTGCTGTGAAACGGTTATGTGTTACAGTGCGGGCCTTATCAGAGACTAAAACGATTACTTCGAAAATTAAACTTAAGTTACAACCCTGCTCGAACCCATTTATAATTAATACTTACTTGGCAGCCTCTTTTCATCTACGACAAGGCTCCAACGGAATGAGTAATTAAGCCGTGAATGAAAAAATCATTACATTGTTAATTAGTGCTTTTAAGACCTTCTTTGATGGGTCACTCAATGCACCACCATCATTTTTTCATTTAATTAAATTTACAAACAAAAATAAAAATAGAAAGATACCTTTGAGTGCTTTTCCTTATTGCTGAATGACCAGTTAAGTTTTAGTAAGAAAAGGTAAATTAATGTACACAAATATAAACTTAAAGCGCCTTGACAATTTCAGGGTCATGATTATATGAGCTGATACATTTGTACAAATTGCACTGTAAATTGGCCAAAAAATTTCTTAGATTTTTCCTCCGACTTGACGTATTGTCTGCCTTATAAAATGCGATATTACACTTTTCTCTTGACAGCGCGTAGTAGAGACAAAATGTAGCTTTAATTTAACTTTACATTCAATTATTCAGATATCGTGTTATGATACGTACAAATGTGTAGAGATTAGTGACAGTAAGTCGATAATTATTCATATATCGTGAGGTGCGGTTTGGAGTGATGTAGGTTTCAGAAGAACATTTTCTTTAAAGTGCCAACATTTCTCCCTCTCAACACGACACGCACGAATGGCACAATTACACAGAAGACAAACTCTTTGAGCCCTGAAGATGATGTCAATAAAGATCGAACGTTGACACAATAAAGAAAAAGGTTTTTCTGAAACCTAGATCACACCAGACCGCATCTCACGATCTCTGAATAATTATCGATTAACGGTCACTAATCTCTACACATTTTTACATCTAATGTGTGATGTTTAATGACGTTTGATTAATGATTATTTTAAGAGTGTGTGAGGGGGCCGCGGTAGCCGAGTGGTAAGGCGTCAGACCCTTGGCTAGTAGACCCCGCGGTCGTGGGTTCGATCCCCACCATCGCCTCTGGAATTTTTCTGACGCCTAAGGGGACCGGTGGCCGCAATTAAAAGAAATTGACAAGGCACTCATCAATGGAAGGGGCGGGACCGGATCTCAGAGACCCTGAACCTGGTCCCAACCCCCTTCAAATATGAGTTTCTTCGATGGAAGAACACTGGTACAACGGGGGCTCAAGTTCACTTTTTTGTAATGAGCCCTCCCCCAAAAACGGAGCCAGGGTATAGTACAATAAGCTGTACAGCTGCAGTGCTCAGTCCCTGGTATCCATCCATCCACATCCACAAAAGTATGTGATGCGGTCTGGTATGTTGTAGGTTAGGGGTACATTTTCTTTATCGAACCAACGTTTTAATCATTAAATTGATAAGGTTTTTAGTTGAGATAAAAAGTCAGTGTCTGCAGCGGGATTCGAACCCACGACCTTTGGTTTGGCTATCGTGACTTCGATCCCATCGGGCACTGACTTCCCATCTCATCCCCGCTTTTTTGAATTAAATTATTTTAATTGCTACAGCGGACTACGAAAAATAGTGGTTGGGGTTAAATAGTGAGTTTTGATCTTTATAGAATCAATTTTAGTTCTTGGAATTTATAAAAATTGTTTAAATTATAGAAATACTTATAAGATATGAGTATGAATTCATACAATGGTGTAAATAGCGTAGGAATTTTACGCTTAATCATAGTATTTGTACTCACTCGAAGTGTGTGCTTTCTGAGCACTGTTGTGTGTCGTGTTGAGATGGTTAGTGAGATTTTAATGTTTTGTGTTTATATATGCTTGATTTCGAAGGAGTTGGGAAGGTGGGGAGAGAAATGCAGTTTTCTATAAAGATTCGGGTTCTTTGAGATGGCATATTTACATCTAATGAAATTTTTCATCCACGAAGGGTTTTAATCATCAACGAAACAAACTGCTAGCTTAGGCCTAAAAGTATCTTTCACCCTGACGTATTGCAAAAGATAGTTCGCCTTGAGCCACTTTTTCTATATAATAATTAAGCATGCTCAGTGTCTGGTTAAACTATTCCTTAGATTTATTCTTGGTCCGCCATTTTGATATATCAGACGTGTTGTTGTTTTTTTTGCCAACTTCCCCACTGGGTATAGAATGATTTTCTTTAGTCCGGTTTCTTTTTTTTCTTTAGTAAACGTTAAAAAGTGTGCCTGGTGCGTAATATTCGTCCGTAGGCCTCTTTGACAGATTAAGCCCCGGGTTTTTCAATTTCTTTTCTTTTCTTTTCAAGTTGTGGGCGGGTTGTATACTTAAGGCCATTATTCGTCGTTTTGGTGGTTTTTAACTATATACAATTTTCGTCATTGTTATGCGTCGCGCTCTTTGATAACCTATATATATATTTGTGAAGATCGAGGTGGTATACTGTGAGGCGATTATAGTAATTTGATTTTTTTCAAATCCTCCGTTATGATCTTATTTAATATTTACATGTGTATTTCACTTTCCCGCTAGACTGCCCGATGTTCTTCATATGTACACTCATTGTACACCTGCAAACCATTTTTGTGTTTATTGATCGTTAGTTGATGTTTATTTGGAGATCGTGAGATGAGGTCTGAATGTAGACTTCGAAAACCATTTTCTTTACCATGCCAAACTTTCTTTTTTTATTGAAATCTTCTGTGTTTAAAGTGGTAGTTTTCGGTGTTGATGTGTCAATCTTATGTGTCGTTTCGAGTGTGCACTGAAGATGATTTCTATAAAGTTCGAAACGTAGCGATAAAGACAATGTTTTTCTAAAACCTACATCTCACCAGACCGTATCTCATTATCTCTAGATAATAATTTTTTAATGTCGATTTTGTCGAAGTTTTGTTTTAATATTGCTCTTTATACAATTTCCTAAACAAAGTAGTTCCTTGCTCTTATATTTTACGTGGCTGAAATGAAATCTATTTTTTTTAATTAATTAGAAACCTTGAGATGCGGGTTTTAGAAAAACATTTTCTTTATCGAGCCGACGTTTCGATCTTTATTGAGATCATCTTCAGGGCTCAAAGTATTTGCCTTCTGTGAAAATGTGCCATTCTTGCATATCGTGTTGAAAGACACAGAGACACGCCAGAATGGCACAATTACACAGAAGACAAACAAGAGCCCTGAAGATGATCTTAATAAAGATCGAAATGTCGGCACTATAAAGGAAATGTTTTTCTGAAACCTACATCACACCAGACCGCATCTCACGATTTCTACATAATTATAGATTAACAGTCACTAATCACCACACATTTCTATTTTTTAATGATTTTTTTTTGTTCGTGCCTTTAGTTTAGTAGTCTGATAATTACGCATGTATTGTAGCATTGTTTTCTGTTATATACAGGGGATTAAATTATTATTCCTTTTAGGTTATTGTTTCAAGGGGTTTTAAATGGTCTTACAGATGACATGAGGTTGACAACTAAAACGGGAAATCCTATTAATTACAAATTTTGAACCACCGTAGTTGACCCATATTTGTTATTGTTGCAGACATGAACTATACATTACAATTTAACATTAATCTTAATGCACAAAATGATATATAGTTCAAATAAATACAATTAAAACTCCAATTGAAATGAATTACAATTGAAACAAAAATTTCTATTGTACATAATCACATATAGTATATATTAATACATAATGTCTTGGTAAAGTTAAACTGAGTCTGTAAAGTTTTTAAATATTTACCCCCATCTAAACAGGGAGAAAACCTGCCAATACCGTTTTACACTGCAGTAACCTAGGCTAAGGGAATTTAAATTTTCCTTGCTAAAAATAGTCCGTAGTCCGTCGAGGAGACGTCTTTTTTGTAGTAGATTTTTGGGTCGAATCAGATGCATCATCGTTACCTTGATCAATACTTGTGTGAGAAGCACCCAGTTCAAAATGTTTCAGAGAGAAAGAGTTTGTATGAATTAGGGAAATTCTTCCATTTCTGATGTATCAGTTTGCAATTTTAACAGTTTTCTTACATTCTTTGTCATTTTTAAAAGCAGGACTTTTTCCGTCGGTAAATAATAATTTAACAAAAAACCTTCCTTTACAATATACAGATGAATATCAGTTTTTAAGATTTCTCTTTTTTTTAGTTTGGCTTATTGTATATAACTCGACTTTCTGTATTGTTAATAATTTCCAGGATAATCAACGCTGGCTGACTAGTCGAATATTTATGAAAATTTCTATACATTTTATTCGGTCATACTTCCATAACCATGTATATCCTTGAAATATTCTTTCAGATATTTTAGAGAGGCTGTCAACTATGGGTTCTCACCCTCACAAGAAATGTTGTCAGTTTTTATTCTATTTTGGAAAAAACAGAACTTTGGCGAATTGGAGTTTGTTGACAGTTTTTGTAGAAGAAAAGCGTCTGACATACCGACAAGCAATAAGCAATTTTTATGGTGTTGCATTATACAATTCAATATTTTCGAAAAATGAATTTGTGACAAGCTCATTTAAAATTTTTTCAGCGTATAATTAAGAATATTACACGATTCTACCACAACAGCCAGCTGGTAGTTGATCTTTAAAAGCTCTTTAATAATATTGGCAGGAATTACTTTCCTTTTTACATTTATTAAACAATTTATGGATTATTAGTGATATTTACTATCGATCCACTCGGACATCATCTTCCCATCTGAACTGTACCTTTTGAATTTTCCCTCCTTTTTGCCATTTATCAAGGTCACGATAGCTCAAGTGGTAGAGCAGCGGCGTATCAAGCCGAAGATCGTGGGTTCGAATCCCGCTCGTACCATTAACTTTTTTTCATCTCAACTAACATTTTTTTAATGGCCTCATGAACTGCGCATATCTAGCCAGACTATTGTAATTATTTATTGCGTATTTGTTTTTGGGGGGAAGGGTATCTTGAAAAAAATGGCCAGAGGCGACGGCGGGAATCGAACCCGCGCTGGGTCTACTAGTCGAGAGTCTCTCACGCTAACAACTCGGCTACCTCGGCACCCTTATCTCATTTAAAAACCCTTATTAATTGTAATTATTAATTGGTCAAGCGGACCACGAAATTAGTGCATTATTATTTGATGTAATCAAATTATTTTTAAGTTTTGAACAAGTACATCTGAATCTAGTACAGTTAACTGTGTAGGAGTAGATAATTGAACAAATTATAAAATTAAACAGGATGTTCATGTAGTGTGTGCGTGGGTTGAACCGCAACGTTTAGAGTGGCCGGAACGTGTCACCCCTAGAGACAAACTAGATGTGTACGTGAGAGCAATCCTAGATCTCCTCATTACCTCGGTCGGCCAAGGAGGAAAATGACTTTTCTCCAGAGCTCCCAATTAACCGGCACACGGGGTGCTTCTGAAAGTAATTCAACCGGGCGAGATCCCATCTTAGGTTCGTAATTTGTTTAAACAGTTGAATTTTTTTTCAAGGCCCCTTGTAATTTGAGGTTAAATGTAAACTGCTAACGGTATCACTAAACGGATTATTTAATTCAGAGCCAACCGAAACAGAAACTTCTTAAACATTCACTGCCCTAATTGCCCAACAATTCATTAATTAAACCAATTACGGACAACCAATTATTAACCGCACCTCTTCTAATAAAGGTTTGGTTGCCAAAGTAATAAAAATTCGTCACAAGACATTAATAGATAATTAGGCTTAAATATCAACAACAGTAAAAGTAAAAGCAAATATAAAAGGGTATGACCTAACTAAACAATATTATTGCTGATTACTATTAAATTTTTTCACACGCCATAAAAAATATCAATAATATAAAGTCACTGTAAGAGAGAAAATATTCCAGATTCTTTTTTGATGTTTACAGAAGAATTCATTTTTAAAGTCAACCCGGTGGAATCCATACTAAATGACAACTGCTTCAGATTGTGTTGCGGCTAGGAGTTTTCGGAAGTGAGGTAGATACAAGCCGATCCCACAAGGGGGCATTCTTGGTCCCATCCTTTATACCATTTATACAGCTGACCCTAACACGAGCCTCACCGACTACATGACCGATACAATTTTGTCCTCTAACCCGAATCCTATCCGAGCTACCACCCATATCCTAGAACACATTCTAGAAATGTGGTCCAAAAAGTTAACTCAATGAGCGTTCATATTGAAAAAATCGTTTTTCCTCCAGTGTACATCAACGGTAAAGAAATTCAGATTTTCCTTTATTACGTATGTTAAATTGTGAGGCGGAGTGAACTCTTCCACGCTCACTTTTAGCGCTCCTCTCCCCAGAGTTTAATGGGTCTCCATGTACTCTGTGATCAATTTAAATTGTAGAGGTGTTATGAATAATGCGTACAAACAATAAAGATATACAATAACAGAAATATATTTTGTGAAAAAAAGGAACAGTTCCGTGACAAGAAATATTTACAAAAAAAGGAAAAGAAAAAAAAGAGGCGACACTTGCAAGTTAAAAAAAACGTGAATGTTATTAACGAAGGATAATAATTTTTTTTAACATAAAAAAATAGGAATACAAAATAATGTTTTCTGGAGTCACTGTCCTCCACCAAAACAGAAAGAAGCAGTATTTTTTCTTCCCTGGAAGTGATGCCGCGTGCTCCCGGCTCCAATGTGGGATGAAAATAAATGGAGATGTCTCACTCCCGCAGTCCAGTCTCCAATGTCGGTGGCGTTGGTAGAGAAGAACCAGCCAAATCCCTCCTTGCGATATTGTTTGTTCTAAACTTCCTGCTGGCCAGCGCAAAACTGACTCGACCGATCGTTTTATCAGTGGTCCTTTGAGGTGGGGGATATCTCCCATTACGCCTTACCTTGCAGTGAAATATTTATGACTACAGGAGACAGTAGACTGATGTTGAATCCTGTCGCATGAGTAATGAGTCAACTTCAATGAAGAGTTGGACAAGTAAGAAGATTTATAGGAATCAAAATCAGAACTGACTCGCAAAACTAAACTAAACATATAAAAGATTTTACTGCAGCCAATTTAGACATTCGGAGTGGAACACGTACCAATCAAAAGTTTCCAAACAAATCGGTAAAGCCCCGTACGACGTGACTACCGTACTATCTGCAAGGATATCGACACTCCTTTTGTCACCAACTGATCGGTTCCCGATTCCACAAATTTCACGCTAACCTCTCTAATCGATTCTAATCCTACTGCTCGTACGCTCGAACCGTCTTTCCACATTCCCAACTCGCAATCGCACTACGTCGCCTTAATCGACGATGGACTCTGAATGTCAGTATTGTGGTTGCTGGATGGAAATCACATCCTCACTTTAGTCTAGTAGCTATAAATATAAAACCAATTTAATTTAGGAATTTCAAATTGAGGTAAGACAGGCAGAAATGAGTAACGCTCTGGTTGAATACCTAACGGGATAGAGACATAAATCGGAAGGTGGTCGGAAAAAGTTTGTGGTAAAACATGAAAATCTGAGACGTAATTGATTACTTCACTAGAGATGCATCCCAAATCGTTTATGGAGGTACCCACAACACTGATAAACGTGAATTCGCCCTCCCTATCACCGGGGACCGTCCATTGAGTATTATAAGGTCATTATCTTCACAGAAATTTAAAAAAGCTTTACCCTGTTTATTTATTTGTAAGTCCTTCGAACGTCTACACTGACTAAAATTGTTTAAATGCGGGCCCACCTCTGCGGGAAGGGATTGAAAATTACTAATCCTAACGTTAAAGTCCCCAATGATTAATAAATTATTAGATTTGTATTCGAGTAGAAAGTGATGCAAAGTTTCAAAGGCTTCACACCAGGATGAAGGGCTCAAATAGACAGGCAGTACACACAGTAAGCCTCTTGGTGTTTCCAGTGGGATAGTTTCAACGCCTGAATAGCTAGTAAAATTAGCTTTGCAACTTAAAACTTTTTTAAATCCATAAAGCCACCCCCTTTGGGGCGACCTATATGAGATTCTTTAATAGCACTTATCCATTTTAATTTAAACCCTCCAAAAAAATACACTCAAAGAATCAAAGCTCTCTTCTGTAACAAATGTCTCTATTAAAACAAAAATATCAACATCATTTATGAAACTCAGAAAATGCTTATCTTTTACTTTGGATTTTAAGCCATTGACATTATACGATAGAACATTTAAGTCATCTACAACAGACCTATTTTCATCAGACAAAACCTCACGACAGACGGGAAATTTTCATAAATTTGTCTTAACAAATTTTCCAAGACATAAGTTTTGAAGAAAAACCGAAAAATGATAGTCACACAATTCGTTCAGTGTCTTGACACCATCTTCATTTCTATGTTTGAAACCGCTAGCCGAACACCGTGTGAAGACATCTTTTCCAATCCTGAGAGAGTCCGCAAATACTGCAACCTTCATATTGTCCTTCACTCTGAGAATTTCTCTGCGAAGAGCCAGGAGTTTACCCCTTCTTTCTTTTAATCAAGAACAACTAGCTATTGAACTGAATTTGAAAAGAAACCGAAATCGCTAAAACCTGTGATTCCGTCCCTTTTTCCATCTTGAATAGAATTACAAGAGAAATAAAAGAATTAAATTGTATAGTTTCATTTTCTGTTAACTACGCTTGGAAGAGAATATTTAGTCAAGAACCCCTTGTCTTATAGAAGAAATTTAAAAAAAAAAAAAAAACTTTCCCAATTAAAAGACTGAAAACTTTTGGTAGGATGTTATTATATTGCCTTAAAGATGGCACGCAGTTCTCAATAAATGCGGACAAGGCCGCCGTAAATTAAAAATTACGAACCGTCTCGTGATTTTAATAAAATTATGTAGTTATGATCAGCCCTATAACTATAAATAACTGTATTTCTATTTATTGATTGGTTGTTCAGATGATTTTTAATGTCATTAGACCTTTCGTTATATTTTTCACTTTCCGTGGGTTTTTCAATTACTAATTTGTTGAAATAGTAAAAGTTTTATCCGCTTTTAAGCAAAAAATGTAAACTTATATTTTCAGGTCGGGTTCAAATTAGTAAGATTATTATGTGTTCACTAATTTCGTGTCCGCTTGACCAATTAATTGATGTTTTTAGTTGAGACAGAAAAGCCAATGGCACGAGCGGGATTCGAACCCACGATCTTCGGCAAGATACGCCTCTGCTCTACCACTTGAGCAACGATAGCTCCCACTAACTTTCCCACACATCGTTAATTAAAAAGTCATTTAAAAAATGGCAAAAAGGAGGGAAAGTTCAAAAAGTGGGTTGGAAATGGAAAGTGAGTGTCCGAGTAGATCGAAGTTACGATAGCTCAAGTGGTAGAGAAGCGGCGTATTTGGCGAAGATCGTGGTTCGAATCCAGCTCGTGCCATTAACCTTTTTATCTCAAATAAAAACCTTCATCAATTATTATGTGTATTTAGTAATTGGTGAAATTTTCATAGCTGGTTTTAATGTACTCGTGGAATTTGTCAACGTCTAATTTCGATCTTGGGACAAGTAGTTTTTTAATCATTTATAAGTCGGTTTGTTGGCTCTCTTTCCAGTCTTGTGTAGGGAATGCAAGTCGGGCATTTATCAATGAATTGTTCTAGATAGCCCACAAGTTCGGAGGTAGACAATGTAATTCCATTTACACTCACGGCGGGACAGATAATGTTACGCTTTTTCCTTTCTGAACTTGTGACTGAACCATACTTTTAATTCAATAAGGTGTTGTAAGTGCTGAGTGTTAATTGAGTGGTTCGAATTAGGTGTAAGCATTGCAATACCATCAGCAAATGATGTATTGAATATGTACAGTTTATAATGAAAATAGAAATGGGCCAAGTATGCTTCCCTGAGGAACACCCGCCGTAATGCGTATATAAGGTGGGAATTCAGTTCCCTGGCGGACTCGACAAAAATAAAGACAGGTAAGGTCTCAGTATGAGACAGTACGCATGTTGGAGGATGTTCAGTTTCTAAAGCAAGCCTGAATGCCTGACTCGATCATAGGCCCGTTCTAAATCAAGAAAGACACCCAAGCAATGGTTTTTTTGTTTTTGTTTTTCCAAGGAAAACGGCTCGGTAACACGATGCAATTGTTAAGCTGTCGAGTGTGTTTCCGGAATCCAATCTGTTATCTGCAATAATATTAGGATTTTCAATTAGGAAAATAATCATCGGAGCAGTAGTATTAATTTTGGCAACAACAGACAAGAGACTAAAGGGTGGATAGGAATTTGAAAGATGAGAAGGTTTATTTGGCTTATGAAATATTGTAATTACATTGCAATTTGTGGGCCTGAGTACGCCGCTGTAGAAGTTAAGTGATGTAAGCCTCTGTGGGGCAAATTTTGTAACTTTTGACTTGAAATTTGGTCATAGCCTGAAACTGTCGCGAAGGAATTTGTTTCTGTGTGTCGTATATCTGACAGAGCAAGTAAAAGAAATAAATAGAAAGAAGTGAAAGGAAAACTAAACGTCATACTTGAGCTACTTACAAATAGAACTAGAACTAAACACCCATCACAATAATTAATTTACAATTGAAAGATTAGACGTTTTAATCAATGGAACAAACTATACTTACACAACTTCTCATAACAAGTCTGGAAAATAATTCAATCAAAATAAAAAACCAGAAAGAAAACGCAAAACTAATAGAAAAATTACACCTTATACTTTTTAGTTGAAAGAATCTATAATCAAAGGAACGCACTGAAAAAAGATAAAAATGAAAAACCACAATTTTCCATTTTTGACTTATACAATTTAAGCAATAGTCAATATACAGCAGGAAAAACCTACACTTTCTAATTTTGACTTAAAATGTCGACAGAATAATTAACCTATAACAGAAAAAACGCGGAAAAAGACCTTCTAATTTGGACTTTAGAAACTTACACAATAAATAATTTATTTAGGAAAAAGAAAGAAACTAGCTCCAATTTCTATTTGTAACTAATTTGTGACTTTACAAAACACAATTTATAACGATGAAAAGAAGGGAAAAAATACACTTTCTAATTTTGACTGTAAAAAAATTGATACTTTAATTAATCTGTAACGACGAGTAGATAGAGTAAATATGGAATAAGCGGCCCGTTATTATCGTGGCTTAATAAATTTTACAAATAATTACATCATAATGGAAAACAAGAAGGTAAAAGTTCAAAAAATACACCCTATACATTTCATTTAAAAGGACCTTCATAATATTTACATAATATTTAAATTCTAACGAAGAATAAGACAAAAAATTACACTTTATACTTTCTACTTAATCTACCTAATTTAATCTTTAACGGAAGCAATGAGAAAAAGTAAAAAGAAATCTATGATGTCTAATTTTGACATAAAAAATTAATCTACAAAAAAAAAGGAAATGCGAAAAGAAAATGCGCAAAACAACGAAGAACTTTCCATTTAAAGCTAGGTGCTCGTGATGGTTTTCGGCTCATAAATAACACACTTAAATGCAGAAGGAAAAATAATATATATACCTTCTAATGCTGACTTAAAACCATACATAATAATTAATCTAGAACAGAAAAAATGGAAATCAACAACTTTTTCTACTTTCTGCTTAAAATATTTTCCGCTGTAATTATGTATAACGGAAAATACAGGAAAATACGTCTAACTTTGTCTAATAAAACCAATATAATAATTATTCTATAAAAGAAGAAGTGATGAAATATAAAACGAAGAAACTACACATTCCCTAGCCTTAATGTTGTATGGTTGAAGTTGGAAAAGGTGAATAACTTTAACGGATAAGAAACAGCTGCACCTTTCATTTTTAGTTAAAGAAAACCTTCACAGTCATAAATCAATAACTAAACTTAATGGCATGAAATAAATAAATAAGAAAGACTAAAATGAAAACCAATTTTCATATTAAATCTATTTAAAAATGGAAATGTACTTAAAATCACAACGCAATCATTATTCTATAATGGAAAATTAGACAGGCTAAACAGTGAAATAAATTGCACCTTCTCGTCGTGACAAATCATGAAATTTATTAAATCTTAATGGAAAAGTAAAAGAAAAATTACACTTAATACTTTTCATTTAAAAGAAGGTGTGGCGATTAGTGACCGTCAATCAATAATTATTTAGAAATCGTGAGATGCGGTGTGGTGTGATGTAGGTATCAGAAAAACATTTACTTTATCGCGCCAACGTTTCCAGCTTCATTGTGATCACCTTCAGTGCTCAAAGTGTTTGGTTTCTGTGTAATCCTGCCATTATTGCGTGTCGTATTGAGAGTCTCTAATTTATTACATATTTTGATAGTCATTCAAAACAGGAAAATTAGGTATTGCCAATAAATCAGAAATCCGTACGTAATTATTAATAAATAAGATACTGGACTTATACGAAATGAAAATTACTTACACAGTTACAGCTAATTTTGAAATGTTTTAAAATGGCAATATTAATACGGTAATATTATAGGTATATTCATGTTCTGTACTGATTGTATCGATTTAATTTCTGAAGACAACATATTATACGGACCACTAGTGATTGAACACTCATCCTTTCTATTTCAATGATTATGATCAAACTTTATGTAAGGTATTGGTTGAGATAAAAAACGTCAGTGTCACGAGCGGGATTCGAACCCACCACCTTCGGCTAGATTCGCCGCTGCTCTACCACTTGTGCTGTCGATAATCTCGGACACCAACTTCCCATCTCAACCTAACTTTCGAATTTTCTCTCTTTTTCGCCATTTTTCATTTTATTTCAACCAATACATTACATAAAGATCAATTAATTGGAAGAAGGTATTTGGTCAAACAGACCGAAAAATCTATTGGAATTATTAATAACTTTTGCTAATTAATAACTGAAGAAGTTGTTTTGCATATTACAATGTTTCCCGAACGAATGAGAAAATAATCAAGAAATTTAATTCAATTTATCAATTAAATCAATTTATCTTAATCTTTATTTCAATTTAAAGAAAAAAAAATGAAATGGTTATTTCTAGTTGATTATTTCAAATCGGAAGTAAAATTTTTTTCTCGTATCGAAATTACCTTCGACAAAAAATCAATAAGGCAGATGAGTTAAATTATCCTTTCATTGGGCGATTATCGGCTCGGGGCTCCAATCTCTTTGCCCTCCTCACAAAAAGGAAATTCGGTAATTTAAGGCAAAGTGACCTTCCCTCCCTGGGAGATTGAATCGTTTCCATCTGCCGAGAAATTAATTTTCTTTGAATTAATTTCGCCTTCCTCCGCCAATGTGCAAATAAACCATAAGCCCCGGAACTAGTATTTACAAGGGAAGCTGCAGAAAGGAATAAGCCGCTGATTACCCCCGTTTTATCAAGTTCAATATTAAATATTCTTTGAAAATTGGTCGTAGATAATGAACGGCCTCGAAAACCCGGGAAGGTTGAAATCCAAACACCCCTGATTTCGGACAAAAAAGTCAAATCTTACCGAACAAAGAAGATGGAAACTTAAAGTTCATTTCCCCGCGGCCAGTAAGCCGTTTAACGCGATTTATTTATTCAATGTTTTTCTGATTTTTCCAGTTTTGTTTTTATTAGGGAGGCCAGTAAAAGTTGTATTCGTGCGGGAGGGTTCGGAGATGCGCGCTCCATTTCAACGAATCGCGAATCCGTCAGCAGAAGTTTATTCCCGACATTTAGATGGCTATCTGCCTGCAGCACATACAGGATCCCGCGCCGAGATCAATTCGGCAGAAATGGCCTGAGAGAGGTACTGATCCCATCGCACTTTTATTACACTCCGACCGTGTTAACTTAACAAGGAGGACCTGTAAACACGTCTGAACGCAGGTCAAGCCGCCAATTTCTGGCATTTGCCAGTGTGTGATTAAAAACATCCAACTGAACCGTTGGTTTACTCATATTTTGAATGTGGTGAAATAAAAAATCAACTCTTTTGAATTTTTAAAAAATAATAAATCTTTACACTATTGAATAAAAGGCATATATTTATTTTTAATAAAAATCACAGGGTCAATCGATTCTTCTTTCGCTTTGAAATACAAAAATTGTATTATTATTTGATATAATAACTAATTGAATTAAAATGACAGCAAATTTTTGACGTAATTGTTTATAACAAGGCATTTATTTTTATGCTCATTTTGCCTAATGTACGGGATTTTTAGAAAACGACTGAAATTTTATGCCAAAGATGTGACTCACGAAGATCTCCTGAATTATAAAAATAAAATTACTTTTTAACGGATAAACTAACCATTTTGAATTCAAATGAAGTGAAAGTGAAAGCATTCATGATCGGAAATGAACAAACTTTTTCGCAAGTTCTGAACATATTTTTTATGTTTTGATGATTGTACGACGAGAAAAATATTTCAGTTCCGAGTTGAATTGAATTAATCAACTAAAAATGTTGCACGTAGACTAATAAATATTAAAATACACTTTTTAATTCTGTTGTTTATTCGGAAATCGTGAGATGCGGTCTGGTGTGATGTAGGTTTCAGAAAAACATGTTCTTCATCGTGTAAACGTTTCGATCTTTATTGAGATCATCGACAGAGCCTGAGATTTACAAACATTCTTTAAATGTAACAGATAGATGTAGGTTTGTTAAATTTAAACTATGTATTAATCAACTAAAAATATAACATGTAGACTATTAAATATTAAAATACATTTTTTAATTCTGTTGGTAATATTCGTAAATCGTGAGATGCAGTCTGGAGTGATGCAGATTTCAGAAAAACATGTTCTTCATCGTGTAAACGTTTCGATCTTTATTGAGATCATCGTCAGAGCCTGAGATTTACAAACATTCTTTAAATGTAACAGATAGATGTAGGTTTGTTAAATTTAAACATTAAAATGTTGGTAAATCCCAGGCCATGAAGATGATCTCAATAAAGACCGAAACGTTGACAGAATAAAGAAAACGTTTTTATAAAACTTACATCACACCAGACCGCATCTCAGGATTTCCAAATAATCATCGACTAACGGTCACTAATCAGCACACATTTATTGTTATTGTAGTTTCATATTTTGTCTTCATTTTCGTTGACTACAGTCTTGATATTTTTGCCATTTTTCTTGAAATATTGTAATGTAGAAATGTGTAGAGATTAGTGACCGTTAACGGATAATTATTCAGATATCGTGAGATGCGGTCTGGTGTGATGTAGGTATCAGAAAAACACATGAAACAGTAAAATTTCACTGGCACTCTCAACACGACATGGCACAATTACACAGAAGACAAACACTTTGAGCACTGAAGATGATCTCAATAAAAGATCGAAACGTTGGCACGATAAAGTAAATGTTTTTCTGATACCTACATCACACCAGACCGCATCTCACGATATCTGAATAATTGTAATATAGAAAAAATAAACTTTTAAAAAATAAATTATTAACCATTTATTAATAATTATTGAAATAAGTTGCGGACGGCTGTTCAATTATTAGAGGATCAAGTGAGATGTCATCAGTAATAATAGCCCTCTTGTCAAGCTTTAGAACTACTTAAGATCTTCCTCAAGGCCTGGTAAAAGATAATTGAAATATTATTGGAAAAAACTAATTATACTTTCCAAAAGGATAGTTCCTACTCACAGTAAGTTGTTCTGCAACGATCCGGATTTCGAGCCTCTTAGCTCATCATCAGGTTGAAGGACTTCTACAACCACGTCTCTCGACGTGCATTGCCAAAGTGATGAGCTAAGAGGCTCGAAATCCGGATCGTTGCAGAACAACTTACTGTGAGTAGGAACTATCCTTTTGGAAATTATTGAACACCACACTCACCCCATCATTTAACATTTCTATAAAACTAATTATTATTAAAGCAAACTTATCAATTGTTAATTTTCAAATCATTTTTGACAAATACGATTTCCTTATACACTAACAGCTCTCACTATTTTAAATAAGTCAGTTTCAACCAATCAATTTTGGCTTATTTTTGTAGTCACAGGCCGGGTAAACTACATCGGTCAACCAGGGCCTCCTCGTTCTTAGTTCTTCATTTCTTTTCTTATTGTTCTCCCGTTTTAAATCAACTAATTTCGTTTAGTATTTCTCCAGCCAAGTTATGATTGAGCCAAAAACTCAAAAAATGGTAGTCAGTCTTGCATTTAAACTAGCCCAGATCACTCAATTTTTCTCGGGGTATTTGGGAATGAGCCTTTTTATTTAAGCATTCACACTAAAAATTAAACATTTATTCTCACTACCCAAGAATACTCGATATTTCTGGGGATAATTGGGTTAAGCCTCTCCATTCAGGGTAAGAAATTACATTCACACTACAACATTCACGCATTTAGAGGATAAAAATCATTCATGCAAATAAATACATTTTCAAAAAATAACACATCAAATACATGAAGTTACAAAGTTACGTACAATTAAAAATATATTGCATATTGGAACAGCGATCGATACCTGTTGTTGTAGATCAATCAGGACATGCTACTTTCAAGTAAATAATAATAAATACGTAATACAGTAGTAATAAATTTAAACGCAGATAATTAAAGTTATTTTAAAAGTCGAAACATTGCTGTATGTGAATGTAGTGTGTAAAAGTAAGAAATAAGTTCACCAATGAGGAAATGCATGAATTCGAGTTGTAAGAAAGAAAGAAAAGACTGAGAACAGCGCCGAACTGGTTATTGGATAAAAGAGATTCGTGAATAAAGCTATAAGGATTAGCTATTTGTCACCCAGTGAAAATCCTTTTCGACCCCTGGAAGGGTTAGACCATTTCCAGCTGACAGATAAGCCATCTCTTCGAAGTGAGGGGTACTGAGTGAAATTTCCATTTTCCCTTTAGATAGTCGGAAAAAGGCTACGGTGATATTAACTCGCTTTTAAAATACAATAGTAGTATTCGGGAAGTCGTTCAATGTTATCAGTGTCAAAATGAGATTGAATAAATGAATTTCTGTACGGCAAAGTTTGTAAATACCTCAGCGAGAACTAAAAAAAAAAATGAAGCACATCACATTATTGGCTGTGTTGTTGTAAATATTGGTATATAATTTTTGAAAAGTTGTAGCCATAAAATAATTAAAGGAAAGTGATTGGCTCTACAAACGGGCGTCAATCATATCTGTCTAGTGGTGGAGTAAAATAAATCAGTAATTTGATTAATCTCCAATTCCATTACAGTCTACGTCAATAGATAAACTACCAAGTTGTTTACCGTATGAATTGTTTGTATCGATGAATATTACAATATGCAAGAGCTAATTTGTTCAAAGGGAAAGAGCCAATTGAAAATGAAGTATAGAAAATTTATTTCATATATTTAAAACGCTTAATTTGATTTGGACAATGGTGGCGTAAGTATTTAACACATTCGACATACGATAAACGTTCAGAGTAGTACTGTAGTTAAAATTGTAATTCTATATCCTCTACAAAATTTGCTGTAACTGTGTAATTTTCATTTTCTCACTCGTCTTACAATCAGAGTATCTTTTCAAATGTAATGCCACTCCCGTTGCAAGAAACGTCGCCAATTCTCGTGGGAGGTGAAATTTGCGACGCCATCAGATTTCGCCGGGCTCGTTGGGAAACCCGAGTCCGTTCGTGGCAAGGCAACTTGATCTTCTGACACATCCTCTACTGACACTTTTAATTAATCGTGCAATTAATATACGCTGATTTATGTTAGTTATTATTCCAATTTGTATAACTCAAAAATATAAAATAAGTTCATACTTATCACGTGTAATTGTAAAAATAAATAAATAAATAAGGCGAATTAAGAAAGAAAGAAAAGCACTCGCTTACTTCATCAAGCATCCCGTGTATTTAGGTACGGTGTTTAAATATAATCTACTTACAATATTAAAACATACGGTTTCCTATGGTGATTAGTGACCGTTAGTCTATATTTATTCATAAATCGTGAGATGCGGTCTGGAGTGATGTAAGTTTCAAACAAGCATTTTCCTTATCGTACCAACGTTTCGAGGAGGGAATTATAATTAATTACAGGGCTGATCATAACTACTGAATTTTATAAAAATCGTGAAACGGTTCATAATTTAATAACTAACGGCCTTGTCCGTTTTTATTGAGATCCTCGTGCCATTTTTATTGCAATTTAATAATGGTATTGCACCGAAAGCTTTAAACCTTTTGATGGAAAATTTCATTTTTTACTTATTCCATTAGTCAAGAGGCTATCGATTAAAAATCCCTCTTCAAACTTAGTTAACGGAAAATGAAACTATGCTTAAAGTTACGCGTGATCAATTAATTACGGTTTTTAGTTGAGTTGAAAAGAAGTTAATGGGACGAGAGGGATTCGAACCCACGACCTTCGACTAGATATGCCTCTGCTCTACCACCTGAGCTATCGTGACCTCGATCCACTCGGACATCAACTCCCCATCTCAACCTCACCTTACGAATTTCCCTTCTTTTGCCATTTACTCATGCCAGTGTGATATCACTACGGCCTGGCCGGATCATAGGATCAGAAAAAAGAAAAACGCTCCTTTCCAAAAATCCTTTCCATCAACGAAAACGGTTGCGGACCAACTCATCATCATGTAGGTTTGTTAAATTTAAACTATGTTTGTATTAATCAACTTAAAATATAACATGTAGATTATTAAATATTAAAATACGTTTTTTAATTTTGTTGGTAATATTCGGAAATCGTGAGACGCGGTCTGGTGTGATGAAGGTTCAAGAAAAACATTTTCTTTGTCGTGCCAACGTTTCGATCTTTATTGAGATCATCTTCAGAGCCTGGGATTTACAAAGATTGTTTACATTTACCAAATACATTTTGGATGTGGAAATAAATAAATTTTATGGGTCGTGTTGAGAGTGCCAGTGAGATTTTGCTGTTTTATGTTTATATACGTTGGATTTTGAAGGGGTGGGGAAAGAAGTCGGTATACAAAAATGTTTTTTCTATACCGACTTCCTTCCCCACCCTTCAAAATCCAACATATACAAACATAAAACGGTAAAATCAACACTGGCATTCTCAATACGACACGGAGGAATGGCACAAGTACAGAGATGACAAACAGTCGGAGTGAGTAGAAATACTTTGGTTGAATATTTAAAAAAAAATATTTTGCATTACATAAAATCACTTTTCCGTATCCAAAATGAATTTGCTAAATGTATCAATGTTTGTAAATCCCCCCGAAGATGATCTCAATAATGATCGAAACGTCGGAACTATAAAGAAAATGTTTTTCTGAAAGCTGCATCACACCAGACCGCATCTCACGATTTCTAAATAATTTTTTAAGATTTTTTTAGCAACTTTATAGATGGGAAAATGGATGGAATCACCCGTTTTTCAAATTAAATTCAAAGTTTAAAAAACAAATCTCCTAAGGACGTTTGCTGTTATACACAAATTATATTGAATGAATTATCAAAAAAAAAAAAAAAAACTTAAATAAATCTTATAAATGAAGTGTATCAAGTCAATCAATGGCTTTAGTATGAACGTATAAATACATATATTTATTTATTTAAAACATATGATGAACTATGCTTTCATAAAAATATAACAAAATCTCTCAATACCTTTTTTTCTATTTATGCAAAGCACACAATATTTTATTTTTACAAAATGAAAAACTCGTGAAATTAAGAGTGAATATTAAAGCCATTGTTTGATGCAATGCACCTTAATAACGAATTAATTAAGTTTACGTTATGGCTAATTTATAATCACATACGTTCTCAGGCCATTTGTTTGTAAACTATAAAATAATTAAACACAATTATCAATTACTGTAGTTGGGATAGAAATTGGTTGAGATTAGCGACATAACAAAGAGGAGTAACTCCTCAGACGGTACTGTAAGCATAAGGCAGTTAATTAGATCGTTAGAATACTGTATATTTCTCACTGTAAATGATATAACATGTAGAAAATTCTAATTATACGGATACTGTTGTTATGATCAGTATTTTAGCTATAACCTAACTTGATATTAAAAATCATATTAACTCCTGAAATGTAAGTTAAATCTCGTTGAGGTTGGTTGGTAATGGGCAACTTTATTGGGCCTACTTTCGCTTTTGCAATATTCTACGTTCTCTAGTGTTACATCTCTTAACAATCCATATAAAAAACATAAATTACATAACTGGTAAATGTATGTATATTTAATCTTTTAAAGATTTAATTAAAATGAAGTGATTTTTCTCTTTAAACTTAATTCCCATTTAAATTAATTATTATTTTTATATAAAATGTTGAGATAAAAAAGTCGAGTGCGATTCGAACCCAAGATCTTCGGCTAAATTTGCCGCTGCTCCACTAATTCAGGTTGAAATGGAGAGTTGGCTTCGTGGTGGATCGAGGTCACGATAGCTCATGTGGTAGATCGTGGTTCGAATCCCCCTCTGGACAATGACGTTTTTATCGCAACCCAGATCTAACATAAAAATAATAATTACTTGAAATATATAATTTGATCACTTGACTACTAAAACATAAATTCGATTAATTGTCATAGTTAGTGCTGGAAACCGTAATTTTCAATATTCTATATTCATATTATCCGTGTAAATAATAGATAACAGTTTCAAAGTAAAATTGAAGTTGATGTGTTTTGATAGAAGAAACTGATTGTTTTATTTTAATTAACTAAGGTTGTTAGTTGTGATAAAAATTCGAACCCACGATCTTCTGCGAGATACGCTATAAGCGCTCCGTGGCAATTTCATTTGTCGTCGAGAATCCGACCCGATTACACGACATTTGAAAAATGGCAAAAAAGGAGGTAAAAATCAAAAGGTGTGGTTGAGATGGAAAGTTGGTGTCCGAGTGGATCGAGGCCAAGATAGCTCAAGTGGTAGAGCAGCCACTAGCCGAAGATCGTAAGTTCGAATCCCCCTCGTGCCATTGACTTTTTTATCTCAACTAAAAGCCTTAATTAATTGTAATATATTAATCGGTCAAGCGGGCCGTGAAATTAAGTTATATTTTAAATTGGCCTTATCCCAGATTTATTACTATACATAATTACATTATTGAAGGCTGATATAAATCATATCGAAGACATTTTACAATGATAATTTTTTCTGTATCTTTTGTATTATGAAAGACATATGAGGTAAGGCAAATATCAGATCAGGAAAATACAGTTTCACAATTAAAATAATACTATAATATGAAAACAAAAATACAAGTACATAAAAAATTACAATTACATGCATACAAATAAACGCAATGGGAGGAATGCTGCGGAAAGACTGTTTAAATATTTCAATGTGGTTAGGTGCTGATGATAAAAATAAAAGTGTTGACAGCATTTTTAACTCGGGTCGATTCCATGACAAGATTGCTGCAGTTCCATCTTCCGAAAAAGTCACTCGCTTCGTACCCAGGTTGAAGGAATTGTTGCAATCTTATCTGAGCGTATGTACATGTTTGGGTGGGAACGTTTCATCTCTTGCCAGGTGATGAAAGGATCCTGATGCAGATTGGCAACACCTGCATTTAAATATTTTATTGACTTGTCGGGATTTCAACTAAATTTATGGTAGTCCCATGCGTACAAATGGGAACATGCCCTGTGGGTATCTGATATTCCCCCACATAATTTTCAAAATCATGTATAATTTTAGAAATGGAGAAATATTTTATCTTCTCTGTACAACAGGCTACCTATTGCATCTAGCCACGGCTACGATAGTAATTGCAAATAACATTTATTAATTAAGTTATTTATTTGTTCTAAATGTAATGATGGATAAGGTAAGAATATAAGAACAAAACAATGCCTGAAGTCCCTGAGTTAATAAAAAGTTTCTTGACTAAAAGGTAGGCCAAGTTCAGTTTAGACCATCTAGCTGATCCCAATCATCAATTGTTAATCATCCCCGGTCGATAATTCCATGTATTAAATATCATTTCACCTCCTTTGAATTAAATGTTTACAAAATTAGGTTGACTTGAATATGAACGGTTTTTGATTAAATTTAAGGCGAACAGTTTATAAGAGCACGCATTCAACGGCGGGACAGATATGTGTCATATAAAAACTCATACTTATGTCTCGTACATCCGGAGACAATACAAATATTTTAACAGGGACAAAGTAATATACGAGGGGCGGATTCGGATAAAACGCGACCAATCATATGATGTACAGGTTGTCTCCTTTTAGCCGCGGGGCCTGACTTAGCTTTTACGATTCAGACGGGCGGTAAATCAATGGCAGTCGACCAGGCAGAGAAAATTGCTTTCCCATGAGGTAAACTTCTAGAGATACAGTTGAGGAGCGTTTATTTCTCCCCGTCGGACAGCAATATTTCTTGGTTTTATTGGGGATGAATATTCTCAGGTCGGGCAATAAACGCACCATTAAATCCTCCGGGGTTGATAGGCCCTGCAAAGATATGTCAGACTTAATTTCGAGTTCGACATAAGTATATTCTCATAATAACAAGTCCTCCACTTTGGGGGAAATTTTAAGAACTTATTAATTTTAAAAATATGGGAGTTTGATAACGAGAAGATAGGCTCCGTAATAAGTTTATAATACTGTTACAGTGCTTGCCAATGTTGTGGCACAGTCGGTCTTCTAAGAAATTTGCAACCGCCTACTAAAAATTTAATTATGTCCATTTTTAGACATATTTAGCGTTGTTTTACAAGTTCTAAATAAACTGCTTAAAATTAATAAGTATTATTTACTTTCTCTTGAAATTCTATTTTATTTGTATTATAAAAATATATTAAAAATTATTATTAAAATTTATTAGACGATTTTGTTTTTACTGAAGGAAAAGTTAATTAAAGAATTTTGAAAAATTATTAAAAAAAAGGTCTTAATACCATACTTTTTTATTGGACACAATTTTTTAAACTTCTCTCCTGCGACCGGTCCCAACCGTTGGTTAAAAATGGGGGGGGGGTATCCGGAGGTAAAATAATGGTGTAGTCCTGGGAGCGTGGCAACCTCTCTAAAGTACCACCAGCTGTACTCGTGTCGTCCTCGGGTCGGCATAGGGCGGCGGGTATCAGAGGCACATGAGGGTTAGAGCACCAGAACCTATCGGTAGGGGGAGGGTGCATGGTCATCTGTAGTACGGAGTAACAGAAATGTTCCAAGGTTCAGCCCCTATTACGCTGGGAATGGACTCGGAGTTGGCCGTGGTGAAACCCCTAGCGGGTGCCTGAAGAAAATGCCGTCTTCTATCTGAGACCTTCTCACGAAACTTGCGTATGATCATCGTTATTCACCCACGGGATACGATAGATCGGACTGAAACGTATAAGTGTTGAGGACGCTATGATTACGTTGTGCGGGGCCCCTGGGTGGGGTGAGAAATGGGTAGGGAATCGGTTGTTCCTATTCGAGTATGCATTGCACGTAGGTGTAGGCTGAGCTCGAGTGGCGGCTCTTACCGTAGGCAGTCTCCTCTAGGGGGTGGTAAGCAATTCCACTTTAAACGAAACCGCCCCTGGACCGAATCCGGTAGCTTCTACGCTACGGTAGCCCCACTACTCTGGGAAGTAGAGTGGCCTTCTCTACCTAGAGAGTGCGTGGGAGACCTGGCTGATGTACGTCATACTCCTTTACGCGTGGCATACGGTTCGATGCTTTATGAGAACCTGACCAATCGGAACGGGGAAGCGGGCAGCAAGGCTGTCTTGGAGCTTCGGGGCTGCACTTTCTCAGCACAAGCGTATGCGGAGGTGCGTTATCTTGAGAATCAAAACGTCCGTTAAGGCCGAATAGGCTAGGTACGGACGTTAAAGATCATTATTATCCTTTCTAGGAAGACCGAATATACGGGAAGCAATGTACCATATTCTCCTGAGTGTGGCGTGCAGTTGCTGCAGGTCGCCTGAAAGGGGCGTATGATATAAGTTACGAATCGTTTGGTTTTTAAAGGCCTTGACATTTTGTCGTTTGGGTTTTGGCAGGCACTATGGAAAGTGTTCCATCATCCAGGGTTGACAATGTCCTTCTTTTGCGTCTTAATGGTATTGGCCCTATTGGTACTTCCTGTTTCTCTGAATCGGGAAAAAACCCTGGAGAGGACGCTCGGATAAACGCAAACCGCAAAATGCCTCGGTGATATCCACTTGCCGATGACCCTGATGACCATTTCTCATAGTAATTGCGAGCTTCGCGAGCTTCTGATTCAGATTATGTCTTTCCATGGGTAAAGAGAATACAACTGGATTAAAATGGAGAAAAGGGGAGAAAAGGTGTTTGTTTACAAAATGAGTAAACATCATGTTTATTATTCTTAGGTAAATCATTATTAAAAATTAGATTTAACAATTGGTTGTTTTTGGTTTTTATTTTCGCTTTCCTTTGATCCATCTAACAAGAATATAATCGGTTAATTTAATTAAAATCAATTGAATAGTAATATATTACAAATATCCGTATTCATTTCTGAGCAGTTGAGTTATATTAATTGTGAAATTATCTGTACATATGCGTGTGTTCATAAAGTTTAATTAAAATAGACCCTGATAATAACTTTAAAATATGTCCAAAGCTTGTTAGCACTAACTGAATTTGCTTTTTCATCATGACCATACTGCTAACCAGATTATCCATGGGAATATGCCATCTCGCTCATTAGGTTATAGACCGACTGAAAATGTTTTAACAATTGGAATCAGTTATTTGAATCTGCAATTTTGTACAAAGTATAATGCGATGATGCATAAATTATTTGTACAAGGTAAAGTTATTCACCATGACTTCTTTAGAAAGGAGGTAGCAAAGTAATTTCCGCTTGACACGCCTTGCGAATTATGAAGGTGGGTTCTGTTGGAAAAGGAGTATACTAAATTTTCGAGCTGATGGAAAAGTTTTTTGAAAAAAAAAATGTTTAAGATTTAATGTTTTACTGGACCGATTTTACTGATGCATTTAGTAATCATAATTGTCCGTACAATTTATTTTAAATAATTATTTAGAGATCGTGAGATGGTCTGCTGAAATGTTGGTTAAAAAATTTCTTTATCGTCCCAACTTTTCGATCCTCAAAAATTGCACTTAGTGAATCTGACCAAATACTAAACCATTACGAATTCTGTACAATGCCTTGTCATTTTCATGCTAACGTTTCGATGGTAAATCCGCACAATCGATCGTAACGAATCGTAGAGATTTGTATCGTTAATCAATAATTATTCAGATATCGTGAGATGCGGTCCGGTGTGATATAGGTTTCGGAAAAAACTTTCTTTATCGTGCCAACGTTTCGATTTATAGTGCTATATGTTGAATTTTGAAGGGGTGGGGCAGGAAGTCGGTATAAACAGACATTTTTGTATAAAGACAATAATTATATTTTTCTTACTTTAACTCGATGAGTTACTTACCTTAATGGGCACTGAAAAGACAGAAGACAAACTCTTTGAGACCTGAAGATGATCTCAGTAAAGATCCAAACGTTGGCACGATAAAGAAAATGTTTTTCTGAAAAGTACATCACCCCAGATCGCATCTCACGATCTCTGAATAATTATCGATTAACGATTACTAATCTCTACGCAAAATTTATTTTTCTTGTACTCAGAACAGTCGTTTTCATGTAATTTCATTATTTAAATATATCAGAATCATCCTGGAAAACAATCAGGAAAATCGGAACTAAATGCAACCATGACTTACAAAAACCCCCATGTTTGATTGTCACTTATCAACGTTGTGTCTGTTTTGTCCAAGCGCGTTTTAACATTTCTCCATCTTCAGTGATTGGGTGACGATGATGAAATAGGAAGCAGGGATTGAGGTGACCAGGCCATACTTTAGGCTTGCTGCACCTTCCTGGTTCCCTAGTTCAGCGCAATTGACTCAATGCTTCTTATCAAAAGGATTAAGTCATGGACTGCAATTTCATTCCCTCAGTCTTTCTGTGTGTTAGATTTAATCTGCATTAAGCATTCGGAGATGTGAACACTTTTTCCAAAGGATGGGCTCCCCTTGGGGTGGTTTGCAACTTAAATCGGATCTTTCTCAATCCTCTTATTCAGAAGTTCTCAGCTGGAGGAGCTTCTCCACTCGGGGGCGATGTAAGCTTGACCAACGTCAAGAGATTTTGAGCTTCTCTTTTGAGCGCATAAGTCTGGCCCCCGCTTCCTTAAAAAAAAAGCAATCTCGTCCTTATCATTAGTGATTGGAACGTCCATCTACATGTGAACTTAAAAAGCACAGCGCAATTCAAAATTTGTGTGATGTCCAATTCAAATTGAATCAATAAGACACATTATTTTTTTTTTTTTTTGTCAAAGTGATGAATCAACAATGGAGTCAAGGGCTTTGTGCTTACTCCTCGCTCAATATCATCAATGCATAAATTCACCTTGCGAACGAAGCAAATGGCTACTACAATAGAATTCACGTTTATGTATTTTGTTGTTTCTCAATCGCCCATGGGGTTGCGCATCCATCCAATCTGGGCTGGTCCCAAAGGAGCAAGGGTTATTCTGCAAACAGACACCGGCAAATAAAAACTCATCATAAATACCGGTTTGGGATATATTTTTAAATTCGAATTATATATACAACAAAGAAAAAAAAGGAAGAAAAATAAAGTGTTTTATTATTACATTATATTCGTATAAGGTTTAATTCACTTATCAAAAATAACGCAAAATATAATGAAAATGAAAAATAATTTTAGTATTAAAGTAATATAATGAACGAAGTTTGTCTTTAGCATGTGTAGCATGCAGTTCAAAGTACACAAGCAAAATGGCACGAATTTCAGTGGTAATTTGTCAAAGAAAAATCTTCTAAATATTTATTGTCACTAAACAATTATGTGCTTCAAATAATGCCTAGAACTGCTTGCTTTTATGAAAGGGTTTTAATAATCAACTAGTTCATACTAACTACATTAACTAACATATCTAGTACATTTATCACAATCTTCTCTTTTTCCCGTCGATTTTTAAGTGGGTTAATTTTTTTGCTTTATTAACAAGTTATCGGATTGTTTAAAGATGTGATTGGGGGCCGCGGTAGCCGAGTGGTTAAGGCGTCAGATTCTCGGCTAGTAGACCCCGCGGTCGTGGGTTCGATCCCCACCGTCGCCTCTGGAAATTTTCTGATGCCTATGGGACCGGTGGCCGCAATTAAAAGAAATTGATACGGCACTCATCAACTGAAGGGGCTGGACTGTATCTCAGTGACCCTGAATCCGGTTCCAACCCCCTTCAAAAATGAGTTTCTTCGATGGAAGCACACTGGTACAACGGGGGCTCAAGTTCACTTTGTGTTGTGAGCCCTCCCTCAAAAATGGAGCCAGGGTATAGTACAATAAGCTGAATAGCTGCATTGAGGGAAATCCAACAGTCCCTGGTGACCATTGTATCCATCCATCCATCCTATCGGATTCCTATTCAAAGCAAATATGTTAATTACCCTCTAAGAAGAATTATATATAACATGGAAATAACACAAAAAACAAAGCAATGTTTATTTGTTTATCGTTAAAAATTTAAACTTATTAGATTTACAGATTTTCACATAAAAAAATTAATAAATTACGAGGAACTTAAAATTTTACAACTACCTTTCGGAAACAGTAGACCTAAACGAGGTGAAATAGTTGAAGTTGTAATGAAAATGGCTTCAATCATTTGAGCAGTGAGTAAATTTGTAAATAAGCTGAAATTAATTGCAATTGTAAGATTTTTTTACAGTAGAAATATAATGAAAGAATACGAGTCTCTTACTTAAATTCAGAAGTTCGAGATCATCGGATAGAGGTGAAATATTCAAACGAGGCCGGCGTAGGCAAACATTAAAAAAAAATTCCACCATCCGTCAAGAACTGAAAAATCATGCATGGCTTTTAAATATTTCAGAATCCAAGTGCCCCTTCAGAGCAAACAATTTTAATATTCCTTCTCTCTGGCGGCATCGAATTGCCTCTCGCGCACGAATGATTTACCATTTCCAATTTTTCGGAGAGCTTACTGGAAAGCTACAAAGAACTTTACAATGACGTCAATTTTCATGCTGTTTTCTAGGTCATCTGTAAACTTTCTAACAAAAACTCTTTGTTTGGGACATCATGTGTGAAAATAAAGTTTAACAGATTCAATTGAATTTATAATTAATTTTACTAATTTCGTGGACCGCTTGACCGATTAATATATTACAATTAATTAAGGTTTTTAGTTGAGAGAAAAAAGTCAATGGCACGAGGGGGATTCGAACTTACGATCTTCGGCTAGTGGCTGCTCTACCACTTGAGCTATCTTGGCCTCGATCCACTCGGACACCAACTTTCCATCTCAACCACACCTTTTGATTTTACCTCCTTTTTTGCCATTTTTCAAATGTCGTGTAATCGGATCGGATTCTCGACGACAAATGAAATTGCCACGGAGCGCTTATAGCGTATCTCGCAGAAGATCGTGGGTTGGAATCCCGCTCGTGCCATTAACTTTTTTATCACAACTAACAACCTTAGTTAATTAAAATAAAACAATCAGTGTCTTCTATCAAAACACATCAACTTCAATTTGACTTTGAAACTGTTATCTATTATTTACAAGAGTAATATGAACATAGAATATTGAAAATTACGGTTTCTAGCACGAAACTAACGATGAAAATTAATCGAATTTATGTTTTAGTAGTCAAGTGATCAAATTATGTATTTCAAGTAATTATTATTTTTATGTTAGATCTGGGTTGAGATAAAAAAGTCATTGTCCAGAGGGGGATTCGAACCACGATCTTCGGCTAGATACGCCGCTGCTCTACCACATGAGCTATCGTGACCTCGATCCACTTGGACACCAACTTCCCATCTCAACCCCACCTTTCCGTGGGTTTTTCAATTACTAATTTTTTGAAATAGTAAACGTTTTATCCGCAAAAAAATGTAAACTTATATTTTCAGGTCGGGTTCAAATTAGTAAGATTATTGTGTGTTCACTAACTTCGTGTCCGCTTGACCAATTAATTAAGGTTTTTAGTTGAGATAAAAAAGTCAATGGCACGAGGGGGATTCGAACCCACGACCTTCGATTTGATACGCCGCTACTCTACCACTTGCCCTATCGTGACTCCGATCTACTTGGACATCAACTTCCCATCTCAACCCCACCTTTTAAATTTTCCCTCCTTTTGGCCATTTTTCAACTCAACGCTCGAACCATTGACTTTTCTATCTCAACACAAAAAACCTTAATTAATTGTAATATATTAATTGGTCAAGCGGACCACAAAAATAAATGAATTGAACGGTCTAAAACGAAGTATTTTTCACTAAAGCTCTCCGTGGCCATTTCATTTGTCGCTGACAATCAAATAGATTACAGATCATTTGAAAAATGGCAAAAAGGTGGAGAAATTCTAAAAGGTGTGGTTGAGACGGGAAGTTGGTGTCCGAGTGGATAGAGGTGACGATAACTCAAGTGGTAGAGCACGGCGTTTCTAGCCGAAGATCGTAGGTTCGAATCCCACTTGTGCCATTGACATTTTTGTCTCACCTACAAACCTTAATTATTTATAATTAAATTTTAATGTTTATTGCTTTGTGTTTCAGGTAAGACGTTTGTATTGCATCAGCGTGGTAAGCATATGTAGATTTCTTTCCTAATGAACCAGTCATTGTTTCTATTGTGGATTCCAGACCTGGTGTAGCCTATGAAATTTTATTTTATATTAACTAGAAAAAAGTATTGTGTAATGGTATGACTAAGCATCGGCTTCAGGATTAAGCTCCCACACTTGCATCATAATTCAGCGAAATTCGCGTCTGCCGGAACAAAGCCGGTTGTTACCACTACGTAAGAACAACTTATTATTTTAATCCAAGTTATTTTTAAAAGTTTAAAGTATTCTTCAAATAACAACAGTGAATATAAGAATAACGCTATTCTTTAAAACTCGTTAAATTAAAAAGTTAACTGAGGTTTTCAAGTTTTCAAGTGTACTTAATGTGGGAAACTTGAAACATTTAAGAGTTATCTTTATGCCTTGCTTTTCTCAAGACATCGGATGCTCATAAATAATTACCTGTCTGTCTTATCAAGTTTAATTAATTGTGAAAGTGGAAATTTTCGTCGGTTTTATTGTTATTTTCTTTAAAATATAATTCAGGTATACAAAGTATTTCTCGGGAGGTCTTTTTATAAACGATGTTAGGTTTTTTATCCAATATCGTCGAAATTTTTGTATTAAGTGAATCTAATGATAAAATAATATTTCATCTTTTACCTTGTTAATATTTAAAATTATTTACCCGGACGGGAAAAGAGTGGAAACATTATTATGCTTCCCCTTCCAGCCCAAAGCTAATCCTGCATTTTTCCGCTCGGGGTTTCAGGCACTATTACATTCTCGAAGACTAATATTACCAGAAGGGCAAAAGTGCTCGTTCCTTGAGTGTTTTTTTCAGTTTTATATTAGTTTTTGTCTCAATACTATGTAACAGTTTAAAATGTTCCCTTTTGTTTTCTTTCCCAGCTGGCCAGACAGGGGGAAAGTTAGTTCTGAATGTTCTTAAAACAACAAGCGGTACAACTTCATATGTAGAATATTCCAATTAAGGGGGGCATACAATTTCCCGTTCGTGTGGGGAACTATGAAAAAGATTCTATTGAACCTCTAAAATTATTTACAATTGCATTATGTTTAAAAGGCGTATTACACTCGTAATTTATATTCATATGAAATTGTGATCCTTCTTTACGTTTTTTAAACAATCGAAAAAAAATTATGTCAAACTATTGTTGAATTTTTAAGGTAATGAGACGGGTTCTAAAAACATATCATACGAGACTAAATTTATATAACTGTACTTACTCAAGATTGTATATTGCATTTATATACACTACAATCTTTAAATATAAAATTGAAAGATGTTTTAATTCCTAAAATTTGATTCGATCTAGATATAATGAAAATGAGGGAAGTGGTAGAGGCCAATTTTGAAAGGTGGAAGTAGAAAGTTTAAAGTTTATTCATGGTAAAAGTCCTTAATTTTTATGTAGTAAAAATTGGAATCGTAACCAGTTATCCATTATTTTTCATATAAATTATTTAATTTTTAATGATTATAAAATATAGTCGTTACATTACAATTAATTAAGGTTTTTTAGTTGAGATGAAAAAACGTTAATGGCACGATCGGGATTCGAATCTACGGTCTTCGGCTAGATACGCCACTACTCTACCACTTGAGCCATCGTGACCTCAATCCGCACGGCCATCAACTTTCTATCGCAACCTCACCTTACAAATTTTTCCTCCTTTATTCCGTATTAAAACCTTTTTTCATCTCAACTAAAAAACATTAGTTAATTGTAATGTATCAATTGGTCAAGCGGACCACTAAATTAGTGAATTTAATGAATTAAATGAAGTACACTTCACTAAAGCTCTCCGTGGCCATTTCATTTCAAGAATCCAATCCGATTACACGGTATTTGAAAAATGGCTAAAAGGGGGGAAAATTCAAAAGGTGGGGTTGAGATGGGGAGTGTCCGAGTGATCGAAGTCTCGATAGCTCAGGTGGAAGGTCAGCGGCGTATTTACTCGAAGGTCGTGGGTTCGAATCCCGTTCGTGACACTGACTCGCTAAATACGCCGCTGCTCTACCACTTGACCTATCATCACTTCAATCCTTTCGAACACCAACTCTCGATCTCAACCTACAACCGTTCAAATTTTCTCCCTTTCTGCCATTTTTCAATTTCGTTTAATCGGATTGGATTCTCAGCGACTTATAAAGTGGCCAGTTCAACCAAGGCCTTAGAAAAAAAAATTGGTTGAATAAAAGCGAAGGATCGGACCACCTAGGCTTGGCCTATGGCGTCCCTCGAATGCGTGTGGCCGGTGTGGGCGAATCGCTGGCTGAGACCTTTGATCGTAGACAGTGCTCACCTAGGGGGTGGGTAGCAATCTCACTTAAATCCGAAACCGTTGCCGGGGCGTTTCCCGGAAGTTTCTACGCTAGGGAAGCCTCTATACTCAGGGAGATAGAGTGCGCCTTCTCTATCTAGGGAGTACGCGGGTCGGGTGGCCGATGTAAGTCGGTCAGTCGGCCTTGCGTGCGACACTACCCGTTTTGGCGAAGTGTAAGCGAGGCGGTAACAACCCTTCGGGGTGCGAAACCACTACACCGTTGTTTCGACGACGGTGCGTCAGCTTGCAGTTTGGGAATCGGCCTGTCCGGTAGGGGCTTATAGCCTAGGTACGGACATTAAAGATCCTCAAAGTCAGCCAGACTGTGAGTCCGGGAAAGTTTGACCAAATATTTCGTCGTTCCAATTGAGATTCTATTGATGAGGTGATTGAATTGCATGAACGTTAACCATGTTAGTGAACAGTTCTGGACAATGATTACCAAGATGGAAATAAAAGAAATCATACCTCAACCAGTTGGTCGACCTTTCAAAACAAAAGATACAAATGCAACCAGAGATGTGGTATTGATAACCCCTAAGCGCTGAGCAAAAATGGTACTAGAGAACTTAAGTTCTTCGTAGTTCATCCATGGAGCGAAAAAATCGTAATGTGGCGGCCAACCTTTCATGTAGATGATGATTCGCTCGTGACTATCTTTTGTTTTCTTCAAGAGTTAAAATCTTTTTTTTTTTTTTGTAAAATTTTGGTTGAAATGAAAAAAATAGTGTCACCCTGGGATTTGAATCCATGACCTTCGTATATATACGCCGCTGCTTTACCTCTTGAGCTATCGTGACTTAGTTAGTTCGATCCACATTGACACCAACTTCTCATCTCAACCTTTCAAATTTTCCCTATTCTTGCCTTTTTTTGGTATTTGAGAGCAACAAAGTGGAAAAGCAGCGGCGTATATAGCCGAAGGTCATGGATTCAAATCCCGCTCGTGGCGCTTGCTTTTTGATTTCAACCAAAACCTTACAAAAAAAAAGAAAAAAAAAGATAAATTCATTGAAAAAAGTAATTTGGTCAATAGAACACTAAATATAATGAATAAATAAGACGTTTCATCCATCCTAAATTAGTTCCTCCAATCAGCGGGTTCAAGGGAAAAATCTTTCATCACATTGATGTGGGTATTACGGCTTCTTTCAGGAGCCATTTCTTAAACCATTTCCTTTTCGTTTTTTTTTTATTTTTTTATTTATTTTTTTTAATACAGCAGTATGTGAGGAGCGTACGTTGAATGGGGGGACGCTTATCGCTTATCAGCCAACACGGCGGAAGGTTAAGTTGGAGAAAACCGAGCGAATGTGTGGGACCTTTGGCCGTGAGTCAACAATTCCTTTTAAATTTCCCATCCTTATGTACTTTGTCTATTCAGTTTTACATTCATTTGGTTACATTCTTTTGTTAAAATGTTTAAACATAAAAATAACATCCTGAGAAGCATGGCATAATAGATCGTCATCTATTTTGAGAAGGTAATTCACTAGATGGCGTACGGAACGTCTAGCAGCCGAGCGGTCGTAAATGCCCCTCAAATTTCAGCTCCAAATGGAGCTATACGCCTTGGCGCGGTTCCATTTGGAGAGATCGTGACTGGTCACCGTTATATAGATGACCAAATAACAACCTTCAACTATGTTGGGCATATTGACAAACTTTTCCTACTTGTCAATCACATACACGGGCTTCGGCACAAAAGTATGTCAATCGCAAATGGCCAATTCTGTGTAGAGTTAGGATGATCCTTCTACTATTAGATTCTCCCTCGGGCCTTTTATTGCCATTTCTTTTACGTCTCCACTTAATTTCGAGGGAATCAACAACTAAGTAACAGTGCGATGACATCCACTCCATCACTTTTATCCAATCCCTCTAAACCTGAATTTGGACCTCACGTTTTTTTTTTTCATCTACACTCAGCGCCTTCAACAGGCTTTCACAATGTCCTTGAATACAAAACTGAAAGATTTGCGTTTTGAAAAAACGTTTTACGACTTCCAAACTATCAAAACTAGCCTAGAATTCCTTCGAAGGAATCGTTCCAATATTTTTTGTTCAAAAAACATTTATAAGATGTAAAATTATTTGTTTAGAATTTTTTCTTTAAAACATCGGATATATTGTGTTTTTCTATCCTGGTTTCATTTTGTTTCAAGAGCAGACGGACTCTAATACAGGATTATTTACGGTACCATTATTTCAGCCTTTATAACATAATTGCTCCGCTGGTATGCATTCTGTAGAAAATCTAAAGGGCTTTTCCCAGTATATCGTTGATATTAAAAAATTCATTTTAATCACAATTTATTAAACATTCATAAATTTACGCATTACAAAGAAATAACTGATAATTTGTGAAGAGCTCATTGGATAACTGGATTTCTTTTGTCATCGGGCAACTTTATAGACATAAATAAAACTCTATTTATGAGATTAAATAAACATAGTTTTTTCCCCAAATCGTTTTCTATGTTTTACCATTTATTAAATATATGTATGTATATATGTATGTATATATGTATATATATATATACATATATATATATATATATATATATATATATATATATATATATTTTACGAGGGTTCGCAACAGCAGAGGTCATGCAAATCCTCAGGGATTTTGAAAAAAAAGCCCATTTGAAAGTATGGCGGGTTCGAATGTAGGGCCGATGGATTCGATTCGAACCCGGGACCTTTACCTTACACTGATGAGCGCAAAGACTAAACCAACCGGCCACCGACGCCCCCATTAAATGTTATTATTTACCAATGAATAAAAAAGTTCATATTGATTGATATTGATAAATCATTGAAATCACCATCAATTTTAAAAGTCGTTAAAAGCAAATCGATATTAACTAAACTTGCAATGTGTGAGTTGTACTTTTGAGAGAAACCAAATTCGAACAATTCTAAATGGACATTTTTACTACATACGTTTAGACGGAAAACATGGGTGAAATTAAAGAAATACATTACCGAAAGAAAGGATCTGCTGAAGATATGAACATAAAGTACAATTCGAAGATGAAACCCTTTGTAACGGGGATGGCACAATCTCTGGGACACACGAACATTATCTGTTCCTAAGAATCGATTGCTTACATTGTTCATAAGATCAAAAGAGAAAAAATATATATACTGTAATCATTTAAGAGACTTTCTGTAATGAAAATATCCCAATTAATATAAAGGTTGAAAAGAAGTCGTGAGTTGCGTTCATGTAAGGTTTGATTTCATCAAAGCAAAGTAAATAGGTTTGGTCGAGACGGGACTTTATGACCACTCCTTTCATCAAGTCCATCTCTAAAACTACTAAAAACTAAAATTTTTCTTTTGCTGGAATGTACCAGTAAATTCAATTTCCTCGTTAGTCTCATAAAGATAAGTATTAATTCATTTTGGCATGGCGATTAAAATTGTTACAAATCGTTAAATGTACAGACCGTTTACTGATTTTAGCGAGTTATGATGATGGATTGAACTGTAAACATGGAATCATATAAATTCCTAATTCATTGCATTCCTTCGTCTTCCTGATCAAATAATATTTTTCGATTAATCAAAGTATTTAGTTGAGATAAAAAACTAAACGTCACGAGCGGGATTTGAACCCACGACTTGGCAATCCATTTTTCATATTATTTTCCGCTTTCTATTGCTGTAATAATTCGTCAAACAAGGTTTTTCTTGTATTGTTACTATTTTATAACGTGCCATCAAACGTTCTCTATTGTATAAAACGAAAATTAGCTTTTTGTTCAATTTTATAACATGACTTATAAATTGAAATCGCATAATGTTGTTAAAAATGTTACAATTAATGAAGGTTAATAGTTGAGGTAAAAAAAATCAATGGCATGAGCGAGATTCGAACCCACGACCTTCCCTAGATTAGCCGCTACTATACCACTTGAGCTATGGTGGCTTCGATCCCTCGGACACTAACTTCCTGTCTCAACACCACCTATTGAATTTTCATTCCTTTTTTTTCCAATTTTCATGTAATCGATTTGATTTTCAGCAACAAATGAAATGGCCTCGAAGAGCTCTACTGAAGATATACTTCATTTAACTTATTAAATTCATCAGTTTTCCTGGCTCGCTTGACAAATTAATATTTTTAGTTGGCATTAGTTTAATAGTTGAGGTTAATTTCATATTATTTAATATTTTTAAAGTAAGTACAAATGTCTAGATGTGCCTGACCACTTTTCTTCAAATGTTAAAAATATTGGCTTTGTCAAAATAAAAATGTTGATTTTGTACAAATAATTATTTCGAAATCGTGAGATGCTGTCTGGGGTGATGTAGGTTTAAGAAAAAACATTTTCTTTATAATGCTACGTTTCGGGGGGGGGTTGATTTATAATTATAGGGTTGATCATAACTACCGAATTTTATTAAAATCGCGAAACGGTTCATAATTTTTAATTAACGGCCTTGTCCGTTTTTATTGAGAACCTCGTGCCATTTTTAAGGCAATTTAATAATGGCATTGTACCAAAAGCTTTCAACCTTTTGACGGAAAATTTCATTTTTTACTTGTTCCATTAGTCAAGAGGCTATTGATTATATAGTCTACTCCAACCGTAGCTAACAGCAAATGAAACTATGTAGTTTCATTTTTTATTTTCTAGTAACTTTGGTGATTAGTGAGCGTTAATCGATAATTATGCAGAAATCGTGAGATGCGTTCTACTGTGATGTAGATCTTTATTGAGATCATCTTCATGGCTAAAAGTGTTCGTGTTCTGTGCAATTGTGCCAATCTTGACTTCGTGTTGAGAGTGCCGGCACTGTAAAAAATTATGACCTTGTAATACTAAAAAAAAATTTACTGACCTAGAAGCATAATAATTAGAATAATTCATTTTACAAATAATTTCAAATGTAATAAAAAAATTTTAAACTAATTCAAGTTGATATTTTTCATAATATCATCATACAACATAATTACTAAAATACATAATCTTAAAAATTTAAAATTAATTTACATTCATATGTGATATCACATCATGGTTCAAGAATCACGTTTTCTTTTAAAATCCTCTCTGTTTTAAAATATAATTAGTTAACATATAACGTTACGAATTTTTAACATTGGGGATGAACTAGAATACTGAAAAATTGTATTGTCGTGCTTGAGTATGACGAATATGTTCTTGTGCCTTGTGCTTCAGTCGTGACCTGAAACAATAATTTAAAATTGTCAGGGTGGGCGCAAATATAACATCCAAGAACTATAATTGTATGACCTGCGTAAGTATAGGCAAACGGATATATATCTCAGCTCAAGATCTCTTTTAAAATCTTATGAAGCGGGATCACATCTCTCGTCGAGAATCCAAGGTTATATAGTCATCTATTGACCCTCAAAATAAAAAATGTACTGATGTGGAGGTGGAAAGAGCCTAGAATGCATTTAAGTAAAAAAATAAAAGTTGGAAAAGCGTAGGAAAGTTTTATAGTGCAAATTTTCATCCATATAACAAAGCAGAAGAAACCAATGTCATATCTTCGTTGCGATTGACGTATGGTGTTTTCAATCTCTTGATGCAAAACGCACAAAAGACTGTTTTTCCTCCATAAAAGTTATGAGCGTCAAAACAACGCAATAAAAACCCCCAATACCTTGTACCTTCGATCATGTCCAATTGCCCATACGAAAAATTAAGAGGGATAGAGGAAATTTCAACGTTAGTGGTTATTGAACTGCTCAAGATTTGAGAGAAACATAAACTTTTCATGTTTAAATTCATATCCTTGTCAGTCGACTCTGTTGAAGATTTTTAGACTTTGACAAATTATAACCTGTATTAAAAATTAAAAAAAATGATTTGAAAAAATAAACCCTTATGATTGAGGATATAAGGAACGAAACGTGTCTGACCGACCAAACCACCTGGGTTAACGGAACATGATGGTCTGAGGCGACAGGTTAATCACGTCACAGGCGTCAACACGAATCACAATTAATGTAACTGTCATCGTGTTGATCGCGCCCGGTTATACTTTTCCGCCTGTTTATTCTGTTACGTATCAACAAGGTCGGTCGGCGCTCCCCTTCTGAACCGGCAGGATCAAAAAGGAGACAGAGGACGAAGTCAGTCCTATGCTGAATGGGGTATCGTAAACATCCGGAAAATAATAAGGAGACATTTTCTCGAAGTGCCAATTCGGAAGAAAAGGATTTTTTTTTAATTTAAATAAATTTAAAAAATAATTTTATCTTTATAAACTTCTGTTTTAGTAAATTTAAAATTAAAGATTTCCTCCTTTTCTTTTATATAACCTTTTAATTAAGGAGTAAAAAGTTTATTTTACTTACGAACAAAAAAATACAATTGTAAATCAAAATCAATTTTCTCCGTTAATGAACAAAAAAAAATCCTTTTCTTCCGAATTGGCACTTCGAGAAAATGTCTCCTTATTATTTTCCGGATGTTTACGATACCGCATTCAGCATAGGACTGACTTCGTCCTCTGTCTCCTTTTTGATCCTGCCGGTTCAGAAGGGCAGCGCCGACCGACCTTGTTGATACGTAACAATTCGAAAATCGTATTTAGCGGCTTTCAACGACGCCTAAAATTTGCGCATGAAATCGAAAAGAACGAAACAATACGATATTTTAGATACACTCGTAATAAAACAACCAGATGGCACAATAATCAAGGATTTGTATCAAAAACCAAGAAACACAGATTGCTACCTTTACATCCCACCATCCTCTTTATAAAATAATAAACACGGTCACACAATTAATTTTAATCATCCCATCTTATTATCCAACATGCTTCCATCTGTACATATGGTATACTGCGGAGTATCACTCCCCGGAAGATCTGGTGTATGTGCTGTCGCAGGGTGTAACCATTTCTTTAACGGTGGAGGATTCGTATCATTACTTTTTCTATCAAATACAAGTTCACGGAGAATTTCCACGACCTGTTTCATCCATAAATCTATCGGTGGTTCTCTCGCAATCATACAAGCTGCGTGGAAGGAGAAGGTCCAGTAACACTTAATTATCTTTACGAGCATTACACGTTATTACTCTCGCAGGAATGAATCTATTTTATCTTCATTTAGATTCTCACACTTTATTCACAACGTCGCGTATATAAAATGCACCAGCTTAGCGATTAGCGTACAGAGATGTGCGTGTACACCTTTATAGACGAGAGCAGGACAAAATGAATAATCATTGAACGACGCCAGAAAACCGGCAGTCATCGTTATAATAGCTAGCCCTTAAAAAAACAGACCGTCGCCACGAGGTCCATCCCGGATTGGGCATCAAACAAAAGCCAAACGTAAAATGTAGTCAATAGTGATGTCCATACCAAAAGTCTGTAATTTCTGACGGATCCACTGTGAAATAAATACAAGTGAAGACTAGTCAAATGTCACGAATAAGAAAACCCCTCCGACCCGGCAGTAATCGGCGGAAAGCCGTAGAAACACACACAAAAAAAAAAAAAAAAAAAAAAAAAAAAAAAAAAAAAAAAAAAAAAAGAGAGAGAGAGAGAGAGAGGAAGCACAGTGAGCTGAATACTGTAATCTCAATGAAACATCCGTTATCGGTACCGTGAAGTTATAAGTTAACATTGTCGTTGAATTTTGTTAAATCACTGCACGTACTGAAAAATCGCCAAGGGGTAAACGACCAACATACTATTCTTTTTTAAATTCTCCAAGGAGTAATAATTGAAAGGTATCCCGTTCAATTTAAGGTAGACGTGTGCCTCGACATGATGGATGACGCTCTCAGTTTGTCGGAGAATTGAAGAAAACGACGACATGAGTCTTTTAAAACTAAATTAGTCAAGGAAGTTTAGGCACGTCTTTCATCAATCACAAATGATGTTGTCACGTCACCATCGATAAAGGAATACTTGTATCATTTAATATCATTTCCGTTAAGCCTTGTTTATTCATATGGAAAATAATTTATATTTAATACCTGTCAACGTATGAAAACCCGAAAATAGTTCAAAGTGTTTTCATCTAGAAGATTTAGTAATTCGTGATACTGGCCAGGTAATAGTTATTTTCAATTATATTTAAAAAGGACAGCATTTAAAAATAATGTTTTTATAAACATAATAATAGAGATAGATTGATAAAGTGTTTTATTTTTATGTGCATATCATAAATAAAATAAATGATAAAATCAGGGCCAGTGGAATCGAACCGAGATCTTTTTCATAAAGTGATCAGCGCCAAGTCGACGTGTTAACCCCGGAATGTTTTATCTTTGTGAACAGTACATTACATTAATTTCAATTAATTAAAGGTTTGGTTGAGATAAAATAAGGCAGTGCCATAAGCGGGACGCAAACTGAACTCGCCATCTCAGCCATAACTTTTTGAATTTTTCCACTTTTTACCAGTTTTCAAATTTTTATCTCAAACAAAACTTTAATCAATTGAAAAGAATTTATTTGGACGAGGGGACCACGAAACCTAAGAAAAAGTAAAGTAAATAATTGTATTAAAGAGAAAATAGAAGTATTAAACATCCGCGTCAAAGGTACCACAGATGTAAATAAACAAATAAATATTTTCCATTGAATATAAAAGGATAAATAAGAATAAGTAGTATATCAACATTATTCAGCACTTCATTTCACTAGTTTTCAAAGTGCAGTAGTAGTTGTCAAATGAAATGGCCACGAAGAGCATGGTGAAAATATACTTCATTTTACTTAATAAATTCACTAATTTTCGTGGTTCGCTTGACCAATTAATATCTTTTAATTAATATATTGATTAATTAAATGGAAATAACAGACCACTTTGCGACAATTTCAATCGCCACAGATTTTTATCTCAACTAAAAACCTTAATTAAAAGTAATTATTCAGATATCGTGAGATGCGGTCTGGTGTGATGTAGGTATCAGAAAAACATTTTCTTTATCGTGCCGACGTTTCGATCTTGTATTGAGATCATTTAAAAGATCGAAAAGTTGGCACGATAAAGAAAATGTTTTTCTGATACCTACATCACATCAGACCGCATCTCACGATATCTGAATAATTATCCGTTAACGTTCACTAATCTCTACACACTTAAGTAAAAGATATTAATTGGTAAAGCGGACCACGAAAACTAATGAATTTAATCGGTAAAATGAAGTATATTTTCACTATGGTCTTCGTGGCCATTTCATTTGACAACGAGAATCAAATAGATTACACACAGTTTGAAATATGGCAAAAAGGAGGGAAAATTCAAAAGGTCGGGTTGAAATGGGGAGTACCTGCGCATCTAGCCGAAGGTCGTGGGTTCGAATCCCGTTCTTCACATTAGCTTTTTTATATGTTGAAGTTTATAGAATTGAGTTGATAGAATTTTTTTAAGGCCACCAAATTTCATGGCTAATCGCCAGCGCCCTCTTCCTTAGTTTTACGTTTCTTTTCATACCTTTCTCGCGTACTAATATAAGTCATTTCATTTTCTTTTCTTTACTTGATTTTTGGTATTTTAAGGTACAACGATCCACTTTCTATTTTCTTTGCCCTACCAAATTGTGTCAATTGTGTATAAAAAAATTAAAGTAACAAATATATAGGTAAAAACGAGATAAAAATATGATAGTCTTCGTTAGCATACACACTACCACAGAGTACTCGATATTCCTCGGGGTACACCCTGCTATTCACGCTATTACAAAAATTTTCAAAAAAAAAAAAAAAAAAAAAAGGGATTCAAAAGGTGGGGTTCATATGCGAAGTCGGTGTCGGAGTGGATGGCAGTCACCAAGCTCAAGTGGTAGAGTAGCGGCGTATCTACAATAGTTACAAGTCGTGAGCTCGAATCCCGCTCGTGCCATTGACTTTTTATCTCAACTAAAAACCTTAATTAATTGAAAACACTTTTTCAGAAGTCTCCAACTAATTTGTGGCCGTATAAATTACCACCTATAAAATATCTACCATTTCTTTTTTTTTAATTTAAAGTACTCTTGTACTGAGAAATCTGTTTTATTCAAATACCTCAGTCTTATTTCTTTGACGCACTTTCCAATGAAACGGACGACAGTTTCTATTTCGTCAGCATTGTACATGGAACGAGTTTGATATCCACTTATATTTTTTTTTAAATTAAATTATAATTCACTCCCATCTTAATAATCATTTATGGTGTAATGATTAGTAAAATAATTTAAAATCGTCATAATTTGGACTGTTGTAAATAATGTTAAACTTTGAATTTTGAATTAATTCTAATGCAATTGTAATGAGTATATATTGAGAAATGTAATTTTATATAATTTGGAGTGTTACGTTGCTTGTGAGATCTACCTTCACACACATGCGCTTCGTAACACATGTGTACGACATACCGTGTTGAACAGTTTTTTTTTTTTGTTGAAACATTATGTTATGTATTATAAAACCGTTTTAAACATTAATAACAAAATTTTCTATCTATGTTAGATTTAGATAAAATAGTGTTTTTTAAACTATTTTTAAGAATCGCCGTTCAAATTTCAACATTTGATTGTCATTCCAAACGCATTTCTGCCTCATATTTTCTTTTTGTCTTTTTATTTTTACAATAAGATACAATTGAGCGGAGGCTTCTGGGCGAACAGTCAATTGAATTCGTCCTCGTCAATTGGTATACGGGCCGTGTTTTCGGCGGTTGGGTCGATGGGCAAACGAAGCGGTCTCTTTAGTAAACATTGTTTCCGTGTAGGCCTCCTGTGTCCCGGCCATCAACATGGTCGCCTAATCAGCGCTCTTCCGATAATGTTAATCCCCCGTAGATTGTATTCACCCGTGTATTTGGCTAGAATTGGACACCAGAACAGAAGTGGTTTCACCGTCCTCTGCGACTCCACGCTCATTGCGGTAACAGAAAGTAAAAATACTCACAAAACGAAACGAAATCCATGCAACTGTGATATCGTTTAAATAAAAAGAAAAAATAGAAAAATAATCCCTTACCTGTTTTTTTTTCAAACACAGAATGTCTATGGGTTTTAATGTTAGAATGAGTTAAATAGGTAGATGTATAGATAGATAGATAGAGAAAGATAGAGAGAAAGATAGAGAGAGCGAGAGAGAGTACGAGAGAGAGAGGTAGATGGAGATGAAAATACTGACGGTGAGACTGATAAAGGCATAGAAGTAAAGCGAGAGAAAACGAAGAAAAGATGAGAGGGAGCGTGACTGAAAAAGAAACAGATATAGGGAAGAAGGTAATTAATGACAGA
>CM077099.1:25508983-25524429 GCA_039619505.1 Cimex hemipterus
GAGAGAGAGAGAGAGAGAGAGAGAGAGAGAGAGAGAGAGATAGAAAGAAACCAAATAAATTTGTTTTATTAGTCGCAAATACGGCGCTCGAAATGCTAAACCTGCAAGACCGAAAAATCGCGAGGGGGTAGTCTATTGAAAGCGCCTTGCTAATAGAAAATTTTTAAGGTTATTTTCACAATTCAAGGTGAGTCAAACCGCGTGAGAGAGAAAGAAAGAAAAAGAGTGAGAGAAAGAGAGAGAGAGAGAGAGAGAGAGAGAGAGAGAGAGAGAGAGAGAGTTTTATTTAGCTGTACAGAATTAGGTTACTTGGATCTTTCTTAATCAGAATTTTCTTCCTTTTTTCAATTTTTTTAAGCGTTGCTAATTTTTTTCAACCGAAATTTCGTTTTTTGAAAAAGTACTATATTATTCACAGGGATTAGTTTTTATTTACTGGCCTCATGCCTCTTTATGTTTTGTATTTCTACTATATTCTAGTTTTTTATTAATATGACTTTTCTTTCTGTTTCAAAACGTATTTAGGCTTAAGAGAGAAAGAGAGAGAGAGAGAGAGAGTCCCTAAAGTTGCGTACCATATTATTTTACGTTATTCCTTTGTTCATTGAAGACATTTAAAGTCTCTACAGTAAATATAAAGTTACATTCTAAAATTTGTATTTATCTTAAAATGTAATACAATGAATACACCATTTCCTTAAGAGTATATCATGCAACGAATAACGGTAAATATATCATGGAGATAAATCTGTCTGTTGGAAATGAAATTGGTAGAATACATAAAAGAAGCTCAACGTACTTCCTTGGTATGACGACTTTGTTATTCGTTAATTGGTCAATTATATTTGAACTGAACAGCAATCGTTTAATAATTATATGTTTTATACACGGGATGTCGGCGACCGCAACGGTTTAGGCGTTGACACTGTATGGTAATGGTCCCGGGTTCGAATCCAGTGGCATACTTACATCTGGGCTTTTTATCTGTTAAAATAAAATATATGTGCATGAAATTTGATGAAAGCGACTTTTTTTTGTCTTGAAATATTAACGAACTTTGTTATTCTATTTTGTGCTCGTAAAATAAGTTCATAAGTACAATTCTATTTAAATGTCCATCGATACAAATGTCAAAAAATTTCGATACATTGAACAATAATTATTTTTGTTGCAAGGGATATTTCTGTATATTCTTTATTAACGTTTCCGGGCTTAATACATAATAGATTTAGGGAATTTTTTAAACTAACAGAACAAATATTGTCTATGAAATAAAACTTGGTATGGTTTCTTCAAGTTAAGGGACTCGTCATTTTGAAATGGGAAGACGTTTGTACTTTCTTGTTCCCAGCATGTCTTTTCGCAATGAAATGTTTTGTCCAACTTTTCTAACTGATATTGCTGTCAGACGTAGTCCTGCAAAAAGACAGTGACATGACTCTGGAACGAACAATTAAAGTTAAGTTAAAAATAATTCTTTCATCCGCGTTGTGGGTTGCTACACTGTATTTTTTTTTTCAACCTTCATACAGATCGTAGGTCACTGCATTCGTACATTTGCTCAAGGCACTTCTTTAACAGGCGGATTAGTAAGACGTTAACCTGATTATTATGTATTATTCCCATTTGAAGGGCTTCTGTTGGCACAGTCAGCCCATTCCGTCTAATTATACCGCACGTACACAATTACACAACCCCTGAGGGAACGGTTCCCGGAATTGGATAGTACTAATAACGGTTCCACTTGCTCTTTATCTCCCTCAACAGTAGTCGTATGCATTATCTTTTCTAGACAAAAGAAACCCGCTCGAAATTTTAATTCTCATATAAAAAAGCTTATTTACATTTCATCCTTGGATAGTGGGCTATCCCATAAATCACAAGTGCGAGATATGTTGTTTGATTAACTTTCTATTTATAACTGCTGAACCGAGATAGAAGGTATTTTTAATAGAAAACTTGTAATACTAAAAACATTAACAAATATTTGCTCTGAAGAAACAAACATAATTTTTAGATTTTTTAATTATTGAAATAAATTAGTTATTATTTAATTTTTTCCGCCAGTCAGCATCTATGTCCATTACCGGCACCTCGCATATTAACAATTTTTGCAAATTCGAGTAGAGTATTTTGTTCATTACTCGTCACCAGCCCCTTTAAAAACTGTTAAATTTCCTCAAATAAAGAACACTTATCACACATATTGGTAGGTAACCGAGGTATTCCATATGCCATCAGTAACCCTTCCTCACTCATAAAAACACCCTATAGTAATACTAAACTAATTTTTCTGGGACCGTCATTGTACTGCGCATTCCGACGAAGCCCCAACCCACTTTTACACGCTTACACCGTTTAAACATATAAACATACATCCCTTCCTTACTAATAAATACATGCACCCCAGTAAATACGCTCATGCACTAAACACATTCACTATGTACCGTTAAAACAACAGATAAAACGTCCATCATTCACTCCCCACCAAAAATCCGAGTCGTGTCTTGTTGAGAGTGCCAGTGAGACTTTGAAGTTTTACGCAGTTTATGCTTGACACGCAAGAATGACACAATTACAGAAGACAAACACTTTGAGTGAATAGAAATACTTTGGTTGGATATATAAAAAATAAATATTTTGCATTGTATAAATTCAGTTTTTCACATCCAAAATGTACTTGCTAAACGGAAACAATGTTTATAAATCCCAATGCTCTTAAGATGATCTCAATTAAGATCGAAACGTCGGGAAGATAAAGAAAATGTTTTTCTGAAACCTCCATCATACCAGACCGCATCTCACGATATCTGAATATGGGTGATGTTTATAATTAAATAGTATGGGTGTGTTGAGGAGGCTAGGCAAAGGAAGAGCGGAGTGGTGGTTCGTAAGCTATCATAAGAAAATAAAAACTGGTGGAAGAAAAAAGTCAAGCATAGAAGAATATATTATTTTTGAAAAACACTGATTCCTAAAAAATATGGTTAAACTGTTGAAGAACAATATTTTGAAAACTTCTGTTGAACGATGATAAAAGTAACGTTTGGCTCGAATGCTAACCGAGGAAAATGCTTTTAGATATTATATTCTACAGAATATGTACTCGCGCAGTTATGGTGTTTAATCTGTAAGCCGCCGTAAATGATCCTGAGTGGTGTATGTGTTTTAATTCATTCACTCGTTGAACAAAACTATCCTACGTAGTTTTTTTTTCTTTTCAATTAAATGTCCGGGTCAGACATTTAATATATAGGTCTAACAAATTTATCGACCTATAGAGCCATTTATTCAAGCTCGATAGTATTTTATGTAAAATATTTTGAGAATGCGTTTTACCCACTATGCAAAGTATTAGCTCCCATTCAAATAAATTATTAAAATATTTTCAAAAATTCCCTTCATTATTTATTTCCCATTGTTCATTCATTATTAGACACGGTTGATATTGCTATCATTTATTCATGTCTAGGTATGTAATAAATCTGAAAAATTGTTTCATACTACAATTATACATGCAAAAGAAAAAATAAATATAACCTGACGTATTTTCATGTTTATTTCAAACCATATTTTTTTAACCTTTATTTATTTATTTTAAGTTACAACCATCCTACGTTAATGTAAGTTAAATAAAATGACATCAGAAATCCATGAGTTTTAATAGAAAGTATGTAATTATGATAGTATGAAGGAAAACTCGCCAAAACAATAATCAATTAGTGAAATTGATTCAAATTTAATTTTTTAAATCTCGTTTTGCTATTAACGATTAATAATAATTAACCAATTAATAAATCATTAGTTGAACTTATCCTATCACCAAATGATTTCCTTGTGTTTTGGTATTATTTTCTTTCAAATCTTGATAATTAAATTTTTTTATTAACACCTACGAATTTCTGATCTCGTTTCATTTAGTTTAACTTAAGTTAAGTACATGGTAATTAAATTAATGATAAAAATATAAATAATTAAAAATAAATAATGAAATAAAAGTGTCTGAGTATTTTGGTATTTAATTATATTTTATCGTGTAAATTGACCAAGATATTACGTAAATCACTTTTATTGAGTGAGAGTATAAATTTAATTAAGAAAAATGTTATGCGACAAAAGAAAAGTATATTGATGAAATTGAACTAGTTCATTCAAAGGGAGTAAATATTCGCCATACATTATCTTAGCCGACATTACATTTCTTGTTATTCATTTGAACAGTCTAATTTGCCATTTTTTCTGGCTTGAGATAAATCACTTTCCTCTTTAAATAAATAAACTAGCTTCTTTTGACGAAACCTTTTCTGATTTGTTCGACGGGAACTTTTTAACATCACCTCGACGTGTATCTTACGATTGATGGTCAAAAGTTCTTATTCTTCAGTACTTACCTTCTTTCAACCACGGATACTACACTGTAGAATATTTTCCTAGTCCAAATGTTCCAACAACTTAACAACATACATTCTTGTTTAATACAAAAAAAAAAAAAAAAAAAAAATTTACGAATTAAAGAATCACGGAACTTCTCATAGACAGAAAGCATATAGATTTGCTTTATTAATGTGGGCTTTTAAAATAAATTATTACTTACAATTAATTAAAGTATTTAGTTGAGATAAAAATCAATGTCACGAGCGGGATTCGAACCCACCATCTTCGGCTGGATACTCCGCTGATCTATCACTTGAGGTATCGTGACCACGATCCACTCGGACCATTAACTTCCCATCTCAACCGCACTAAAACTCTCCTTGACCGTTTCATTTGTCGCCGAGTATCGAATGGATTTCATGGGATTTGAAAAAATGGAAAATTCAAAAGGTGGGGTTGAGATAGGAAGTTGGTGTCTGAGTGGATCGAGGTCACGATAGCTCGAGTGGTAGAGTAGTGGCGTATTTAGCCTAAGGTCGTTGGTTCAAATCCTTCTCAGGACATTAGATTTTTCTTTTCAACCCAAAACCATAATTAATTGAAGAAAAAATGTATCCGTTTTTCTTTCTTGGTTTTCATGCATAATATCTTATAATTTATTTAGTGGCTTATTCCTGTGTTTTTATTATTTGTACTGTTTTTTAATATTCTTTTATTAATTGATTAATAATTTTGTTTAATTATTATTTTTTTAGTAAATCTGACCTGACATTAAACGGCGTTTTAGAGAAAGCTACACATTGTAGCAGCTCTGGATGAATAATTTAAGACGTTTTGTATCCATGTTCTTTCAGTAATCAACGAGATAGTTATAAAAAAAACAAATGCCATCAAAGCTTAAGCACTAGAAAATCGATAATATATTCAAATAAAATTTGGAAAATGTCAAAAGGAAGGAAAATTCCAAACCTTTTTGCCATTTTTCAAAAGTCGTGCAATCGGATTGGATTTTCGGCGACAAATGAATCGGCCACTGAGAGCTTTAGTTTATTTAATTCATTAAATTCACAAATTTCGTGATCCGCTTGACCAATTAATATATTACAATTAAGGTTTTTATTTGATATAAAACAGTCAATGGCACGAGCGGGATTCGAACCCACGATTCTCGGGTTGATACGCCGCTGCTCTACCACTTGACTGCCACTGCCATTGTTTTATCTCAACTAAAAACCTTAATTAATTGGTCAAGCGGACCACGAAATTATTGAATTTAATAAATTTTTACATTATAGTACATACTAATTATTATTTATGCTATAGTTTAATTATTTTAATGTTGTAGATATGGATGTATGTAGATGTACCCTCTGGGATGCTATATAGATACTGCGCCCTTTAAGGGTATATTGGTATACCCCGTTATGTGATTATAGCACTTCGTTGAGTTTTAGTTAATCAAGGTACTTTAGTACGCCCGGTATTAGTGGGTGAATTTTTTTTTTCCAGTTGCTTTGTACATCCCAAAACACGTTTTCCCCCTGTCAAATGTGGCTCCATTGTTAAATGCCCTCTTATGTATTTCCAGTGTTCGGTGATACTAACTAATCTTCTTTAGTATTTAATACCTACAGTATTATAAAACCTGTTCAGTTTTCCTGTTTCCTTTGATAATGCAGCAGTTTCTTTCATTCCAAAATTTACTAGAAATGTTTAGATTGTTTGGGTCCAACGAGTGAATTCCACATTTTCTTAAGAACAGAGTGCCCAACACGACACGCAAGAATGGCACAATTACACAGAAGACAAACACTTTGATTCCTGAAGATGATCTCAATAAAAAGATCGAAATGTTGGCACGATAAAAGAAAATGTGTTTCTGATTCCTACATCACACCAGACCGCATCTCACGAGATCTGAATAATTATCTATTAACGGTCACTAATCTCTAAACAGACATATTTTCAACAGTATCTTTTCATATTTCAGTACAGCAAAATCCATGGGAACATATAATCAAAAGGTTCTTTCTGACTTGATCCTTCAATCAAGCGCTTTAAATTTTCTTAAGTTGTAATGAAACTATCAGCATATATTTTATTCGGACGGCTTGTTTTTTTAGTGTCGGAAGGTCCAAGTTCGTTGAAAACAAAGGACGCCCTCGTCTCGTTTGGAAGGGAGTGTAAACAGATGTGACCCCCTACATCACTTGCTGGCTAATGGAAAGACAAACACGGACACCTCGCGAGGGTCAAACCAAACAATGAGGCGTTACAAATCAAATTGCTTTTAAAGTCTGGCGCCTCACAGTTTGAATGCAACAAACAACAATAAGAGAAGAGAAAAATCATCCTGGAAAGTCACTGATATGTAAAATAGTAAAAGGAAGAAAGGTTCTCCTAACATATTAAGCTAGTAATAAAAAGTATAACAGAAATCGCGTTTGTTAAACGAAGTAATTTCAGTAATAACGAAGTCAGTGAAGCTGATTTTCTGTTTTTACCTTTTATCTAAGGTGCTGTTTAATGTTGCTCTTTTTTTCCGCAGCTGGTCTCTGCCAAATGTGATTGTCTTATTTCCAATTTGTCACTTTGTGTAACTCCTGGAGATGCATCATTCCTAAGACAGAATTTGGAAGGGTGTTATGTAATAGAATAACTTTACACTGGCGTAATTATTTCAGATTACAAGCATATTACATTATTTAGTATATATTAAAGATATTAAATAATATATGTAAAAAAACTTTGTCCTCATCAGAAATATTTTGTGTGAAAATAGAATCGAAGTCACATAAATATTTATATAATTAACGCAAGTTAATTTGCCTGTGAACTTGATGGCAGGAACAATTATGTCTTTGTTTTTATTTGTGGGGGTTTAGTGACGATTAATTAATGATTATTTGGAGATTGAGAAATGCGATCTGGCGTCGCGTAGATTTTTGAAAAAATTGTCTTTATCGCGTCGACGTTTCGATCTTTATTGAGATCTTCTTCAGTTTGTTTTCGGGGCGGATGTGTCAGTCCTGTGTGTCCTGTTGAGAGTGCCCGGTATGACACATCTGCATGGAAAACAAACACTTTGGACTTTTCTACATGCGTTTTGAACATATTTTAAGACTGGTCAATAAAACAATTTTTTTTGCAAATGCAGTGCACATTTTTCCTATAATACGTCCCCAATGCAATCGTTTCAGAACATGGCTGGTCGACGTCTTCTCATTTTGATGAATATTATTAATTATATTATATTAATATTCATTGATATAACGATATTAATTAACATACGATATTGTTTATAATAATTTTTTTCCATTTCTGTGGTCCGCTTGAACAATTAATATCATTAAATTCCTTAAGGTTTTAAATTCAGATAAAAAATGTCTGGGTCACCAATGAGATTCGAACCCACGGTGAAGTCACGATAGCTCAACCGGTAGAGTAGCGGTGTATGAAGCCTAAGGTCTTGGGTTCGAATCCCGCTTGTCACACTGACTTTTTTTATCTCAATTTAAAACCTTAATTAATTAAATTTTTTATATTATAAATTATTGATACATAATTTGAATTTATTAAAGGCATTGAAATAATTTGATGTGAGTATAATATTAGCACAATAATAGAAAAAAAATTATTATTTTCCATATATGAATGCATTATCGATCCGACCATCCAAGCTTTAAGCGCTTTCATGATTTAAAGAGGAATCCTATAACAAAAAGAGTATAAAGATATGTTTAGTTCAATTGCAACAATTAGAAATAACAACAAACTATTGAGCTCACTTAAAGGGCCTTTAAGGAGATAATTTAACCGCGAGAGATTTCCAGGCCTCTAGCCGGCAAGCTGGACAACTTTTGGTTAACTGCTTCCAACATGGGTAACTTATCTTGAGGATTATCCGAGATTCGCCGTTTCAAAGGTCTGCAAAGTTTTCTTCTACGGGATCCATTAATCTCATAAATAAACCACACAAGTCGAACGTTTCACCGAGGATCGGCGTCTTCAACGAATTCCGCTATTATTCGACGAAATTCTATATTAGAACGAGTCGAAAACAACTTTCTTAAGTAGCAAACGTGTCATTTGTTTTTTTGTTATTGGGAATCAAATCAGGATTATAATGTTAATCATATTGAAAAATGGTCAAAAGGAGGGAAAATTCGAAAGGGGGAAGTTGGTGTCCGAGTGGATCGAGGTAGAGCAGGTAGATAGCTCAAGTGGTAGAGCAGCTGCTTATCTAGCCAAAGATCGTGGGTTCGAATCCTGCTCGTGCCATTGACTTTTTTCATCTCAACTAAAAGCCTTAATTAATTGTAATGTATTATTTGGTCAAGCGGACCACTTTCGACATCTAGGTCATTTCGGCCTTCAACTTATTCTATATTCTATTTACCCTTTAAAACACTACATTCATACAAATAAATACATTCATGGAGTATACTCATTGCGTTTGGTCGGTGGACTACTTGATATTCCTACGCCGACCTATACTCAAACTAATCTTTTGGAGTACTTTTATAAATATTCCGCCATCGACCTCGAACACACACCCATCCGCTTTCAACGTTCGGGGGGGGGGAGAAGGCGTTATATTTCACCTCGCCTCTCGCCATTCACGCTAATAAATACATGCACTCAGACAAAACATATGTGAAATCTCTTAAAAAACAGATGTCCCAAAACAAAATAAAACTAATTAAAATTAAATTAAATAACATTACCTAAAAAAGAAAGCAATGATAATCTTATAATAATCAATATATAATAAATTTTACAAAAGGTTGGTACTAATCAAAATAACCTCGAGGGGACGGGGAACATTCTCTCTCCTGAATCCGAGTTGGAATTACCTTATTAGAAAACGCACGAGGTTTTTAAGATCATTCTTTCCTATTCCTAATTTTCTTGGAGTGATTGAAGTTAAATTCATTTTGTTTATTTGGATTTATTTTATTTTACAGAAATTTTAAGTCAATTTACTCTGAGTTCGTTAAGAAAACAAAAACAAAAATAAATTATTTTGTTTCTTGTAGTTAAAACCGAATCATTAAAAATTGTAATAATACAAATTTATTTTATTTTAATTTCTGAAGAAAATTGTTCGTATTAATTGTATCTTTCCTCATTATAGTAAGCGTTTAACTTAACAATAAATCGGAAATTCGCTACCGTGTTTCAGAACTGTTGTTACCTACACGCTCTCTGTATGGAGCCAAGGCATGACACCTCTGTTAAGTGGGACACATCGAGCAACCTTTCTCTCCATACGGGGCTTAGGTGTGTTTTTTATTATTTAATGTTACTTTGTATTCTTTTATTCTGAATATTTACTCTTTCGGCACGATGTTAAAGGCAGACGGCATTGTCATCTTCCCTCCTGCGAGACACTAAATTTTCAACTCAACCACAGTTTGCATAAAAAAATACAAAATCATTACAAAAAATTTAAATTATTTTTTTCATTCAATCATTGCTTTGAACGTTTGAGGCTTTAAACACGGGAGGATTCCTATTTAAATCCCAGAACAACTTTCGGATTTTTCTTTTGAATAACATTTTTTACTGAAATGAAACAAAGTTTGTTCGGCTTTAAAAAAAATGGAAGTAGAAATCAATAGCAATTTTCTATCCGTGTCGTTCTCAAAAGAGTTCTGGCCGGGAAATTTATGCGGGGTGATTTTTTTGTCGTCACCGGACAGAGGATAAAATCTTTGAGCCATTTCCATGGAAAAAGGCTCCCGGGGTCCCCCTTTTCCAGCCGGAAACCCATAAGACTTAAAAAGTTCTCAAGCCCGCAAACTTTTACAGGGTGTCGCCCGAGTTCAAATAACCAAACCCATCTCCACCTCGAAAGACATTGAAGCGGGTCGCTTTACCGAGTAGGCCCGACTAAAACCTCTATCTGCCAGTAAAAGAAAATCTTGAATTACTCACGAACACGCTATTTTTACGAGTTCATTTTTTTTTTATCTCATACTGATAGTCACCACGTTTGTGAAAGGCTCCCTCATGCGACCTTTCACTAATATCTTTCATCATCCAACTGACTGGAAATAATACAAAATCAATAAACACGACCGAGCAAACCGATCTTGATTAAATTATAGCAGTTTTATGAATTGCTATCAGTTTGTTGGCAGTTTTCCGCGCAGACATTTCAGCCAGTATGGCGAGTTATTTGCGATTTTATCACCAACCATCATAAAGCTTGTTTGATGCCGTTCTAATTTAGTGCAAACCTATTCGTAATGGAATATCTTCTACAGCTCTACCAAATATAATCAAACTCATCGACCGGCTGATAATTTATTACAATTTTGCTCAATACTCCTGGGCTATAATGGTGGAGGATTTAGTTCAACGTGATACTTGATACTTATCGTAAAGTGTAATCACTAATATCTCACTAATATATTTGTGTAGAGATTAGTGACCGTTAATAGATAATTATTCAGATATCGTGAAATGCAGTCTGGTGTGATGTAGGTTTCAGAAAAACATTTTCTTTATCGTGCCAACGTTTCAATCTTTATTGTGATCATTTTCAGGGCTCAAAGTGTTTGTCTTCCGTGTAATTGTGCCATTCTTGCGTGTCGTCTTGAGAGTGCCTACTAAGGTAAATAACTCATCGAGTTAAAGTAAGAAAAATATAAGTGTCGCCTTTATACCGCTTGACACGCCTTACAAATTATGAAGGTGGGTTCTGTTGGAAAAGGAGTATACTAAATTTTCCACATGATGAAAAATTTTATGGTGGATTTTGAAAAAAAAAAAAAATGTTTAAGATTTAATTTTTTACTGGACCGATTTTACTGATGTATTTAGAAATCATATTTGTCCGTATTATTTATTTTAATTAATTATAAAAATTATTTAGAGAAGGTGAGATACAGTCTGCTGAAATGTTGGTAAAACAATTTCTTTTTCGTCCCAACGTTTCAATCTTTATGGAGATCCTCAAAAATTGCACTTTGAGAATCTGACCAAATACTAAACCATTAAGACTATTGTGTGATGCCTTGTCATTTTCAGGCTAATCTTTCGATGATAAATCCTACAAAGCGGCTTTTAAAAAATATTTACCATCTATCTCAATTTCTTTAATGAGCCTGAACAACTAGACAAAAAATGAATGAAGCAGCCTCAAATTAAACGTTGGTTCAACAAAATGATTTTTATTCAGATATCGTGAGATGCTGTCGGCTGTGATGTAGGTATCAGAAAAACATTTTCTTTATCGTGCCAAGGTTTCGATCTTTATTGAGATCATTTTCAGGGCTCAGTGCTTGTCTTCTATGTAATTGGTCCATACTTGCCTGTCGGCAGTCCCAACACGACACGCAAGAATGGCACAATTACACAGGAGACAAACAAAACTGCTTTTATTAATTTATTGAAATAGAAAAATAACATGTATATGATAAACGGATACTTTTTCGGGAGAGCTTTAATTCAAAAAGGAGAAATATTAGAATAGACCAACAAATTATTTGCGTTTGCAACATTGTTCAATTCAGAGAATGTGTTTCAAACTCAGCATCCGAATAATTCCAGGCAGACTAAAGGTTGTGTGTTTGTGTTTATTTTTTGATTTTGGTGCGGTGTTGAACCTTGATTTTGCAAGCGTTTTTGGGTGGCGTATCGCCGCTGTAAAAATCATTTTATCTAATTGCAATCTCGATAAGTAAATAAACAGACGAAAATAACCAGAAAATATCAACAAATTTTTGCTCTGCAGAGCTCAACAAGATACTCTAATCTATGTAATTTTTACAACATATTATAGTAACACTGAAGATGTTGAGCAACTATCTGTCTAGATATGGCATTGATGAAAATCATTGGAACAAATTCAACCGTTATTGCCCAGCTCTCTTGGGTTCGAATCCCACTCGTGACTCTAGCTTTTACCATTTTCATTTCAACTAACAATCTTAGCTGATAAAAGGATTAATTAATTGAAAGTAGTAATTTTGTTACCGGACCACTAAACACTAAACAACGGATTAAATTAAATTTCGAAAAATTCATAAATAAATATTAAATAAAATACAAACATCAAAATTAATGCGCTGCGTTGTAATATCAGGTGAATTCTGAATATAACGAAGATATCATCACATTTTTAAGAAGAGGAATTAAAACAAATCCAAACGGATTAGAAGCTTTATCGCCTTTTCCAGTAGGCTACAACTTCAAAGCTGGTACTTAAAGTTTGATTGCTAGGAATAATCTGACAATAAAGACCCATTTTAAATCCTTCCAGATACACAGCAATATTCCTTCGCATTCAACGTTATAGCCTATTTTTAATCTAGTATGCATACAATTAAAAACAATTCAATCTCAGAAAAACAATGTCGCTCGTGGAAAAAAGGCTTCAAGACCACAGTTGAAACTTGTTAATTTTGAAAGGAAAAATTATATTAAAAAACTCTACCTTACAATTTTCTCAAAATCAAATTATTTTTCAATAAAATAAAAGTTTACAAAAAGAACACAACCCACATTCGAGATTCACTTTGGTTTTATTGGATGAAAAGGATTTTGTTGATAAAAGTAAAGTGGCAATGTTTTATTGATGTGCTAATGGTGTAACACAAAACTCAGTCATTATTTTTGCTAATTGGAAAAGTTGGTTGAATGGGAAATCGGGGAGGAAAAACGAATTAGCAGTTAATCGTAGAAATGGTCAGTTCATTTAATAGGGAGGCGACATTGCCCCTTCAGTATATTCCAATTTGATTAATTGCGACATTTGCTTTTTTTGGGAAGAGTTTTGAGCCGACACAACGCGTTACAGGCCCATTTGACAACTTAAACTTAATAACACTTACTCCCGAAGGAACATCTCTGGGACTAAATCAACATTTTTAAATTAACTTATCACTGGATAAATTTTTTTTTACTACTGCTACAATATGTCGTTATTCTTTATTTTACTTGGTGTTCCAGTTCCTCAGGCGAAACTCAAGGAATGGATTCTACTCTTTCTTTCGAGCAAAAATTGCCCAGGAGGAAATTCTCGTAGAGTTCTCTATTTTGACTCAATTTAGGTTTTTTTCATACTTTACCACATAAAAACGTTCACAACTTCCAAAATGTTGAGTCTAAAAAAATCCAATTTCACCATTTCAAAGAACACTAAAATCTGAATATCAGTTGGGACATGTCGAAATTACAAAATATAAATTGGACTACAACTTGTCAAATTTCACAAAAACTTCTTCATCCAATATGATTTATGTTGATATATCCAGGTATTTAAATAACGCTGTAGTAGATTTCAAATATATCAATTGAATGTTCGAAAAGTGAGCTAAGGTAAATTTGAAGGGGATGGTAGAAAAAAATGAGGTAAAAAATTAGAATTCGCTTTGTAAAATAAAATGTATTGTTTATTTAAAATTGAATCCTAAGGATTTGGTGCAAGAACATTTCCTGTGAAGATCTGTTTTCGCGTTGGCGGGGGTATCAGCGGTTTCACTTTGGCAATGCACGTACCTCGACGTGCATTGTAGATGTCCTTCGACCTGATGACGAGCTAAAAGGCTCGAAATCCGGATTGTTGCGAAACAACTTACTGTGAGTTGAAACCATATTTTTAAAAGGGATCGAACTGGTCCTTGGTGATCCTTAAATTCCGAAAATTTGCTCGATTTTGGCAAGTGTTCTTTTACTCTTGTTTTTATTTCTATACCGCTTTCTAAAAGCTATTCCTTCTTGTTCAAAAATGTTCTAACTTTTACCAATAATTAACCAACGTATGGCAAACAACGGATAATTAATGATTCATTTGTGGTGGGGTGGCTGAGCCCTATGGTTGATTTGATTGAAGTTAATTTGTTAAGTTGTTGTACCTTTTAACTAGCAACCTATCAATAAATATTTCTAGATACCCGTTGTTTTTTTCCTAAGGTTTTTTATTTAATTGGAAGGTTTATGGGCCGACAAACAGCTAAGGTGTTCGCCGGCCCTCTGCATCTATTCCTTCTGTTTCCTGTCTTTCTCGTGTATTTTGTATTGAACTGTAGTTACTGACGGTCTGCTTTTATTTGTATATTACGACGTTATTTTCAAGTGCTGGCCTCTTGTTAATACCTCAGGTTGTCAATTTGAGAATATATGCACCACGTAAAATAGATAACATGTATATCGCCACAAACATCGAAGTCTGGTCACATTCACTCCCCCAGAGTGCTCGATATTCCTCGGGGCGGGGCCGAACGCACTCCGTTCGCGCTAATAACTTACGTTTCCTCTCCAGACATCACACACTCAGAGTACTCGATATTCCTCGGGGCCGGGTCACTGCACACACAATACAAGCACAGCACAAAAACACATAAACTATATACATGTCTCAATAGCCCTGACGTATCGCTGTAGAGATTTGTGCCCGCTGCCTTGCCCCAAGACATATAGTTTCTAATTCTTTTTTATAGTTAGCAAGTGTTAATGGAAGTTTTACCATTCGGTCTATGAACCAAATGAAACCAGCAGCCTTAAGGGAGCACGGGTGGGAAGAATCCGATGGTATCGTAGTGTCTATAGTTGTCGGTTTTCTATATGCGTCTATTTATATTAGGATTTTATTATGAAAAATGTTAGGTCTAAAAAGTTCAAACAACCATCTTTGTTGATTTCCAATGTAAAATTTTTTTTACGGTATTGAGAATTAATTTTTTTTTTTTATTTTTTTTTTTTTTTTATTTTTTTTTTATTTTTTTTTTTTATTACCATCTGTATATGTTTATACATTTTGTAATTTTGTGACTTATATACACAGCACAGTTCATTTTGTCTTGAGGGGAGAGTGCAGCCATCGCTGCTCTCCCATTTTTCCGAGGGCTATTCCTTGGTGAGGAGGTCCCGGGGCCTTCTCCGCTTTAGTCTTCTGTCCGGGTTGTAGGGATGGATTTTGTTGGACATGGAATGAGCTAATGGGTTAGGGTGTTTGGAGAGTTTGTCATGGAATTTGGAGAATGTGGTGGGAATTAATTTATTTACAAATGGGATTTTGAGGTCTTTGTGGAGAGTCAAATTGGAAACATAGAAAGGAGCGT
>CM077099.1:25524439-25552232 GCA_039619505.1 Cimex hemipterus
TGTGCCTGGAGCTCCTCCCAAGCAATTGCAGGATCGGTGTTAGAGGAAAGCACGGCTGTATCGTCTGCGAAGGATGCGAGGAGGGTAGAGGATGTGGTTGGGATGTCTGCAGTGTAGAGAAGGTACAGGATTGGTCCGAGTACGCTCCCCTGCGGTACTCCCGCTTCCACAGGAAAGTAGTCGGAATACTCCGACCCTTGTCGAACTCGGAAGAATCGTCCTGTGAGGTAGGAGCGAAGGATTAGGTACAAGGTGTTTGGAAGGATTCGCTTTAGTTTGTATAGGAGACCCTTGTGCCACACGCGGTCGAAAGCTTGTGACACGTCAATGAAGGTCCCCATACAGTATTCTTTGCGCTCTAGGGATGAGGATATGGGGTCTACAACGCGAAGCACCTGCTGGGTCGTAGAATGCCGGGAACGAAAGCCAAATTGGTGGTCTGGGAGTAGGTTGGGAGCATTAATTGTTGGGATTAGTCTTTTTAGGAGGATTTTCTCAAATATTTTTGAGAAGAGAGGGAGTAGGCTGATTGGGCGATCAACACAAGTTATCACACTAATCAATGTTAATATGACCAATCGTTTGTTACTAAGTACTTCTTGTGGCCCTAATTGAGCCTCGTTGGTGAGTTTGGTAAAGATATTAATTTTAATAGGTTGATCGCCTCGTAAAAACCGTGCTTTTTGATTGTATTTCTGGTCACCTCAGCCTGGATGGTGACGAAAGTGCAGACGAGGCGGCGGAAGTTTTTTCTTCAATTATGTATGATCACAATAATTGATAGTAGGATTCGGGGCGAATATTTTGTCATCGGTTTAAAGTTAGATAAGATATACCATTACATTGTTGCTCAATTTTAGAGATATTTGTGTAGACATTAGTGACCATTAATCGATAATTATTCAGATGAGATGCGGTCTGATGTGATTGGGTATCAGAAAAACATTTTCTTTATCGTGCCAAAGTTTCGATCTTTATCGTAAAGATTGTTTACATTTAACAAATTACACACCCGAAATGTATTTGTTGTAGCTTTGAATGTCTTGGTATAAAATGTTTCCTACTGAAAACTTAAAAATTTAGAACTGCCCTAGGGAAAGGTAACACGTAAACCATATTATTATTAATAATACACCTTTTGGCTGAAAATGAAATGAAAGAGAGAAAGATAGAAAATTTCGTAGCATTAAGGTTACGTATTTAAATATCGTGAGATGCGGTCTGGTGTGATGTAGGTTTCTGAAAAACATTTCTTTGTCGTGCCAACGTTAAGATCCTTATTGAGATCATCTTCAGGGCTTTGTAAGTGTTTGTAAATCGCATGCCCTGAAGATGATATCCATAAAGTTCGAAACGTTGGCACGATAAAGAAAATGTTTTTCTGAAACCTACATCCCTCCAGACCGCATCTCACGTTATTGAATAAAGATGCATTAAAGTTTCGATTTTTTAAATTAATTTTTATTGAAAAGTTTTGCAATAATTTAAGACATCGTTTTCAGTGTTGTATTATTTTCAGATTGTAAAAAATGTAAATTTAAAATTTGGATTGGGCTGGTTATGAGGCAATCTGTGTATATAACCAATTATATGGGCGGAATAAGTTAAAATCTCAATTTGTTGGTCTAATTGCCAACCATTTTTGTAAACTTAGGTTCAATTAAAACTAAACAGCACGGTGAGTTTTTAGGTACGAGAAAAAGTAAAGCCGAAATGAAATTATTATTAAAGAAAATGAAAGCGACCATTGGGCTGTGCCAGTATTGATCTAAACACAGGAGTTTGGACGCATTTTTAAACTGGATCGAGTCGCTTTTGATAAGAACTGCTTTGCTAGTTGTTGTAACCCAATTGAGAATTTTTCAAGTGTGAAATCAATCGCCTCAAATATTTATGTGCCTACCCAATAGAAACATCGGATCGAGGAGCAACCCGTACATAACATTCACGGGAGTTGGCCGCGTAGACCAATGGCCTTAAACCGTTTCCCTCGATTAGGCGCACTCAACCTAAACTAAATATTTACACTGTAGTTTTAGAAAGTTGCCTACGAGAAACACATATGTGCTCTATCAACCTTTACCTGTTCGACGTGTGGCCTTTTTTACAGCACGCTCCCCCCCCCCTAGACGTGTCGGTTACGGTGCAAAATTGTTGGAGCACGCAAGCAGTTTTAACGGCTGATTTCGGAGGTTGTTGAGGATTTTTTTCTTTATCTTTACTCGTAAAATAAATCATTATTATAGAAGAAACATTTTTTATCTATAATTGGTAATATACAAAAATAGATTAATACACTTGGAATGTTAAACAACATTTGTCATTGTGACACTATGTCTATGACGACTATGTTCATGTCAAACTATGGGCAATTTTCAAATTTTCCCGAAATAGTGATAACAGTAATGTGTTTATTGTTTGCGTAGTAATTTTTTTTAAAACAATAGGTATCTAAGTTGATTTCAAATTCAGATATAAATTATTCATTTGCATAATGAATGGTATTTGAACCTATAGCTTAAATAAACACTAATATATTGGTAATTTATTGTCGTAAGGTTTTATTTTTATCATCTTTATTGAAATATCGGTGAAGTTATTGCGTATATAGTAAACACAAGAAGAAAATTATTGTTATGAACATTGGGCCAGAACAGGTGTTTTCGTTCGAATGAACTTCACGAGGTCCTTCAAATTTAATAACTTCCTAATTACTCCCGAGGACAAAAGTCTTCCCCGTTGTGAATGCAAGCGGCGCATAATATTCCATGAAGAGCGGTAAATAACTTGTACTTTACTCACGGGCTTCATGTTTGTTCAGGATACAAGTCAAACGATAAACGCTATCCTCCATATCTAGTGTTTTTTCCTTTGTAAATTTACATAAGTTTACGAATTTTAACTTCGCTGCGGTTTCTGCGTTGTCTTGTTTGAAAGAGGATCCATTTGCCGAATGGAAAGGATTAACCGGTATTTTTCTCGTTGTTAATGTGTGTTCTTACGATTTCCTATAACAATGTAGAGTTATATTAACATTGGACTTTTATTAAGTGACTCTTATGGAGAATAAAAAAAATAATTACAAACATATATAAATTGATGTGAAACTAACGGGTTAAAGAGCTTTTTCAAAACTCGTAAATAATATTTTTTAAATTCAATTAATTAAGGTTTTCGGCTTAATACGGATAAAAAAGATTATCAATTCAAATTCACAATTCAAAAGGTGGGGATGAGATGGGAAGTTAGCGTCGGAGTGGATCGAAGTCACGATAGCTCGAGTAGTAGAGTAGCGTATCAAGCCGAAGGTCATGGGTTCGAATCCCACTCGTGACACTGATTTTTTTCTCAAATAAAAACTTAATTAATTGAATGGTAATAACTGGTCAAGCGGATCGCGAAAAATAATGAATGTATTTAAAATATCTGTTTAAAAATGCAAAAAATAATAAAAAGTACTGTTACATAAAACATATTCTATTATTAAATCATGAAATGAAATGAACTTGATTTTTCGAATAGTAGGATTGGAGATAAAACTAATTCATTTATTCAGGAGAACACAATATGTAATCACGTTTAAATTTTTTTTTTTTTTGGGGAGGGGGGGGACACGTTCGGAACAAAAATCTATCGCCGTGCGTACGGACAGCCGGGCTATTCTTGTGTCCAGCCCAGTAAAACGAGCCGGGGATAGTTTGCAAACTATCCGTCGTAAATATCGCAAAAAACCTCTTAACAGATGCCAGAACGTTACAGTTTTCAAAACTTGTAACTTAAGACGAACAGCCTTTTTTCCACCCCCAAAAAGTAGAAGTTGAGCTCGGGAAGAAACAGAATCGCCGAGCCATTTGTATCACTCCTTCAAGCCAGCCGTGACCACCTTTCAAGTAAGTAAATTCATATTTCAAAACGGAAGTATGTGGAACAACTAACATTTTTAGTTTGTAACATCTTCAATAAATGAGTATTATTATTTTTTAAATTAATTCACTACTTTCGTCGTCCGCATGACCAATTACATGGCAATTAATTAAGGTTTTTAGTTGAGATTAAATAAAGTTAATGGCAAGAGCAGGATTCGAACCGACGATCTTCGGCTAGTTACGCCGCTGCTCTACCACTTGAGCTATTGTGACCTCGATCCGCCGGGGTTGAGTTAGGAAGTTGATGCGGGTACGAATCCCTTTCGTGCCATTAACTTTTTTTCATGTCAACTAAAAACCTTATCTTTTAAAGTTGGTTTACTTTGTAATATTTCCTTGTTTTTTCCATGCAAGGAACTATTTTACATTGAATTTAAATGCTGCTTTTTCCTGTGAGCCGAGAAGGTCTAATAAAAAAAATTAAAAGCTAGACAAACCAATTTTGCATATTTGCGACATACCTTCAAAAGTAACGAAATAAGCATTTCTTCAAGTCTTGCAGACCCGTCGTGAATGAGGTAAATCCTTTTATCCTTAATCCTTTTATGACATATAACCAACCAGGAATGTATGACCGTTTATTATTACACTTTAGTATTAATTACATATAGAAGTATTTTTCTAATTCTCTATTTGAACGGTTTTTTGTATGGATTGTGTTGTAATGAGTAATTTTTGAGTTTTGTGTTGCGATACTAATCGTCAGTAGTGGGTTAGTGTGAGTTTCTGTTTACTCCGTTCTTACTACTGAAGTATGTAAGAGGTCGAAACGCGTATATTTGACAAAAACATTTAGTATAGGGAAAACAAATCGATTTGATAGAACCACATTAAAATTCTTGGTATTTGGATGTTTTGAGTATTCCGGAGTAACAAACAGGCCGAAATAGTTATCACTCGACCAGTTGTCGTTTTTCAGAAGAACGTGTTCAAATGCTCAACTATTTTATTCCACTTGATATCTGAGCTTTGAGATATCGAGGGTCCTACGGGTTGCTGAAAATGGTATCGTTTCTTCGGTAAACTGATATTCGTTGTTTGAGGCACGTTTGCCCTGTTTGCACATGACGGGAGCTGATTGTTAGCCGGCCTCTTTGCGCTATTTGCCCAGTCACTCCAGCGCACTCGGCCTCCTCTTGTCTCATTTCCAGGGTCGTAAAGCGCCGGGGACAGCCAGTGAATCTGCTGTGATAACAAGCCGGTCAAAAGCCCTTCATTAAGCTCGTCCGGATTTCTCTAATGAATCGAGTTAAAAATAAAGTTGGAGCGGTCGACCGAAAAGTCAACTCGCTTCATTAAACCTTTTTCCCCTTTACCACGGAACGTTCGGTCTGTCACAAGAACTATAAACTCCTCTCATAATTTATTTATACGAAAAATAAACTTGAAACGACAATTTTATTTTATTAAATTGTGTAATTATAAGTTATTATGTTGTTAACTGTAAGACGAAACTTTTATTTAAAAAGCTTTTTAGGTTTATTAAAACAACCGAGATATGCTAAAATGCCGCAAGGTAAGTTTTAATAGCTTTTAATTATTGCCAATCATATCATGAAAACAATTTACGCAACGAAAATTAAAATAATGCGTTTGGTATTTTTTTATGGCTACATACGACATGATACGATTAATCTGTGAAGGAAACGATAAAAAATTTGAATTATGCGTTCCATTATTGTATGAAATGATTCATAACTTACAACAAAAACAAATCTGATTTCGTTATTGTTAAATTATATTATGTACTGATATAAATAATTTTTAACAATATCAGAAAATATTTGTTCACTCTTGAAAACTGTTGCCTGAATGGAATAATAAATGGTGGAGTGAGAGTGTTTTTCAATCTTTTGAAAATATGGTTCCTACTTGCAGTTGTTTTCAACGAACCGGATTTCAAGAATTAGACGCTCATCATCAGCTAGAAAGAGTTCTACAACTACGTCTCTAGAAATGAATTGTAATAGAGAACCCGCCGCGCCGATCCAACATGTTTTTAATACCGCTCAATTTTTGGAACGTTCGAAAAGCAGGAATTATAACACAACAAATTGTTATATTAATAAATACTATGAGAAAATTATATTAAATTAACAAGCTAATGTCATTCCAAAGACTAGTTTGCATGATGATGACGGGAGCATTTCCCACTACACCAACCCTAGCTTTGGAAGTGATAACCAACACTACACCTCTACGTATTGAGGTCAAGGTTAAAGCATTTACCAGCTGCTATAGACTAATCAGCGAAGGCAGTAGGGACCATAAGGGAAATTATATAGGGCACTCGAAAATTTTACACTTATTGAATGAGTTTAACAACCAACTACTGGACGTAAGTGATAAAACGGTGAAAACACCTTTAGGGAAAAAGTACTTTCATATAGTTACTCCCTGTGACTATAACTCTAGGTCTGAAGATGACCATCGCAGCCTAGACTGCTTCACCGATGGCTCACTCATTAAGGATAAGGGAAGCGGTGCTGGGATACACATACCAAAATCTTTCAGGCAGAGGAAACAGGGCCATCAATGTTTGCTGAAGAATACTTATAGATAACAGGATAAAGGGAATATATATCAATATTTTTTCCGACAGCCAGGCCAGTCTGAAATCATTACAAAAAGGCATCTAAACTAGTAGAGGAAACTGTTGAACTCATTAATACGATCATTAGGGTAACCCTCATATGGATACCAGCTCATAAGAGACACTATGGCAACGAAGAAGCGAACAGCCTGGCCAAGGAAGGATCAAATACTGCGTTTGTCTGGCCGCAACCACTATCACCCCACTCTTTAAGCACAGCGAAAGAGAGTATAAGTTGCTGCGGTATGAAAGAAGTCCTTAAAGAATGGAATACGTTTCCCGGATGCAGGTATTCGAAGGAGTTTCTGAACTAAATCCTAAAGCGCCGAGAATCCAATCTGATTACACGACATTTGAAAAATGGCCAAAAGGGAGGGGAAATTCGAAAGGTGGGGTTGAGACGGAAGGTGATGGCCCGAGCGGATCGAGGTGACGAAAGCTCAAGCGGTAAATCAGCGGAGAATCTAGCCGACGATCGTGGGTTCGAATCCTGTTCGTGCCATTGCCTTTTTATCTCGACCAAAAACATTAATCAATTGAAAAAATAATTCAAAAGTCTCCAACTAATTCGTGGCCGTATAAATTACTACCTATAACTTTAAAATATCTACCATTTATTTTTTCAAAGTTAAAGTACAATCTTGTACAGATAAATCAGTTTTATTCAAATATTTAACTTTTATTTCTTTGACACACTTCCCAATGAAACGAACGACAGTTATTATTTCCTAAGCGTTGCACAACAAACGAATTTTTACAAAAGATCAATCATAGTGTCACAAAGTTTTGCTATAATTAATGCACTTGCTGTTGCACGAATGTTTAGTGTATACATGTATAATTTCTTTGAACAGTCAATTTCAACAATGTCTACAAAGATTTGCTTCAATTTCTATAACTTTGACATGAAGTCGAATGTGCTTTGGTTGCTAACTGTGTTTATCCAAAGAACTTATTTGTCTCTCGATTTAAATATGATGAAAAAGATAATTAAATGGACAATCAAACTAATCACTCGAAAGAAAGCCGATACGGATCTCCAGCAATACAGTAAGCGGTCAATTTATTTGGGCGTTTTTTGCTAGATTCACGAAAAGAGGGAAAATTCAAAAGGTGGGATTGAGATGGAAAGTTGGCGCCCGAGTGATCGAAGTCACGATAGCGCAAGTGGTAGAGCAGCTGCGTATTTAGCCGAAAGCCGTGGGTTCAAATCCCGCTCGTGACACTGACTTTTTTTATCTCAAAACTTTAATCAATTGAAAAAAAATTAAATACAACAGTGATATATAGTTCCAACAAATGGAGGTAAGATTACAAGATTGGTTTGAGAAATTTGGAATTATAAAATGTAAAATTGAACATGGAGATAAATGCAGTGTTAATGTTGTTATAAATATAACACCTTTTGACTTAGCACCTATTTTAGATATGTATAAAAAATAATATTAGGTTTTCAACCACGAAACCTCCAACAACAGCTCATACTACTAGAGTCTTTGTGTAAAAAGGAGAGGATAAAATTTAACACGAAAAAATCCACCCACATTACCTTCACTCTTCGTAAAAAGATTCCCCCCCCCTGTTTTCTTAAACTACACTCCCCTCCCAACTGCCGACAAGGTGCTGTACCTCGGATTGTACATCGACAAACGGCTGATGTGGCATCCTCACACAAGACAGAAACGTCAGGAGGTTATGACAAAATTTAGAATTCCTGCACGACTTTTTTTACAAACCCTCGAATTTACCTCTCAAAAATAAAAGACTGCTTTACAGCACCATTATTAAAACGATTCGGACTTACGAACTGGTAGTGTGGAGTTCAGCCAAACATTCCAGTATCCACCGCATTCAAACTGCCCAGTCTATAATACTACGAAAAATACTAGATGCTCCATGTTATGTTTCGAAATACGTTTCCATCACCGTCAATTTCACAAAAAACTCCCTAACGTAAATCAACACCTCAGAAACCTCGCATGCCGACGAATCCCCTCAAACTCCCTTCGCCGACAAAAGAGACAGTGGTCGCGAGATCTTCGAGAAAATGATGGTGATAACAAAGAAAGTGATCATGACACACGTATCAATTCAACACACAATATTATTGTAACATTGGAGTAAGACACCCATTTTTCTCCACTCTTGGTTTTAATTTTGTTTCGTTGTAATTACCGTTCTCACTGTTACTTATTACCTACTTTAAGGTAGTTGTAATGTACCCCCCCAAAAAAAGTTTTCAAAATAATCAAATTAATTAGTTTAATGTGTATTAATTTTATTATAATATTATTTCATCAATATATTTTGTGTATATAATATATTGTACTAATATATACTAATATATTGTATGGTGTATTGTATTACATTATTACGTATTATGTTATTTTTAATATAATAATCTTGAAATTTGTTTCCTTGAAAACAATTATGACTTGGAACTACCCTTTTTTTAAAAGATTGTCTGAATGTGTTTTTTCGCTGTTAAAACGATAAGAAATTACACCATTGTAGTAGATTAGGCTGTGATAAATGTAGTTTAAACATTTATGGACAAACGCGAATAATTTTTGAACGTAAGTTCAGAGAACGTATTTCCTTGGAAAGAAATGTTGCCATTGACGGTATTGGAGGAGTATGGTTAAGTTGCTGCACGGGCGACCCAGGTGTGCTCTGGGAGGCAATCCGATCGGAAATTGGATTACCGGGCGTTTCTGCAGTCCTCTTGGCACTTTTCCGCCTACTGGAGATCTGTTGTGCCGGATCTTACAATCGTTCGAACCAACAGCGTTTTCCCGCCGCCGAACTGTCATTCCGTCGTCCAGTGGAGGAAACGTTTGGAATTGGTTTATTTTATCTGTCAGCGTTGTCTGTTCGCGTTTTTCTTGCCATTGATTTTTTTTGTCATTTTTGACATTTATTTCAAAATTCAACCTTTACAAGTTGGTTTTTAAGACGTCCATTGACATATGATTTTTTGTTTAATTATTTGCAATATAGACTGCAATATATTTGAAATTGTTTTTATTGATTATCTTTCAATGAATTGTTTTTTAGTTGAGATAGAAAAGTTAGTGTCACGAGTGGGATTCGACCCTCCCAATTCTACAGATTTCGATACACTTAACCCAATTTTTTGACTTTTCCCTCATTTTTTGCCGTTGGTAGAGAAGAGGCGTATCTTGTCGAAGGTCATGGGTTCGAATCCCGCTCGTGACACAAACGTTTTTATCTCTAATAAAAACCTTCATTTAATTGAAAGGTATTAATTGGTCAAGCGGCCCACGGAAACTATTGGATTTATTGATAATGCTCGCTAATCTTCGCCTATTGGTGGAAAAATTACTAGCAACCCCTGCGCTAACAAACAAGAAAATGGATCCCTCCGTCCGTCTGCTTTATCTCGATAATTCCATAACAGGTCACGTTTTGGTTTTGAGCAGCGTATGTGATTCGGACCGTTTCCTTCTCGCGGAATAGTAAATAGTAAATATTTGTGCTAACATTGAACTTATATTAGGTGAGAATCAATTGTAGCAATAGAAACGTAAATAACTTCTACAAAATTATTTAATTTTTGTGATTTCTTTCAATTTTTATATCAAGACTCAAATTTCAACGTCAAATCACAAGGAGTACATACGCTTCACTTGTGTTCTTTCAAATATCCATTATTGCTCATTTACTCGGATACCATTTAATTGTTATCGTATATTTTCGACATCCAACCTCATTTTGAATGATGGAATAGGGTATATTAAAAACGGGATCTGTATCGAGGATGATTATTGCGAATAGTGGGTTCCAAACATAAGAGAGAAAACCGTAATACCAGACTCCTTTTGCAGCATTCTACCACAATAATCGTGTTATATTCTTAACCACTACTGATGACTTAATTTATGAATTAATTCATTGGGTTGTGAAGTGACCTTCCTCATTATTTAACATTTAATTGTTAGTTGGATTTTGAATTTATCCTGCGACATGTGTAGAGTTGCCAACCAAAAATTCAACCTTTTTTTAATTTAAAATCCCGCTCGTGACACTGATTTTTTTTAAACCAAGACCTTACATAAAAAGAAAGAAATGATTTAGTCAATTGACCACTAAAACATAATTGGATTAATATTTAATAAGTAATAGAATTTTCACTTCACAAAAACAGCTCGCCGTGGCCACTTCATAAATCGCTGAGAATCGAATCGTGATTACATGAGTTTGAAAATGGCAAAAAGTGAGAAAATTCGAACGGTCGTAGGTTGAGATCGAGAGTTGGTCTCCGAGAGGATGTCATGATAACTCATGTGGTAGAGCAGCGGTGTATGTAGAAGGTCGTGGGTTCGAATCTCCCTCATGACACTGACTTTTTATCTCAATCAAGGCCGTTCATGTCAAGAATAATTAATTGAAAGATCTAACTTGGTTAATTGACCACTAATACATAAAACATGTATTTTAAAATAAATTGCCTGTGGGCCTTGAGAATCACAGACTCCGAGTGTTGACAATGCCGTACCTCGGTGTTATCGGTCTGACCACGGAGTCAACATCTGTATAAAATTCAACACCCAACATATGCAGATATAGGAACCAAAGCCTTTCACACTCTCGTTCATTATTTTCTAGTCTCATACCAATTCACGCAATTGGAGATACTCGATATTCCTAAATTTCCCTTTGCATCTATTATATAAGTATCTAATTTAGGGTCGATGTGGTATTCAATTTTCTGCCAACGATTCTTTCACATTACATATTCAAACTAATAAATGCATACGCGCTTAACACAACCTTTACATACATATTACAACTGACCTAATTGAGTGTGAATGGAGTATTCAATACCCTGTCATCGGCCCTCTCACACTACAAATTCACGCTGTTAAATACATTCACTCTCAATGCATGATACAAGCATAAAATTATATATAATAAAACCACCCAGTTGCCTCCAAGAATCAGAGCAGGGGATTCAGATGCTCGCTGCCGCGCTCAAGCTGAATCAATTATTTATTTTGGTGATATAACCAGATTATATAATAAACACTAGTACAGAAGCTCGGATAGTGAATCCCGCGGTCGCCCCACTGACGCGAATTTTTTTCAGACCGGACCGGTGGCCGCAATTGAAAGAAATTGACACGGCCCTCATCAATGGAAGGTCTGCGGCGGGGCTCAAATCCCAGCGACTATGGATTTGGTCCCAATCCCCTTCAAAAACGAATTTCTTCGATGGAAGAACTCCGACCCACCGGGGGCTCGAATTCACACGCGTGTTGCGAGCCCCCAAAACCCGAGCCAGGGTTAAAGTTCAATATCCTGTAACAGCTGCAGTCCTCGGGGTAACTCCTTCTATCTCCTGGTATCCATTGAAAAAAATTCAGAATATAATCATGATTGAATATTCTCTCAGAAAACAGACTTTCTCTAGCGAAGTATACATTACGCGGATCCTTTTCTCACATTTCATAATTTTCGTAATTTCAACACCCTTCTCTGATTGTACTGGCGGTTTCTTTGTATTATGAATAATGAAATAATTATTATAAATAATAATAAGAGTTGATTTTGTTGCAATGTTCGACAACAAGCAACAAGCTAAGTTTGAATTTGGTACTTCATAGTTAAAGAAAATCCTAACGCCCAATACCTTTACCAGAGAACTGAGTATAAAAACGTTGTTTAACGTTAAAATATGGTTTAAACGAAAATGTGATCTATGCGGTAAAATTATAAGGGCTGAGGTTGTAGGTACGGTGGCTACTGGACGAGGGAAGCGGCCTCTGAAGCAGAAAACCAAGATAAGCTTAGATAAGGTTGATGCAGAGCTCCGTTATGTGTCTATGTCATGACGGTTATGTAAGCTCGTCCGCAATCAGATTTCATTTTTAAAAGTAACACTTAAGTACTGATTTTAAGATTATCCAACATGAAACTATAATATTTTGTTAATTGTTCTTCCGATTATTTAATCATATTACTGAAAAAAGATATATTAAGGCAAGAGACTATTAAATATTAAAATACATTTTTTAATTCTCTTGGTACTATTCGGAAATCGTGAAATGCTATCTGGTGTCATGTAGGTTTCAGAAAAAATATTTTCTTTATCGTGCCAATGTTTCGAATTTTATATAGATCATCTTCAGCGCCTGGTCTTTATAAATAATGTCTGTAAATCCCAGGACCTGAAGATGATCTCAATAAAGATCGAAACGTTAGTACGATAAAGAAAATGTTTTTCTGAAACCTACATCACACCAGACAGCATCTCACGATTTCCGAATAATCATATACTACGAGGATTGATCATAATAGAAAAAAATTTAATAAAAGGCAAGACTCCCCAGTCCAGTTTTTGTCAGAGTAATAATTTTGTAGTTTTCCAAGGTGCATAATAAGAACTAATTTAAATGCCAACTTTGAAATCATTTTGCTATGCGCGGAGACAAGAACCACCATTTTTCCAAGACGATCCAGGTCATATTATTTTCCCAATGAGTGCACAACGAACTCAACATTATGAGAAATCCATGTATTATTCAAATTATTGTTTTTCTTCTTCAGATTTTCTGTAAGTTGCACTTTAATACTTAAAGGTTACCACAGATTTTATCGATATTTTAATTTTTCTAATACTCAAAGTCAAAATAGACAGTCTAATTTTAATTGAACCTTGCTCCTCGTAATTGACAAAATGCGAAAGAAAAGTAAAGCCTCGCTAAACCAGTATTGGAGAAAAATGGGTCGATACGGCCTATGATGAATTGTAAATTTCCCACACGGGGATTCGCTTCCCCAATCACTCAAAATCCCCACCGGACAGATTTATCACGGACACCACAACGAAAACTGGACAATAACGAAACACCAACTACCTCACGAGTCCAATATTTCTCGTTAAGAGATTTTCCCTAGGCTTTCAACTTTTCCCGCTTCAAGTAGTTTGTACTTTTGCCGACGAAAAGAAGCATCAACCACTTTTGTTGAGTGATGTGAAATAAATAGACATTTTATTTTCTTACTTTGTGCCATTGCTACAGTGCTATTTATTTAGAAAAAACCTTATATCTTAATTTATCGAATTTATTTATCAATCGTTATTAAATTAATTTGATGACTCGAATTTTTCAAGCATTTTAAAAAAAAGCGGAGACTGCAATTTAGAATAATAATATTAACTTGGTTTAAACTTGGTTTAACTTTCTTTAAGCGTACAGAATTATCATAATAGAAATATGTAATAAAATGATGCAATAATATGTGCTTATATTTTTATTACCAAGTTGTTAGGTGCATGTGTACGAACATAAAAGCTGGAGAATGTTCAATTTTAACAACTTTGTCTTGCAGATGTTGAACTGGCACTGAGTCATTTACTGAGCTCGTCTACCCTCGCAGGTTTTCATGTCAATCGTACGTGTTTAATTTTCAGGCCATCTTTAGTAAGAGAAAAAATTGGCAGGTCATGGTACGGGTAGGAAACGGTTCTCAGTTACATAAACACCCACGTATCCAGTTAGTGACCAAGTGCCAGTTGAACATATGTTCATCCAATCGCAGATCAACACATACCATCAAAATTTATTTAGAAATCCTGAGATGCGGTATGGTGTGATGTAGGTTTCAGAAAATATTTTCTTTATCATGGCACGATAAATCACACCAGACCGCATCTCACGATTTCTAAATAATTATTGATTGACGGTCACTAAACGCCACACAAAGCATCAACTTTGTCTTATGGAGCAATATAGGTACACCGACTTCCTTCCCTAACCCCACCTGACAACGAGAATCCAATCCGACTACATGAGTTTTGAAGCATGGCGAAAAAGGAGGGAAAACTCAAAAGGTGGTATCCGAGTGGATCGAAGTCACGATAGCTCAAGTGGAAGAGCAGCGGCATATCTAGCCGAAGATCGTAGGTTCGAATCCCGCTCGTGCCATTGACTTTTTTATCTCAACTAAAAAAAAAATTAATTAGTTCAAATTAATTGTTATGTTAAGGTACATTAATTTAAAATGGAAAAAAAAGTTCACTATGAGTTTGTTCTTTTCGGTCTTCTGTTCCTTGTGGTTGAAAAATTAATAAGACTAAGAGAACGAGTTGAATAAAAGTGTTCAGCAGTAACGGCAGCCGCACAAGTACAAGCGGAGACGTTTCAGCACTTCGTGCGCTTTGAGTTTTGTTGAAAGCTAACACCAAAGGAATGGGTTGTTTTGACCAACTATGTTGACCCATTCCATTGTGCAGACCGGATTAAAAGGCCACCACCCATATCGACTTCGCGCGTTGATAAACGAGGGCATAAAAAAATTCTGTTGCTGGCCGGTCCTACACTTTCCTGCCAGATTAATTATGTTTCCACCATGGACATCATCCTCGGAGTGGAAGTAGATTTATCGTGACTTCTAGTTCCACTTTCATTGACCTCGCATTTTACCAGCTGACTAGCGGTGTCCAGTTAAAATTACCAATCCCGCCGATTGTGCCCTCTTTTGAAAATATTTACACACGTTTAGATAACTACAATATAATATTTACGTAATGTATACAGTTTTTGTTATCACAGTTTGAATACATAAACTTTTCTTTATAAAAAGTAAACAAATAGTAATAAATAAATGCATGACATACTAATTAATGAAGGTTGAAACATCTCAAAAAAAAAGTTGGAATGAAAACGTAAGATACAAATGATTATAGGCCAATAAAATATCAATATATTGATTAAATCTTTCTACAGTTTGAACCGTGGGTTGCAAAATATCACAAAATTTAAACCGTCTGGAACGGTTACATGAGAAAAGCCACTTAAACTAAAATTCTCCTTAGCACTGCTGCAACACTTTACCTTTTGCTTCGTGTAAAGGAACGACAATTAACCTTAACTTAATAAAATTTAAGGTAACTTGATGTTTTTTTTGTAACATTTTCAATAAGTAATTCACTGTTTTCGTGGTCCGTTCGACCAATTAATATAACACAATTAATTACGGTTTTTAGTTGAAATGAAAAAGGAGAAAAAAAAACTCGTAAGGTGAGGTTGAGATGGGGAGTTGATGTCTGAGAGGATCGAAGTCACGATAGCTCAGGTGGTAGAGCAGCGGCGTATCTAGCCGAAGGTCGTGGGTTCGAATCCCTCTCGTGCCATTGACTTTTTTTCATCTCAACTAAAAACCGTAATTAATTTTCAATAAGAATTCATAAGAACAAACATTGAGACAAAAACTTTCCCCGATACACCTTTCAATTCGGTAATTTGCATCAAGACCACACAGAAACTGCAACTATGCTAAAGGTCTTAAACCAAAGCAAATTTGCATAGGAAAAATAACACTAGGTAATACACTAGCGTTTATCGTTTGACTTGTATCCTGAACAAACATGAAACCGTAAGCAAACTGTGAGTTATTTACCGCGCTTTCTGGAATGTTATGCGCCGCTTGCATTCATAACGGGAAGACTTTTGTCCCCGGGGGTAATTAGGAAGTTATTAAATTTACTAGAACGTCAAGGAACTTCATTTCAATGAAAACCCTTGCTCTGAACCCACGTTAATAATATTCATTTTCTTCTAGTGTTCACCATTCAAGCAAAAATTAAATTGATTTAATTAAAAATATAAAATCAACGACGATTGTGTTATTCTTAGATTTTTTATTTGAGATGTTCAATTTGCATACAAAAGAGGCAAGTAGGCTAAAAATATTTTACTAAGAAATACAATTGGAATTTGAGAAATTCATTGACAATTTATAAACGGATTGCTATCATTACACTTGCGAAATAATAAATATTATAATTATTACAGTCAAACCTGGGTTAGTGAGAACGTGATACAGAGTGAACCCTTGGTTACTGCGAAAATTTGTGTTGCCATCTCCTTTCTGGGGGTCAAGCTTGGGTTACTGTACGTAAATCCGACCCTGTGTTATTTATTGTCTGTACCTGTACACTGGTTATAGTGAGAATTTTTCACATTAATGACCTCTATAAGTGAGAAGTGCCTGGAAACATTAGACGAAGGATCAATTCAGAATTTTAAGCTTCTGTAGAGAAAAGAAATCTTTCGTCTCCTGCTCCATCACGCAGTCCTCTCAGCTTCCAGATATCACCAAATCTCGTGCAATGAGAATTTTTTACGAGGGTTGGCAACAGCAGAAGTCAAGGGGGTTTTTGAAAAAAAATCCCATTTGTAAGTAAGTTCTTCACCCGGGACCTTCGCCTTACAGTGATGAGCGCCGTGTCAACGCCTAAACCGTTGCGGCCACCGACGACCCTATGAAAATACATTTCATTCGAGAAATATGTTTTTGTAGATAAAATTCTTTAACGTCCGATAGAAGCAGTGATGAAGAAATTTACAATGGAAGGGTAAGTACAGCCTTGCTTAAGGTGAGATATTGACGGTGTCGAGAAAACCGAGGAGACGAATACACCCCTCAAAAACAGATGCGATGATTATCTTGAGATAAAAAGTCAATGTCACGAGCGGGATTCGAACACACGATCTTCCGCTAAATACCCCGCTGCTCCACCAATTGAGTATCAAGAATAAAATAGATTACACAACATTTAAAAAATTGATAATTCCATTTGCACGTTTTAATCTTAAATTTTTAATCTGACATTCGATTAAAACTTTTCGTTCAATTTTATATTTTATTGTTGAAAAATAATTGTAAGAACGCCTATTTAAGCGAAAACTTACTGTCATAAATCAGTGTGCATTTTAGATGCCAAACCTATACAGTTTTTTTTTATCAGTGTACTATCAATATATATTTTCAATTCAAAATTTCAGAGAATTAGTGCTATAAAATTTAATGTGTAGAGATTAGTGACCGTTAATGGATAATTATTCAGATATCGTGAGATGCGGTCCGGTGTGATGTAGGTATCAGAAAAACATTTTCTTTATCGTGCCAACGTTTCGACCTTTTATTGATATCATCTTCCCAGGCCCTGAAGATGATCTCAATAAAAATAAAAGATTAAAAATTTAAGATTAAAACGTGCAAATGAATCTTTTCATTTCGAAACGAACCAGTACTTTACAATTCGTGTATATACTATTAATACAAAATAAAGAGATAGAAATAATAAGAGATTTGTCTGATACAATCTGAATCGATTAATGTATTAAAAAAAGAAGGCCCATAATTTTTTTGGAATTTGAGAAGGTGATCTCAAAAGTTAATACAGGAATTGTTGCTTTTGTCTGTGTAATATTATTATTAATTTAAAAATCTAATATAAATATAATATCAAATGTACATACGGTATGGTATGGTGGGAAAAAATACCAGTAGGCTGGGTTTATGTACCCCAGGCACTGCAGCCTTCTGGCTTATTGTAACTTCCTAGGTCCTTGGTTTAGTCAATAGACTTTTTCTCAGAAGTATCAAGTCATTGACTGTTATTGCTTCAGTGTGGTTTTCTGAGTCGTTTTTATACGTTGAACCTGCCCATTGAACCTCCATGATATGAGTGGCTGTTTCCTCCTCCTCATTGCATAGTCTGCAGATGGGATCATCATTGTATATGCCCATGTTATGTAGATTTTTTCTCAGATGCCAGTGGCCGGTTAGTAGTCCTACCACTCCTCCGAGATTTGCCCTCTCCAATTGTAGCAGTGTTTTTGCCAGTTTTGGTGAGGGTTGTTTTTTCATGAGTTTACTGTGTCTAGCACTGCTAGAGTTTATCCACTTTTCACCTTATTTTGTTTGGATCCATTCTGCGATGGAGGATTTTATGTTTGTTTTCGATATCCCAAGGATAGACTCGGGGCCTATGTATGATCTTGCGGATCCTCCTCTGGCCAGTTTGTCTGCTTCTAATTACTCAAAATTCCCCTGTGACCTGGCACCCAGGATACCGTTACCTTGTTGTGTTCCACCAGGTTTTGCAAAATTTGGATGCATTCATTCACTAATTTTGATGTAATCCTTGTGCATGCCAGTGTTTTAATAGCTGCTTGGCTGTCTGATCTTATGAGGATTTTTTTGTCAGTGTCACCTCTTTTAAGATTTTCCAGGGCACAAGCATTGATAGCATGTATTTCTGCTTGAAAGACCGAGGTGTACTTCTCTAGTGAGTTTGATTGCTCATATTTTGGGCTTGTGCAGAAAACATTAGATTCGGTCCCTTCATTTGTTTGGGAGCTATCTCTATACCATATAATTGTATCCGATGTTCTCCTGTGTTCTTCCTCTCCTTTGTAGTCTGTTGAGATTTTGTAGGAGGTTGGGAAGATTGTTTCCGGGACCATGTAATCAGTCCCTATTTCTGGTAATGGGTGTCTGATTTTGGCAACATACGGTATTTTTAATTATTTAAATTGTTCAAATTAACTCCGTTTTTAGTTTTAAACCTGTTGCGATTTTATTGACAAAACGAAATAGTATCTTATTAATAAATCATTTGTTTATCAAGCAGGACGAATTTAATTTGATGAATAAAAATTTCAATCACTAGGTAAAAATATACCTTGAGATGGCTAAATGATAAACCTAACAAGAATAGGACTACGAAGAAAGGAGCCGGTAAAAAACACTCGTAACCAGCACTCATCATACTATTCTATAAATAACAGCTATAGCCAGGCGAATTATTTACACAACAATACTGCTTTTTTCGATTTAGTTGAAAAGGAACGCCAGTTATTGAATTGGAGTAAATCCCTCGAATTGGGGGGGAGCGAAAAATTCCTCACATTCGAGGCGCTTGTTTGAATCCGATCCGGCCGGATTGGGTCACAATGTAAAACACAGTAAAAACCTTGTTCAAAAGGGGGATCGGGAATGAACGAGGTCGAACTGCTATAAAACGGGTTCCTCACCCGCCTACGCCAATAAGGGAGGGATCATCGCACATATCACGTATCCGCCCCCCACAGTACCACACCGGTGGCGGCACTTCGCCCCTTTGAAGCCGATTTTTGGCAAAACCTAGTTTCACTCTTCCTTATCTGTCACAGCCATGAAGTGAAAAGTTAAAAAACATACTCATGCTGTTAATAAAAAAAAACCAAAAAAACAGCAGTTTTCGTTGAATAACGTCACTGTGGACAATGGGGAGGAGGTAAAGATATCAAACGAAATTGTTATTCTTAATTATTGTAATTAGTGTAAATAGTAGTAGTTCTACTATTTCATTTTTGCTAAATGCATGAATTAAATACTTTCTGTGAGAATCTCATGATTTTACCATAGTTTGATTTTTTACAAGCTAATACTTTTGCCACTTTTGAGGTTCAGCACTTGGGCATTATATTTGTTTCTTGTTGCATCTATACAACGTTCTTAATGATTGTATTTTATTTGAATCAAATAGACGTTGTCACTATATTCTAATTAACTCATCCGTAAGTTTAAAATTTTTACATAATAGCTTAAATAGTCACGTGTCTCAAAATCTTTGACTGTAAACTTTTTCCTTAAGCCAAGGTAAAATTACAAAATTAAGAGTTGCCAAGTCTGAACGATGCTTTTTATTTAAGCTTGTTAACCTGACAGGTATGAGGTCTGTGATTTTTAGCATTTAAATTGTCACCAAAAGGCCCGTGACCAACAATAAATGAATGTTCCACGCCATTAGAAACCTGGTGGAAAACATTCCAGACCATTAGGCTAAATAAAACGCCAGGAATAATTAGCCCTTTCCACCTCGGGCGTATAGCCGCTGTATTTTATTCTTCTCGCTTTCTTGATTTATCCCTTCATAGCGGAAAATGCGATATTACTCCTTTAGAGAAAGAAGTCCTTTACAAAGCAGGCATGATCAAAAGAGAACTTGTTTAAACTCGGGGCCGAACTCTTTTGACGAACTGTTTGATGAAGTTATGAAAGGAGGGACCATGTCAAAGTGATGATTGCCGATGGGTCTCCTTTCAGTCACCGGCCAGGAGTCAGTCAATCTGGAATAAATACAACCATTTTCACACTTTTACCCAATCAACGATATATCAAAGAGGATAACAAGCATTGTTATATATATTACAATTAATTAAGGTTTGTAGTTGAGAAAAAAATGAATGGCACTGGCGGGATTGGAACCCACGATCTTCGGCTAGACAGGCCGCTCCTCTACCACTTCATCGATCGTGACCTCGATCTACTCGGACACTAACTTCCCATTTCAACCCCACCTTTTGAATTTTCCTTTGGTGGGCTCAAGCGGACCGCGAAATTAGTGAATTCAAATTTATATATATATCGGGAATTCATCCGTTGGGCTATGAACCCACTCATCTTCGGAGATCTGGCCCTCTTCAAGGTCGGACATAGTAATAGACACAACGATTTAACAATTGTAATTTTATTTAGTAAAACAGTAAGGAACGGATGCACTCCGCACTAGAACGCTTAAGAAGGTTGTGTGTTCCTGTAACCAAAGCTGGCTGTAGCCAAACTGTTCTACTACTACTACTGGTCTGCTCGAGGTTCTTTTCTTTCTGCCCCTGTAAGAGCGCACTCTATGGTATTTTGTATAAACTGTACTTCCGCAGTTAATTTAGATTCTCTAACCAGTGAGGAGCGTCCAAGAAGACACAATGTGTTCGCCTTTCATAGTTTGATATGTGATACAACATAAACATTATAAACATTAACAATTTAGTTTCTTCTTTATCACCGACACGGCCATTCTGACAGGAGTTCCGTCCTCGGAAACGAATCCGAAAATCATAAATCTATAACAGAAACCATCAAAGCATTAATCTTAGAAAAATGGATGGCACCCAGCCATAAAAATTATCCAAGCACTAAATTGTTACCGCATAAAACACAGACAAAAATAAAATACAACACAATATTCGTACAATTAAATCAATCATTTTCAGTACAATTCCATGAATAGCTTTACTTAAGCAATCGTATGGGTATTTATGCATTCACGTTTAGAAACATTTATGATAGTATCAAAGCATGTTATAAAGAGGACAAAATATTACAGTCGACATTTAAAGGTGTAGGAATTCGAACAACGATGGTAAATGTAACTCCCAGAAACATTACCTTATGAGCCAGCTCAAAGAATACACACTGAAAAACTGGATATGGTCCGTTCGAATCGTTGAGTCAATAAGGCAAAATCGCCAAATATCCAATATTCCTCCACTACAAAGCTCAATCATTCAACTGAATTCTTTAGCAATAATCAACCAGGGACTCGGCCCAAACACACGGTCAACTCGAGCAAAATAGAACACAGTGGGAGGATCTGGGATGTGGCACAATAGTACAAATTCTGAAATCAGGGACCAGACGTCCATTATGTTGGGCTGACAGTCGCATCGCTCTCATCAATAACCACGCTTAAGAAGGTTGTGTGTTACTGTAACCAAAGCAACTGCTCTACTACTACTGGTCTACTCGAGGTTCTTTTCTTTCTGCCCCTGTAAGAGCGCACTCTATGGTATTTTGTATATACTGTACTTCCGCAGTTAATTTACACTAAAAAACTACTTGTTTATAGTTTTACGTCTAAATTTTAATAATAAAATAAACGATTTAAATTTTGTCATACTGAATCGGAAATGAAAGAATTGAATATGACATTTTCGTTAATTCTGACTGAGGATTAAGTTTCGTCCTTTGGGGGATAGATGCTGCCGCAAATGGGCAGAAAGGGATACCTCCCTCGACGGGACGCCTTCATTTATCTGCCGCCCGTCTTCAAACAATAAGATTTACTCCCGAGAAAGGCGAAAGGTCGTATTTTTTTCCATTCTTGCCGATTACTGTGTTTTTCCTGTGGTGAAATCCATTATTTACTTTTTCTCCTTTATTTTGGAGGGCGCATTTATTTTTCAACACTAGGGAACCCGTCTCGGACAGCCAGTGTTTTATTTTAAATATATTTATTTGTTCAACAATGAATAAGAGGGAAGTATCCTTGAATGGAAATTTAAAATTAAACGTTTACACATGGCCAGTTTTGATTAATGAAAGCCTGAGGATCGGCGCAATCGTTGGAAATTCTTTCAGTAAATATTGGTTTTATTGGAACTTTTATTTTTGAGAGAAAGCGAGTAAGTAGTAAAGAAGGGGTGAGAGTAGTACAGGATGAAGCAAAAAAATAAAGGTAGTAATCTCCAATACGGCGCTACGCTAGGTTAAACCATCATGACCGCTCCGTCTTGCGGGGTTTGAATCTATTCAACGCTTTGATAATCGTGTTTTTTTCCTTCGAAGAGAGCGGACTTAGTTATTCTCTCTTAGTTCTCGGAAAAACATTAAACCATGCATATGTTTTTGGTCTGTGAAATGGTCAAATTGTGAGTGTAAACGAGCTCGTATTCGCTATTTGTCCATTCAAAATGATAATGCAATTTTTCCCCGTATCTAAAACAAATTCATATTAAAAAATGATAGATTTAAATGTCCAAAATTTACTAAATAAAAACTCACAATCTATCATCGTATCATATGAACTGGCGTTGAGGGAAAATTAACAGAATAAGATTACACTAAAACCTACAAAAATAAAATCCATCATTTTCGTTGAAAATATATCAATATTGTAAAACGGGATAACATTTACTTTGAAAATTTGTCTGCAAATATATAATAATCTATAAGATTTAATAATAAAACCCTAACCATCCCTAACCATGCCTAAACAATTCAAGGTTTTACATTTTTATTCAGAAATCGTAAGATGCGGTCTGGTGTGATGTAGGTTTCAGAAAATGTTTTTCTTTATTATGCCAACGTTTCAATCTTTATTGAAATCTCCATAACCTAGGATTTGTTTAAATTTAAAAAAATACATGCGGGATGTGGAAAAAAGTGAATTTATACAACGGTAAATTTTTTTTCTATTCAATCAAAATACTTTTACTCTCACAAAGTGTTTATAATCTGTGTAATTGTGCCATTCTTTCGTGCCTTGTTGAGAGTACCGACACGCAAGAACGGCACAATTGTACAGAAGACAAACACTTTGAGACTTGAAAATGATCTAAATAAAGATCGAAACGTTGGCACGACAAAGGTATAGAAAAAAACAATTTTGTTTAAAGTGTGACTTTTCTATACCGACTTCCTCCCCCACACCTTCAAAATCCAACGTATATAAACAGAAATACATTAGTTGAATATATAAAAAATATATTTTGCATTGTATAAATTCACTTTTCCACATCCAAAATTTATTTGAAAAACGTAAACAATGCATGTAAATCCCCGGCCCTGAAGATGATGTCAGTAAAGATCGAAACGTCGGCACGATAAAAAGAAATTTTTTTTCTCAAACCTTCATCACACCAGACCGCATCTCATGATTTCTAAATAATCATCGATTAACGGTCACTAATCACAACGCGTTACTAACAAAAATAGAAAATGAAACAGCATAGTTACTACGATTGGTGGAGACTATAATACAATACTATTTAATACTGGATACGTAAAAAATGAAATTTTCCATCAAAAGGTTGAAAGCTTTAGGTGAATACCATTATTAAATTGCCTTATAAATGGTACGAGGTTCTCAATAAGAACGGACAAGGTCGTTAATTAAAAATTATGAAACGTTTCGCTATTTTAACAAAATTCGGTAGTTATGATAACTATAATTATAAATCCCTTCTTCGAAACGTTGGCACGATAAGGGAAATGCTTTTCGGAAAACTACATCACACCAGACCTCATCTCACAATTTCTGAATAATTATCGATTGACAGTCTCTAATCACCACACGTTTTATATTTTTATTGTAGTCGACGAACTACTGATAGGAACATTCAGGCCTGATTTCATTGTCACTTTGGTGTATCTCTTCAACCGTACCATTTAGACTAACTTGGTTTAAACCAGTTCCATTCAAAAATTGACATTTTTTAAAAATTTGTCTTGAACCACCACGATTCTGCTGCAATTCTTAACGAATATCGAGGATGATTTAAACGGAATTCTGAATTGAACAAAGTGTATTTTGTAAAATGTACCCTGCGTGTAATGAACCGCGTGTTCTCGTAACGTAACTTGTGAAAACAATTTTTTTTTTAGATAAATGGTTTTAACGCCTTATTTTTGTTCTTTTAATGAGGAACAGTAAGTCCGGAAAATTGTGTCACTTTTGTGTTATAATCACAACGCCTTTTATTTAACATATGAATGTATACTCGTCAAACAGTATTATCATTCAGGCGAGAGGTTCATAAAATCTTAATTTTTGTGTTAAACACCTTCCTTTTCGTATAATGCGTTCGACAATGTAATTGAAACATTCTCCACTTAATTTAAATTCCATTTAAATATTACACAAGACGTTGATTATGTAGTATGCAATGCTTGTGGCAAAAATCCAATATTTTAACTAAATGTGTAATTTAGATGCATGGAGTGTAAGACAAACGGCAACCTTCTTGGTTATTCAATAGCAACTTTCAGCTTTCAAAAAGTAAACATACTTTCGATATAAATCTAATAATTTTAACATCGTACTTAAAATTAAATCGTGAGAACCTACATTACCAGGATACAGTAATAAATCTGATCGATGTTAAACCGGCACACGGGCACTTGTCGTCTTCACTCACGGGTTTTTTGTTTGAGTTAATCAAACGCGTTTCGGCATTACGCCATCTTCAGTGAAAAACTTGAATGAACAGAGAGTTTTTCGCTGAAGATGGCGTAATGCCGAAACGCGTTTGATTAACCCAAACAAAAAACCCGTGAGTGAAGACGACAAGTGCCCGTGTGCCGGTTCAACATGAGGTCGCCAACTCGCAGACCAAACAAACCCCATCATCTAACTAAATCTGATTGACGTTATAAAAAAAAAAAAGCAATCAAATAATTGAATTCATACAATTTATTCGTATTTCTCTGAAATCCATTCAAATTATGAACGGAAATTCCATCGGACCCGGCATTAACCATAACTGCTGCAACTGCCAGGTAGAACAATATTCTAAAAAGAGTTTATTAGGCACCAACAGGAATTATCCAGCCTAATTATATTAATTGATTTTGCCCGTTTACAAGGGTCTGTGAGCGATTTAATAATGGTTCATTTAATTTTGGCGGGCAATCGTTCGGGGCCCCATCCCGAGGGAATTGCGTGCTTCCGGGTACTAACAATCTAATCAAGCGCCCATCGTCTCTTCCTTCCAGAAAATAGAGGAAATGATAAATCAATAGAAAATCTCGCCGCGTAGTGCTGAGTTCGCCACCAACAACCGTTTTTTAAACATAATTTTATGTTGCAAATGATGTTGAACGTTTTTATATATGTTTAACCGACTTAGGTGTTAGATATTTCCTTAATAACATTATCACCTAGCCAGGAATACGTATGATGAACACAAAAGAAATAGAGAAGGTAAGAGTGCGAGGGGAGAGAGGGAGAGATAGAGCTATTAAATCTCTCTTGTTTTCTCTCTTTGTAATATATATATATAAGGGATGTATCACATTAAATGTCTGATTTTATACTTTCAGAAATTTAGAGAGGATATAATTTTTTTCGGTTGTTTATTTCCAATTGTTTATATATTACAATTAAGTAGTTGTGTGTAGTTGTGTCCAAATCCTCCAGGTGTGTTTATAATTATTTAAAAATCGGGAGATGCGGTCTGGTGTGATGAAGGTTTCAGAAAAAATCGATCTTTATTGAGATCATATTCAGGGCCTGGGATTTACGAACATTTAGCAAATTCATTAGAGGACGTAGAAAAGTGAATTTATACAATGAAAAATATATTTTTGATATATTTAGCCAAAGTATTTCTGCTCACTGTTTGTCTTCTGTGTAATTGTGCCATTCTTGGGTGTCCTGTTGAGAGTGCTAGTGTGATATTCCTGTTTTATATTCGTTGGATTTTGAAAGGGGGGGAAGGAAGCCGGTATAGAAAAGATATTTTTGTTAAGTCGTTGGCTTCTTTGTGGTGAAAAGAGACGACGAAGGGAAAAATGTGTTGGTAAAGGTTCTGCCAGATTACCCTTTCAGGATTATATAGAAAGGGGTAAATAGGAAAATGTGTTTATTATAATTGACGTACCCAATCCAATACAAAACGTTTTAGTTATACCTCAAAATATGAACATGGAAACACGTAATTCTCCTGTGATATTCCTTTGCTAGTCTAAATTCGGTCATTCGGCAGCTGAGTTTCACGTTTTGAGAAGGAAGTGTAAACTAACGGACTATTCCCCGTTGGTTTTGCTGCGTATTCGGAAGGGAATACCAAATTGGATCCTGGCAGAAGACCTTCAATTTTAATTGACAACAATGTCATGAGTTTCAGGTGGATAAAAAACACTATTAAACAGTTAGAGGACTCACAGCACTACATGCAAATACAGTTACCGTGTTCATTAAGGAACATCGGGGGGGGGGGGAGTCGGTGGCCGCAAGGTTTAGTCTATGACACGGCGCTCATCACTGTAAGGTAAAGGTCCTGAGTTGGAATACTGCGGCCCTGCATTGTTGTTGGCGCTGTTGCGAACCCTCGTAAAAAAATTAAGGAACATAGGGAAAGTCAAAGTTTGGTATATGGGGCCTGGGCGGCAGCATTTAGAACGCTTGAGACACGTTGCTCGCTAGGCAAAAACCGTGCCTTTTCAATCAGCACGGTCAGGGCAGTAGTTAATCATCCATGAAAGACCAAGTCACATGGCAAAACAAAATTTGCACTCCCGGTCCATGACTGGAATTATTTTGTGTAGAGATTAGTGACCGTTAATAGATATTTATTCAGTTATCGTGAGATGCGGTTCGGTGTGATGTAGGTATCAGGATAAAGAAAATGTATTCCTGATACCTACATCACACCAGACCGCATCTCACGATAACTGAATAACTGGAATTATTCACAATTCATTTTTGATGAGAGGTGAGATTATTACCTCAACATCGCACTCTAAGTTAATTATCGTAATGCATTAAAAGAAACTCATAAAACGAGCTGCAATTGTAATTTGAACAACTGAAGGCCTCATGTTTTAAAACACACTGTAAAAAAATCGATAGAGTTTGGTTACGAAGTTCCTCAACATCCACCTCCAAAAGATTGTCACCTTTTTTAGTAATTTACACACCTTCACCATAGGAAAACTTGTTGAAAATGCATCTTAAGTCCGAAAATGAAGCGAAGAATTCATCAGTTTCAGGATAAAAAAAAGTTGATCACGCGTAGTGGAAAATGTGTCAAAAATGAATGTAATTACTTCGAATAAAATTAGTTTGTTTTTATGTTATAATTTTATTAAAAACCTTTACCTTGGAGACGTATATATATATATATATATATAT